>OX104118.1:39107834-39707834 GCA_944474755.1 Limnoperna fortunei | reverse complement strand
ACAGGAATCGCAACAAACGAATATTTCTTCTTTATATAAATTTGCAATGTTGCTTGTCGTTTACCCATTGTGTGTGTACCCATTTTCTTCTCATTCATTTTCTTATCCTTTAATACATTTTAAAACAACTGTGATTCTTCATTACTAAACCTTGCAGTTGATTTAATAACAACTTACAGCATACACAGAACACTGTTTTAAATAAATATGACAGCATATTTCAGCGTTTTGTTCAATAAAGTCTGGCAAAACACCAATATTATCGATTCAGACTGGCTTGATATACACCATATTAAGCAGATAACGAAGGAAAACTCAGTTAAATTAAAATATACTTTTGTTTGCAACATCAGGTTAGTGTCGTATTGGAGTTTTATCTTTTTATTTAAGTGCAGACAAATACATTTGAAGTCCAGTTGTCTGATTTAAATGTTGAAGTGGGTCAAACCGTAACATTGACATGTAAACTAAATAAAGATTTGCCAGTTTTTTGGTATAAAGTACAACACGAAATACAACCAAACCCAAAGGTCGCAATCACGAAATCAAATAAGATTAACGTTCTAACTATATGCAACGCACAGACAAAGGATTCAGGAGTCTATAGTTGTAGTTGTGATGACGACAACAGCGTTTGCAGTGTTGAAGTTGAAGGTATGTACATAGCATCATTCGCCTGACCCGCAACAATGGAAGGAGTAAGTGTTAAAGGTAAAGTTCATTTGTTCAAAAATGGTTAAAATTCGCAAAACAGTCATATATACCTTCGGTGATATATTTTGTGTTATACCCACACCTTTCATGAAAACAAGCTAGAATTCGCATTTTTATCTTTAATACCAAATACTGATACATTTATTTTTAAATATAATGTGACAATTTTCTGATGTTAGACATACATTTGTAATGTCAATTTTGGTCTCACTACACATTTATAATTCTTAAAATGAGATGATTTGACTGTTTTAGCAATGTGTTTTTGTTGTGAATCCGTTTTTCATTAGAAGTAAATCGACGTTACAAACTGATTCACTTTCATTAAACGGTTATAAAGAAAATTGAAATAAAACTAATTGGAATTAAAACCATTATAATGCTGCGGCCAGTGAATTTAATTTGCAAAAATATAGTGGCAAGAAGTGACAAGTTTTATCGGGAGAAAGCCAGGTACCCGAGTACACATCAACAATTTATATACTTACACTTTCATGTATGTATCTACGCATCAAAATGTGCTTACACTTAATGTTATATCTAAGTAATCTGTAAGTTAGGTTGAATATTAGTTTAGATGCGATGAGTATGTTTCGTTAAATATAGAATAAAGATTTTTTATCCAGTTAGCCTTACGATAATTGCCATTCATCTTGCAAAATAAAAGAAAAAAGCAGTATTTTAATTACGTTAATGCTGTAGAAGAAAGAAAAGACTGACAATGCTAAACTCGGTGACAACTTGGTTTAATCTACCCTAGCGAGCATGAAATTAAAGACACTCCCAATACACTAAGGTCGGTCTCTAATGAATTAGACCTACTTCTAGAAATAGAATCGAGAATACTGCAAACCATGGTCTACGACAAACGCGATGACTCAACCATACGATTGTCAGCTTCAAATTCATTGATATCAGCACTCCAGCATATCTGGCGTACGATGTGTACATTTTGCAACATATAGGTTATGCTTGATCTTCCAATGGTTGTATTCTGATTTGCTAAACCGGTGACTGTTGTTGACTAATAAGCTACCCAAAAAAGGGTTTGTTGTACCAATTTGTTGTAATTTCTTTCAAAGTTCTATTGCTGTCGCCTTTACATAATAGATCGTTATGGAAAATCCATATCTGCTGAATAGTAAGCAGTTTTTCCTTTTCTGGATTGACTTTCCCTGCACTTGATCTAACCTATTACCTAACTCGACGGGTAATTTCTAGCATTTCAATAAATCGAAACCTAACATCCACAGATTTCTTTAGGTTTATTTAAACCTAACTTTTCTCGTCTTGAATATATCTGTAATTTGCTCGCTGAACTTAAGCAAACATTTAAACAATTCATTAAAATTACTTATCTACTCTGATAATTAAAAAAGTCAGCCATTATGCATTTGCTTTTGTCTTCTAAATTTTAATGCATTTTGTGTACACACTTTTACCAATTGCGCTATTGACTTCGCCTCATTCGCCATTGTCGTTTTTACAATTTTTCACATTTTTCTCTATACCAAATGGGTCGATTGAAACCAAATGTGGTCACAAGGTTCAATGAATGCTCTTCACAAAAGATTTTATGCATTATGATTGGTAATGCAAAAAAGCTGACATCGGAGGAAATAGGAGCCAACGGAAAAAAAATGTTCAAATGCCTCCTATTATAAAATGCAATGCTGATTGACGCCTTTTTTATGTAAATGACAACGGCCTCTTTATTATTTGCGTATAGGGAAAGTCATTAACATTTTTTGTTCTCACTTATGCACCAAATTTCGTTGAATAATGAGAGAACCCTAAAAACTAGCGAAATTATTTCAGCTTTATCCCATTAAATTTTTGTGGTGTCATGTCAGGTAAAATTTTTCGCAAATTTAGAAACCCCGAAGGGTACTCAGGGAAACTCACAAACACCCATAAAATAGTCCAAAAATGGGCTTTGCACAATCAGCTAAAAACAGCAATTACATTTACCAAATTATATAAAAAATTATTTATCAATTCTTTATGAAACTGTTATTTAAATACAGCTCAAATAACAAAATTCCATTGAATTATAAATCCACTGTCCATGCTACAGTTCGGCGCAGCCAAATATCAAAATAAGAACTAATTTCCTCTCCCTCAGTCAAAGTTCATTTACGGAGCCGTTGTCAAATGTTTATTAAAGTTGTTCCTTCAAATCGGAAATCCAAATAGCTGCTACTGAATGACTTAATTAAACATAGAACCATAGAATATATTCTCTACAAACATTGATCGAATTCATACTGGGTTCACTAAAGGTAAATTTTAGTCCCATCTTGAAAATAACTTTTTTGTATCATGCTGGTAGAATAACGTTGAATATTGTGTGAAATAAAGAATTTTTGCAGTTTTCTCAATTTGCCTAATTTTTGGAGCAAATCAACTAAATCTAATGAAAAGTCACAAATTTTGGGGAAAAAATCAAATTTAAAAACAACTGTATATGAAAGCAAGAAATAGCAAATAACTTTTATTTCAAGTAAAGTTTTCATACAAAAAGGTATTTTAATACCAAATACAACTCGTAACATATTTTTAGGTAGAAAGTGTATATGTAGAGGACATGGATCTATGCACAGGGCTGGATTTCATACTTTCTTAGGTTGTGGGTTCAAGCAGGGTGTACTCGATTCCAATCTTAATTGACAAGGATTTCCAGTTTTCCATGCGAAGGTCGGGTTTTTCTCCGGTTGGCTTTCTTTCCCAACCTGGACGCCACGATATAGCTGAAAATTTGTTTAATGTAGTGTTAAACACAACTCAAACAAACAAGCATACTTTAATATTTCATAACAGTGACTGGATTTCATTCTTGAATATACTTTTTTTACTTTATTATCTTAGATCATTACTGGATTACTACTGGGTTTTGCATGTACCTTTCTTATAAGTGGATTAACTGTTTAATGCTTCAAATTTTTCCTCGGATTTTGGATATTACTTTTGGGACTACGTTTAGTAAGTGGACAATTTTTGGAAACAGATTAGAACTTCAAAAGACAGTTGTTACCATTCTTCTTACTTATTGTAATTTGTTTAGTAATTAGTGTTATTAAGTGCAATTGTTAAAGAGACATTATGACTTTTCCGTTATGTTTATCATTAACTTCAGTGCGATAATTAGAAATGACAGTTCCAATTACAATTTGCTTATGTTAGAAACTTTCCCAGGATATGGTGGCGACTTTTGTCTGAACTACTGTTATCAGTTCAGCTTTAGGTTTTCATAGTACCGGCCGTGCCTTTTTATTAATGTTAGGTTGTAATGTAAAGTGGCTCAGTAACGTTTTCTTTTCATTTATTTTACAAATACAAGTTACATTTATTGGAATTATTTGTTATTTAATATAATAGTTTTTGGATAAAAGAACCCTCATAACAAAATGGTGGCAGCGGTGGGATCCAAAATGCGTTAAAATTATTATAATTATAAAAATGGCAGAAGGATTCACAGGATTTATTGATGACGATATTTCAACTCCAATTTTTGATCAAGAACATCCGAAAGACAAAAATCGAAAACAACTGTTAATTAACTTTTTGGACGAAAATTCCGATCAAAATACAACTTTGTCAGATTCACCTATGGATAACAATAGAAAATTAGAACTTGAAATTGAAAAAAGGAAATTGGATTTAGAAAGAGATCGTATGAGATATGAGCACGAGTTAAGAATAAAACAACTTGACATAGAACTAGCTAAAGTAAATGTTTCGGAAAATTGCAAGAAAACTGAGCATTATGTTCCCGTGAAATTAAAATTGCAACCTTATGATCACAAATCAAGGGACGATATTTTAACATATCTGTCCGAGTTTGAAGCGATTGCGTCACAAGCAAAATGGACTACGGAAATGATGGTGTTACAGTTACGAACTTTGCTTACGGGAGAAGCCAAGGAAGTGAGCCAGATAGCTAGTAACAACTATAGTGATTTAAGAAAGGCACTAGTTGATCGCTTCGGTCGAAGGAAGCATCAATATTTTTCGGACTTGCTAGAAGTACGAAAGAAGGAAGATGAAACCTACAGAGGGCTTATGGCAAGGATTACTCAGTGTGTCAACCGATTCATTGGTGAAGATAATCCGAAGGAGCGTTTGTGTGAGGAATTCTTCTTGAAAGCGTTATCGCCCGCACAAGCACAGTGGATCCGAAGGAACAAGGGCCAAAATTCCGTTGTGGACGCCGCCGAGGATTATATTATGCCGACCAATGGTCCGCGAATGCAACCTCGAACCGATCGAGATATGCAGATCAAACAAAGCATAAATGTCAATCGAGACAAGCAACGATGTTATAATTGCAACCGCCCGGGTCATCTTGCAAAGGAGTGTCGAAAACCGAAGGTCGGGAAAGCGAATGCCGCAACATATTTTGTCAAACCAACTTATGGAGATAAGTTAATAAATATTTGTGGCCATGTTAATGAACGAGAAATTCTCTTTGTTAAGGATACGGAAGCAGAAATGACCTTAATAAGGGAAGACCTTGTTGATCCTTCACATATTATTGAAGGACAGCGGGTTTCTCTATACACTGCTGTAGGACAGCCTTTTACGGCTAAACTGGCTGTAGTTAATTTAGATAGCCGTAATTACAAGGGACACTCTGTAGGATTAGTTCCAAATTTAGCCGCCGATGCTCTGTTAGGTATGGATATCATAGGCCGGACTGCGAATATTAATGTTGTAACCAGGTCGCAAGAAAAAGCTAAAAGAGAGCAAGAAAACGATGCGTGTGAAAAAATGAAACAGTCAGGCGTAAAACCAAATGATATAATGAGTTCGGAATCTGATAATGAGAGCTTGGATATGGCACCGATTAATGAAGTTGAAGGTAGGCCTTTAGAATTATTAGAATTAGCAAATGTTGACTCTGTGTCATTAGCGAAACTTCAAAGAGAATATGATAGTCTCCGTGACTGTAGATTAAAAGCTATAAATAACATTGAGAATGTCGGTGAAATGAAATATGCATTTTATTACGAAAATGAAATTTTAAAGCGTAAATGGGAATCGAAGGATGGTACTAAAGGAGGTAGTCAAATTGTTTTGCCAAGACAGTTAAGGAAATCAGTACTTGAACTTGCGCATGATAATGCGATGTCTGGTCATCTTGGTGTATCGAAGTGTAAACGACGAATTTTAAATTCATTTTATTGGCCAGGAGTATTTGCAGATGTTACGAAACACTGCAGGAGTTGCGACCTCTGTCAAAAAACATCTAGCCGAAGTAATATTAAAGCACCTATGGTGAAAACGCCTGTAGTTAAAGAGCCGTTTGTAAAGATAGCAATTGACATAGTGGGGCCAATGAGTCGAACTAAGAAGGGAAATAAGTACATACTGACTGTTGTGGATGAAGGGACGAGGTATGCGGAAGCCTTCCCTCTTCCAAGTATAGAGGCCGAGCGCGTGGCCGAATCGTTAATTGAGTTGTTTAGTAGAGTAGGTGTTCCGAGGACTATTCTAAGTGACCAAGGGTCAAATTTTACTAGTAAATTACTGTCTCAGTTGTATGAAGCTTTAGGTGTTAAGGGTGTGACTACTAGTCCATATCGACCACAGTCCAGTGGAAAATGTGAAAGGTACAATGGTACACTTAAGAAGGTTTTAAAGAAGCTTTGCATAAGTCATGAGAAGGACTGGGATGAAATGTTGCCATATGCATTGTTTGCGTACAGAGAGGTGCCGCACGAGGAAACGGGATTTTCTCCGTTTTAACTATTGTATGGTTGGCCAGTACGAGGCCCTACAGATATATTAAAATTTCAAATGACAGGAGAAATTGAAGATAAAAATTCGATCGTTGAGCATGTGGTAAAAGTTCGTGAAAAATTAGCTGAAATGCAAGATGTTATGAAAGAAAACCTGTACGAAAAGCAGAATAAAATGAAAAAATGGTATGACAGGAATGCACGTAAACGCACGTTCGAAGTAGGAGAGGAAGTGTTAGTTCTCCTGCCGACTGAAACGTCAAAAATGACTGCACAGTGGAAGGGACCGTTTAGAATTATACGTAAACAGTCCGATGTCAATTACCAAGTAAACGTGGGTGGTCGCAAGAGGTTAGTTACTTATCATGTTAACTTGTTAAAACGCTACAATAGAAAAGTTGTAATGAGCATTTCTGTAGAGAAAAGCACTGCAGACACGGTAGAGGATGTGTCAGTACCAGATGATGTGGAAACGTATCGCGATGTTTCGTTGGGGATTAATTTGGCGAAAACACAGAGAAATGCTTTGTGGACTGTGTGTGAACAGTTTGCAGATATTTTAACTTCCAAAACCGGCCGTACAAATATAATCCGTCATGAAATAAAGACGACGAATGAAGAGCCGATATCACAAAAGCCTTACCGAATTCCGTATTCTCGCCGAGAATCAGTTAAAAAAACTTCTGGATGAGATGCTGCGCGATGGACACATCAAACCTTCAAAGAGCCCGTATAGTAGTCCGATCGTCCTAATTGACAAGCCTGATGGATCAATAAGACTATGCGTTGATTACCGGAATTTGAACCAGGTTACAGTGAATGATGGATATCCTATTCCGCGAATAGATGAGTTGATTGAAAAACTAGGAAATTCTGCATATCTTAGCCGAATAGATCTTTCCAAGGGCTACTGGCAGGTCGAATTACATGAAAATTCGAGAGCAAAGTCCGCGTTTATTACTCCTTTGGACAATTTGAGTTTACCGTCATGGCATTTGGGCTAAAACCTGCGCCGTCCACATTTGCACGCTTGATTGATGTTGTAGTTGGAGATTTACCACACGTAGCTGCATATTTTGATGATGTAATTGTCTACAGCGATACATTCGAGGAGCATATCGAACATTTAAGGTCCGTATTTGGAAGGTTACGTGAAGCAAATCTTACTGTACGTCCGTCTAAATGTGAGCTAGGTAGTTCTGAAATACATTGTCTGGGGCGTATCGTTGGAAGTGGAATGGTAAAACCGGATCCATCTAAAGTAAAAGCTATGACCGAATTCCCTTTACCGATAAATAAGAAGGGACTGAAATCATTTTTGGGACTTATTGGATACTATCGTAGGTACATCAGAGACTTTTCGTCAATATCACAGCCGCTTACCGATTTGCTACAAAAGAATAAGCCGAATGTTATTAATTGGACTGATAATGAAATCAAAGCTTTCAAGGAGTTAAAGGATGCGATGGTCCGTGCTCCGGTTTTGAGAAATCCGGACTTTACAAAGGAATTTATACTACAAACAGATGCGTCAGACTATGCCGTGGGAGCTGTTCTGAGTCAATTATTCGAAGGGGAAGAGCATCCAATTGCTTTTCTGAGCAGAAAACTACAGCCGAGAGAAAGAAATTATTCCGTCGTTGAAAGGAATGTTTGTCAATCGTGTGGAGTATTGAATCTTTAAAGTACTTTCTTTCTGGGCATAAATTCGTCATTCAAACTGATCATAATCCATTAACTTGGCTACAGAAAATGAAAGACAAGAATCAATGGTTAATAAAATGGGCATTGGTAATTCAGCCTTATGACTTTACGATCGTCTACCGTATAGGGTCAGCCAACAAAAATGCCGATGAACTCTCTAGAATTTAACCGTCAGTGATCGTCATATATTGTGGAATATATATATGTAACGGGAGTTTATTATATCGTGTGATTTATGTGTTTTATTCGATAGAAATTATTATATTGTGGAATATATGTGGTTTTCTATTCGAATTCAGTTAGATCATTATATTGTGGAATATATGTCGTTTTTCTATTCGTATTCAGTTGGAATTTTATATAATGTTGTGTATTCCGTTAACATAACATGTTTACAATATGCACTGGTTTGAACTGGATTGTTCCAGTTTCATCAGCTGATCGCGACTTATTCATTGATAAACTTTTACTATGGAATTTACTATGACCTAGATACAGTGCCTGTCGTTTAAAAGCGTTATGCATCATTGTTTTCTTGTTTTTATCTGTATACAATACTGGGCCACTATGTTATCTTTTATATCGAAAATTTCTCGCGAACAGATAAATTTCCTCTTGAGGAGGGAGGTGTTAAAGTGACATTATGACTTTTCCGTTATGTTTATCATTAACTTCAGTGCGATAATTAGAAATGACAGTTCCAATTACAATTTGCTTATGTTAGAAACTTTCCCAGGATATGGTGGCGACTTTTGTCTGAAGTAACATTTATAAACTACTGTTATCAGTTCAGCTTTAGGTTTTCATAGTACCGGCCGTGCCTTTTTATTAATGTTAGGTTGTAATGTAAAGTGGCTCAGTAACGTTTTCTTTTCATTTATTTTACAAATACAAGTTACATTTATTGGAATTATTTGTTATTTAATATAATAGTTTTTGGATAAAAGAACCCTCATACAGCAATTAATAAATAATCTTATGTAAATTGTAATTTGTATTTGTCTTCTGTTGGCGAATTTAAGGGTTATTTCTGCCTGTAACAACTTAAATTAACATAGGACCCTATTGAAAAATGTTTGAGTAGTTTTAAACTGAAAGAACCATATCAGCATGATTTATTGGACAGTCTACTAAAGCTTGTTATGCCAATACAAAATTTAAATCAAGATATAATCAACACATTTTTTCTGAGATAATGGAAGCAAATAGACGTAGTTGTACGCATTAAAAAATTAATTTCTGGCTAAAAGACAATATTAATATAAAAAATAACAAAGTTGTAATTTTTCCCGCTATATGTAATACTGTTTCAATGTATGTGTATTTTGTTATAAATAGCAGAATACCTATTTTGATTTTGTTAATGATTCATTATAATTCTAAATCGTATAAAGTACAAAGTTAAGTTTTTAACACGAAAATCACACAATGGTTCTTTAGTCACATAACATCAATAAAACGAACAAAGAAAAATTGTTCTGTATTTTAATTATTTCATCTTCTTTCGAGTTTTAGAGTCATAAAAGATTTGTAGAGATAAAGATTTGTTCTATAATATAGTGTTTCAATGGTATTAGTTCAATCTGTCTTTCTATTTTTAGAAACACGTGAAATAAGAAAGACGCATTTGGAGGTAAATATCTAAATATTTGTACATTCAGTAAACCCTAATTTTTTACTAGTAGTTGTTATCACTTAAATGTCTCAGCTTAGAAACAGCTGAGCAGATCTAAAACAAAACATAACAATAATGCCATTTCATCTGTATTATGGAAGCATATCGTTCGCACGAATACGTGTAACCAGCATGTACTGAACATGTTTACTTTCACGTTTTCTGAATTTTTTGTTCAGTTGATATCGATGCCTCAATTACCAACAGCAGAATATTAGGGGTGGATGAGCTACGGGATATCTTAGACAAGTTAACATGTAAAACAATTTCGATTTACATTTAAATTTACATGGAATTATGTCATCAGCATCTGTGATCTAATTTGGTACAGTATTTGGTGAATTTGTAATTAATAATTCTATGACTTTTATATGTACATAGTCTTTTATTCTGTTCAACTAAATTTTAAGCATTCCACTTTTATTACTTAAATGACGTTATGTTAATTAATTCCTATGTGATGGTATAAATTATAAGACCTGACTACGGACCATAGTTGGTTACGTGTATGGAAAGTTAAGAGTTTAAACCATTTCCTTATTAAGTATATTCACAATTCTACGCTCATTGACCAATTTATCTCATTTCCAAAATAGATTTATTATTTGTAAACATTGACATAACTTTACCAAAGTTCGCCAACTAACCATAAAACAAACCAAATAATGTTTTGGTTAAAAAATATCAAAATTTACAATGTGTCTTGATTATTTTTTCATTCATAATTTAAACATATTTTATATTTCTGAAAAAAGCAACAACTGGATCAGACACAAGTTTCACAACTTAGAATTGTCTTCTCCGATAGATACTTGAATTAATTAAATCAGATCATCATTTTCGTGACCACATAACCAAGCGGCACTTGAAACCAGGTTCGATCTAAATAGGTCGCAGTTAAGTGAACTAAACTCGTTTCGTAATCTTGTGTGCAAAATATTGCAAACCTGGTAGCCGAAATTGAAAAAAAAATGGATTTCGTTTTAGTAGAAAATATTTTCGCTTAAGCATATTTTTACATGATGAAAGAATCGGTAGTTGACGCAGGTTCAGATCCAATGATTTCCACAATTTAATTGTATCGGGAAAGAATGTTGGTACATAGATAATCTGCAAAATTGTTGCGAAATATTGTGGTTAATCCTTAAATTATGAGAGTTATTAGTTTCGACTGTAAGTGGCACTAGCTCTGTTAAATTATTAGGTGCTAGTTTGTTTACTATTTTATAGAATAAAAGGTATTTTAACCTCTCTTCTAGTTTTCAGCTTTTCCCATCCGGTCTCATTGTAAATATAATTAATACTAGCAAATTCCGGTAATCCGGTGACAATACGCGCAGCTTCAAGTTGAAATTTTTCTTGTCTATCAGATTTACGTTCCTGCAGTAATCCCATTCTTCCGATTAGTATTCAAGGACAGGTCTTATTAAAGATATATTTTTTTCTAAGTAATGTCTCTTAAGCTTATATTTTATTTCTAAGTACGTTAAGTTGTTTTGAAGCTGATAAAATCAATTTATTTTTATGCTTTGTCCACTACTCAAACCAACCCTTAAATGCTTGTGCATGTTAACTGAATTAATTGATGTTTGGTCAAAATTAAATGTAAAATTGTTAAAATTAAATGTTTTTACTTAATTCCTCTTTGGCTATTGTAGCCGATTGGAAGCAATAATCAATTTAGGTCATATTCTTGTGACATTTCATTTTACATAAATAAGTGTGTAAACATTTGAACAAACCGATCGAACTGCAGCTCTATAATGGTTTTCAAATATTTGTTAGGAAAAGTTTGTTTCTGATAGAAATTGCTTTTCTATACTCATCTGACAATCCGACTACACTCTAGATAGTCCAAAAGCTGTTTTATATATAAACATGGACAATTCTAGCGATCGCGCAGACGATCAAAACTTTACAAGCAATACCTTTTTACAATGCCAATTTACGTACGTACCGTACTGATTCTGAAATGATTAATTTAAACAAAGAAAAGACATTTTTAAATAGATTTCATCATTGCAACCATTTAGAACGCAGCTATATACAATCCAAACATTCAAGCAACTTGACCTACAATCTTTTGTCACAGTACGTTTAAGAGGAACACCAAATTACGAGAAAAAATTGTTTCCGGTCCGTTACTCTGACATTTTCATAGTTCGTCTGCACTATATTAGAATATAAACTAATAAGCAAAACGAGTCACCACCCTAAGTAAAACAAACGTTATAATTTAGACTGTCACCAATAGTAGTAGTTTATAATGTCATATTATCCAATGTATCAAATAATGAATTTAGGGGGGGGTTTCTGTACAACTGTCACACTAATATGACTACAAATTTTACTTTTTTTAGATCTTTAGCTGCATTTAAGAAAAAGCATGTTTTAAAACATTTTCAGAATGAATTCAAGACATTCACAAAAGAGCGTCTCGTCGCATGCCTTGTAGAAGCCACAATAGAAATTAAAGAAAACAAGGAAAAAATAGATGAACTGCAAAATCAAATTATATTGTTCACTGAAAAAAACGAGACAGCGAACAAAGAAGTACACAATTTGAAAGTAGAGCGAAAGAAATACGAAAGGCAGATCGCAAGTCTAAACGAAACAGTTAAATATCTTCATTCCAAGCTGGATGAAACAAGCACACTAGCCAAGATGCAACTCGAAGAAATAAACAAACTTGTCGGTAAGTAATTAATATTATGCAGTTATATCACATTATATGCTTATTAAACAGCTATTGGTTATAAACTAGGAATCAACTTTTAAAAAATCAATTTGTCAGGTAAGCAATGAACTTGAAAAAGTCGTCTGTACTTTTCGTTCCACTACTTTGAAGTCGTCATCAGGAGCTTTCGCTTGTATTAATTATAAGACACAGTGCGGTTTTTCTTTTTAACAATTTGATGACACAGTGAAGTGAGTATCTTATTTTCAGCAAACTTGATTCGGATGAATAAAGCAGTTTATCTTCGTGACTTTGGACGATTTAAGTTTTATGTTTCGTAAAAAATGTGTACTTTCTGCGATGGGTTTCTATAAGAAATATACGAATTTTCCTAAGCTCATGGTTATTCCTTTTGTATGGGTCCGCCCAATCGAATGAAACCCTTTACTTTTCAATTAAAAAGACAAGAACTGTGTATAAAAATTGTGAAATATGAGATTAAGAGATTAATATTATTTAAACGTATCTTACTACATTCAAAGTTTGCAAAAAAAACCATACTTGTTAAAAGCATCGCGATACTTGTTAAAATCTTTTTTTTTAAACAGAAAATGCAATCGAAAGTAAATATAGATGGAAAAACATTTTTTATTTGCCTATGATAAAATAGAAAGCTAACCGGAACCATAATGACTGCAATTAAGTGCACTGTAAACAAAAAAGGCAGTCAGCACTTTAAATTGCCTTTTTTCGTCTTTTACATATTCTGATGTTTTTTTTCTAAGACGAAAGAAAAACACAGTATTTATTTTCGTCTTTTACATATAATGATGGTTTTTTTAAGACGAAAGAAAAACACAGCAAATGCAGAAACCCCAACAAAGGCCACAGAAGGAAAATACACCGCAAACAGGTAGACTTCGCGTAACGCAAGCTTCAGACAATTTTTATTCTCGTGGTGTTTTTTTTTTTTTTTGTTGTTGTTGTTATTTTGAGACAGAAACCGGGATTCTCATTGAAACCCACTACCTTTGACCAGAAAACTATAAATACTTATCAATTAGGTTGGAGGCGAGCTCACCATGTCAGCATTAAGGCTTGAAATGGCAACTTAGCCACCGATGCAGGCCCAATACTTGAACCTATCCAAGCAATTAAGATAAGAATACAACCGAGTAACAAAAACAATCACATAAAAGAAACTATTTTAATATTGACACATTTAAGGACAAAAATATTTAATTTCAAAGCATTGAGTGTCAGCTTATTGCACACTGTTGTTTGTTCCAATAACAATGAAATTGAATCGTATCATGAATACAATGCCACAAATAAAACATAATTCGGTAACAAAGTTTATTGTGTAGGATGCGCGCTCCGATTTATTAAGACTCATCAGTGGCACAAACAAAAACATTTTGCAAACTTACTGTTGAAGATTATTGACTTTTACGTTTGTTCGACAATCTCTATAATCTGACAAAATTGGTTCTCTTGTTCTGTCAGATTGGAAGGTTTCATTGTGTTAATGTTTGCGACATAATTTGAAATAGACGATTAAAGAAAATGATTTGTTAAGAATATTACACACATTAATTGTTCATTATAAATACGAAAAGAACTGAAAACCATACTTGTATGTCATTCGGCATTCGTAGCTCTTTATCTTTCATCATTGCTTTTTTTATTAATTGCAACCGGTAAAAATTTACAAAATACACACCTCGGACATGCGATAGGGACGTGGAAGTGTTATGATCCCGCGAGGTGCGATGGTTCCATGCGTATTTTATTAATTTACATGAATCTTCAATGTCACACGCTGAAACGCAATGGTCAACACTACGAAGTGTTTTTTACTTAAGATACTTAACTTGGAAGACGGAAGCTATACTAATTAAATACCTTCCCCATATGAAGGATTTTACTCATTTGAATGAAGAAAGGTACCAATTATTCTAGTCTGGAACATTATCAATTACAATGTACCATTTACATGGCGGCATCTGATCTGGGAAACAAACCGAATCAAAGAAAAGCAAAACTTAAAAAAATAAGTAAGAAAAAGGAATCGAAGATACCTACGAGTGATCATAAAACGACAAGTCATGGACAAACAAAACCATTGTTAAACACAAAAGTGGACAACAACGAAACAAACATAAAACACATAACATAACATAAAAACTAAATATTGAGTACCACGAACTCCGGGGGTGAGTCCAGATGCTCCGGAAGGGTAGGCAAATACAGTTCAACGTTTGGCAGCCATCGCATTATTCACGTCAAAATCCGGTAACTAGTCATATCCGGGGGTAGTTATAATTCCGTAAGAAGGCGGGAAGGCAGAAATGTGGTTACGATGAACGGAACAAATTGATGGTTATTTCTGACACAGATATTGCGTCTACTAAGTTATGATGCGACCGTAAAATTTCTAATTGATGACTTTAGTATTGCCACTCTGCCAGACGCCCTCTATCAAGGAAATCTCGATATAAATACATGATCAATTGGGAGATGTATACTACATATGCAGGTGCTGCTGAAATGTTGACACACGAAAATGGGAAAATTCACAATAGGAAAACTAAAAACATCTCTTTTGTTGTAAATTTGGGTTCTCTACCGGTCTTCATTGTCAATTTTTAGATGTAGTTAGTTCAAGGTATAAGGCGCAACATGCTGTCTCGTTAGTGTCTATAGTTTCAAGTTCAGTGGGATAGTAACAATTATTCAAAAGTGTGTGCAATTTTGTCTTGCTTAGCAAGAGTATATGTCAACGTGCAACAGACCAAAATGTATTCAATATGTTTTTTTTAAGTCTGTGTTAGTTTATTTAACAAGTACTATTTATTTCATTAATATATATGCACACAATTTGTTTTATGGAGTAAAACTTTTAATATTTTTCACCTTATCGTTTCTGTATATCAATCTAGTAATAGTACACTTCTGACTTTGTTAGTATACAAGGCAGCTCAAGTTCCAATGTTTTCATAATATTGAGTTATTTGCACTCTATTTACCTCTAATATTATTCGTCAGTTAGTTTACACCGATTACCGACATCCCGAGCACAGCATTATAGAGTTTAGCTGATGCACATGGTTATCATTGACCTGCATGTACTCCAGTTCCAGCTACCAATAGTGAGCAGTTGTGTGTGTTTAATGACACGAAATAGTCATATTCATTATATGTTGTATTTGGGCAGGAACATGAAAGTGCTGGCAATCAGGAGTAACTTTAAGCAATAAGACGAGTGCCCATTTTTCAAACCTCGTGTTTCCGCGTATGGTCCGCACTTCGGCACATAACCACTGAAATTCTTCGGAATGATCAGAATTTATCATCGCAACTTGAACCACTGCATCCTGAGTCCTACACGTACATTAAGAAAACCTGATGTTAGCAATGAGTAAATAACACAAAATTATTGACAATTGTATAAAATATCAACTTATTTTCACTTATTTTAAAAATAAAATGATGTTGCTTTGTCAAACAATGTTAAGTTAAGTAATGGCGGCGTTACATGCTGGTAACACGCTTAAACAAACGGAGAAGGCAGTGCAATAAACAAATGAAATTTTGCTAGCTCTATTCTTACGTTGTTATAATCTGCCAATTTCTTAGATCAATGCCTCGATTATGCTAAAGTATTGTTTATAATTTGACATTTTCTTTTTAATGAGTACAATATAGACAAACTTCGCTAACAAATAATCAAAAACAAAAAAATGAATAATCGGAGGTGACATAACCATTGAATTTAACATTTCTTTCTATTTACACAAAAGTTCCTTATTTTTGTATATTAATGCTAATGTTTTTTGTAGCAAATAACACAGACAAAAAAATGGCACAAGTTTTTGTTCGAGGTGAGTAAGGTAGACAGATTGTTTTTGTTTAATGGAGCTATAAAGCTGCTTCAGTCGATTTCTTCGGCTCTACCATGGCGTCATTTTATTAGGAAGAAACCATCTAATTTACACGAAATAATGCTTTTAAATTTAAAGATGTATTTTCAATAATCGCTGAAAATTATCTCATAAGTATACATTAAAAGTAGATTTGAGAAAATAATAACGGCGGCATTTTGAATAAAAAATTTTACAAGATGGTAAAGATCGCAGGTCTGAGAATCATATTCGTTTTTCGCCGTGTCGAACATAACCATCGCATAAACTAAATATTGCAAAGCAAATGGTTGTTCAACTATAGGTGGTTCTGGAAAAAGTACATTTGTCATTCTTAATTAATATAAAAGAAATAAACATAGCCTGAAAACTCCGCAATTTAAGAGACAATTGCCAATCTGCGCAACGCGAGTGAGGCGTTTGTAAATGTAATGATTTCATAAATAATCGACCGTATGTTTGTGCAAAATAAATTTGAATTAAGTAACAAATTATTCAAAAATATAATATGTGAATTAACAGTTGTTTGCATCAAATTATTTCTCCTTTGTTCTTGGACCAATCGACAATCAATAATTGAAAGGACGGGTCTGAGGTAGTAAATTGCAATAGCAATTACCCTTTACCTATAGCACAAAATAGTCGCATTTTATCCATAATATATTATTATGACCAATGATATTAGATCAAGGTCAGTTAACCATAAAATATCCATGATTCAGATGATTATGAATCATAAACATAAGTTCCAAAAAAAATTATTCATAGCAAACTGGCTTACTATATGTCAAAAGACTCGAATGCACGTTTATAAATATATATAGCATAGTTTGATTTTTGTTAACTACATAGCGAGCCGGCTTACTCAGAACTATATATCTTACTGTTAATTATGTTTCGTAGGATATAAATTTAAGTAGTTTTCTTGGTACTGGATAGTAAATTCATGTTCACTGGTCATATCTTTGGATGTCTGTAATTAACTAGATCTTTTCCTATGGTAAGCAAGGCCTAATTTTAGGTTTGCCGGCTTACTATGCAAATATTTCTTCTAAATGAATGTTCTCAAGTCATAGTCAATGATAGCATCGGATATAAAAATTTTCACCAGCCATTATCTAACATTATGGAAAAAATGCTACTTTTAAGTGCCATACTTACCTGTAAAAAGTTATTTATTTCGTGGGTAAATGAGACAAGTTTAGCTTTTCTAAAAAGCTAACGTGTGTCTTATAATTACATGTCCGGGTCCGCCCGGACGCATAATGTCTTGGGTCCGCTTTCGATCGATTTTTGTCTATAATTATAGGTCCGTGTGTAACGTAATATTAGTAATTCCACTGTAAAATCCCGTGTAGACTACTTTTCTTTTAAAATGCTACCAGTTTACTTTATCATTGCAAATTAAACTGGCATTTGGGTTCTCTACCGGTCTTCATTGTCAATTTTTAGATGTAGTTAGTTCAAGGTATAAGGCGCAACATGCTGTCTCGTTAGTGTCTATAGTTTCAAGTTCAGTGGGATAGTAACAATTATTCAAAAGTGTGTGCAATTTTGTCTTGCTTAGCAAGAGTATATGTCAACGTGCAACAGACCAAAATGTATTCAATATGTTTTTTTTTAAGTCTGTGTTAGTTTATTTAACAAGTACTATTTATTTCATTGATATATATGCACACAATTTGTTTTATGGAGTAAAACTTTTAATATTTTTCACCTTATCGTTTCTGTATATCAATCTAGTAACAGTACACTTCTGACTTTGTTAGTATACAAGGCAGCTCAAGTTCCAATGTTTTCATAATATTGAGTTATTTGCACTCTATTTACCTCTAATATTATTCGTCAGTTAGTTTACACCGATTACCGACATCCCGAGCACAGCATTATAGAGTTTAGCTGATGCACATGGTTATCATTGACCTGCATGTACTCCAGTTCCAGCTACCAATAGTGAGCACTTGTGTGTGTTTAATGACACGAAATAGTCATATTCATTATATGTTGTATTTGGGCAGGAACATGAAAGTGCTGGCAATCAGGAGTAACTTTAAGCAATAAGACGAGTGCCCATTTTTCAAACCTCGTGTTTCCGCGTATGGTCCGCACTTCGGCACATAACCACTGAAATTCTTCGGAATGATCAGAATTTATCATCGCAACTTGAACCACTGCATCCTGAGTCCTACACGTACATTAAGAAAACCTGATGTTAGCAATGAGTAAATAACACAAAATTATTGACAATTGTATAAAATATCAACTTATTTTCACTTATTTTAAAAATAAAATGATGTTGCTTTGTCAAACAATGTTAAGTTAAGTAATGGCGGCGTTACATGCTGGTAACACGCTTAAACAAACGGAGAAGGCAGTGCAATAAACAAATGAAATTTTGCTAGCTCTATTCTTACGTTGTTATAATCTGCCAGTTTCTTTGATCAATGCCTCGATTATGCTAAAGTATTGTTTATAATTTGACATTTTCTTTTTAATGAGTACAGTATAGACAGACTTCGCTAACAAATAATCAAAAACAAAAAAATGAATAATCGGAGGTGACATAACCATTGAATTTAACATTTCTTTCTATTTACACAAAAGTTCCTTATTTTTGTATATTAATGCTAATTTTTTTTGTAGCAAATAACACAGACAAAAAAATGGCACAAGTTTTTGTTCGAGGTGAGTAAGGTAGACAGATTGTTTTTGTTTAATGGAGCTATAAAGCTGCTTCAGTCGATTTCTTCGGCTCTACCATGGCGTCATTTTATTAGGAAGAAACCATCTAATTTACACGAAATAATGCTTTTAAATTTAAAGATGTATTTTCAATAATCGCTGAAAATTATCTCATAAGTATACATTAAAAGTAGATTTGAGAAAATAATAACGGCGGCATTTTGAATAAAAAATTTTACAAGATGGTAAAGATCGCAGGTCTGAGAATCATATTCGTTTTTCGCCGTGTCGAACATAACCATCGCATAAACTAAATATTGCAAAGCAAATGGTTGTTCAACTATAGGTGGTTCTGGAAAAAGTACATTTGTCATTCTTAATTAATATAAAAGAAATAAACATAGCCTGAAAACTCCGCAATTTAAGAGACAATTGCCAATCTGCGCAACGCGAGTGAGGCGTTTGTAAATGTAATGATTTCATAAATAATCGACCGTATGTTTGTGCAAAATAAATTTGAATTAAGTAACAAATTATTCAAAAATATAATATGTGAATTAACAGTTGTTTGCATCAAATTATTTCTCCTTTATTCTTGGACCAATCGACAATCAATAATTGAAAGGACGGGTCTGAGGTAGTAAATTGCAATAGCAATTACCCTTTACCTATAGCACAAAATAGTCGCATTTTATCCACAATATATTATTATGACCAATGATATTAGATCAAGGTCAGTTAACCATAAAATATCCATGATTCAGATGATTATGAATCATAAACATAAGTTCCAAAAAAAATTATTCATAGCAAACTGGCTTACTATATGTCAAAAGACTCGAATGCACGTTTATAAATATATATAGCATAGTTTGATTTTTGTTAACTACATAGCGAGCCGGCTTACTCAGAACTATATATCTTACTGTTAATTATGTTTCGTAGGATATAAATTTAAGTAGTTTTCTTATTACTGGATAGTAAATTCATGTTCACTGGTCATATCTTTGGATGTCTGTAATTAACTAGATCTTTTCCTATGGTAAGCAAGGCCTAATTTTAGGTTTGCCGGCTTACTATGCAAATATTTCTTCTAAATGAATGTTCTCAAGTCATAGTCAATGATAGCATCGGATATAAAAATTTTCACCAGCCATTATCTAACATTATGGAAAAAATGCTACTTTTAAGTGCCATACTTACCTGTAAAAAGTTATTTATTTCGTGGGTAAATGAGACAAGTTTAGCTTTTCTAAAAAGCTAACGTGTGTCTTATAATTACATGTCCGGGTCCGCCCGGACGCATAATGTCTTGGGTCCGCTTTCGATCGATTTTTGTCTATAATTATAGGTCCGTGTGTAACGTAATATTAGTAATTCCACTGTAAAATCCCGTGTAGACTACTTTAACTTTTAAAATGCTACCAGTTTACTTTATCATTGCAAATTAAACCGGCATTTGGGTTCTCTACCGGTCTTCATTGTCAATTTTTAGATGTAGTTAGTTCAAGGTATAAGGCGCAACATGCTGTCTCGTTAGTGTCTATAGTTTCAAGTTCAGTGGGATAGTAACACTTATTCAAAAGTGTGTGCAATTTTGTCTTGCTTAGCAAGAGTATATGTCAACGTGCAACAGACCAAAATGTATTCAATATGTTTTTTTTAAGTCTGTGTTAGTTTATTTAACAAGTACTATTTATTTCATTAATATATATGCACACAATTTGTTTTATGGAGTAAAACTTTTAATATTTTTCACCTTATCGTTTCTGTATATCAATCTTGTAATAGTACACTTCTGACTTTGTTAGTATACAAGGCAGCTCAAGTTCCAATGTTTTCATAATATTGAGTTATTTGCACTCTATTTACCTCTAATATTATTCGTCAGTTAGTTTACACCGATTACCGACATCCCGAGCACAGCATTATAGAGTTTAGCTGATGCACATGGTTATCATTGACCTGCATGTACTCCAGTTCTAGCTACCAATAGTGAGCACTTGTGTGTGTTTAATGACACGAAATAGTCATATTCATTATATGTTGTATTTGGGCAGGAACATGAAAGTGCTGGCAATCAGGAGTAACTTTAAGCAATAAGACGAGTGCCCATTTTTCAAACCTCGTGTTTCCGCGTATGTTCCGCACTTCGGCACATAACCACTGAAATTCTTCGGAATGATCAGAATTTATCATCGCAACTTGAACCACTGCATCCTGAGTCCTACACGTACATTAAGAAAACCTGATGTTAGCAATGAGTAAATAACACAAAATTATTGACAATTGTATAAAATATCAACTTATTTTCACTTATTTTAAAAATAAAATGATGTTGCTTTGTCAAACAATGTTAAGTTAAGTAATGGCGGCGTTACATGCTGGTAACACGCTTAAACAAACGGAGAAGGCAGTGCAATAAACAAATGAAATTTTGCTAGCTCTATTCTTACGTTGTTATAATCTGCCAGTTTCTTAGATCAATGCCTCGATTATGCTAAAGTATTGTTTATAATTTGACATTTTCTTTTTAATGAGTACAATATAGACAAGCTTCGCTAACAAATAATCAAAAACAAAAAAATGAATAATCGGAGGTGACATAACCATTGAATTTAACATTTCTTTCTATTTACACAAAAGTTCCTTATTTTTGTATATTAATGCTAATGTTTTTTGTAGCAAATAACACAGACAAAAAAATGGCACAAGATTTTGTTCGAGGTGAGTAAGGTAGACAGATTGTTTTTGTTTAATGGAGCTATAAAGCTGCTTCAGTCGATTTCTTCGGCTCTACCATGGCGTCATTTTATTAGGAAGAAACCATCTAATTTACACGAAATAATGCTTTTAAATTTAAAGATGTATTTTCAATAATCGCTGAAAATTATCTCATAAGTATACATTAAAAGTAGATTTGAGAAAATAATAACGGCGGCATTTTGAATAAAAAATTTTACAAGATGGTAAAGATCGCAGGTCTGAGAATCATATTCGTTTTTCGCCGTGTCGAACATAACCATCGCATAAACTAAATATTGCAAAGCAAATGGTTGTTCAACTATAGGTGGTTCTGGAAAAAGTACATTTGTCATTCTTAATTAATATAAAAGAAATAAACATGGCCTGAAAACTCCGCAATTTAAGAGACAATTGCCAATCTGCGCAACGCGAGTGAGGCGTTTGTAAATGTAATGATTTCATAAATAATCGACCGTATGTTTGTGCAAAATAAATTTGAATTAAGTAACAAATTATTCAAAAATATAATATGTGAATTAACAGTTGTTTGCATCAAATTATTTCTCCTTTATTCTTGGACCAATCGACAATCAATAATTGAAAGGACGGGTCTGAGGTAGTTAATTGCAATAGCAATTACCCTTTACCTATAGCACAAAATAGTCGCATTTTATCCATAATATATTATTATGACCAATGATATTAGATCAAGGTCAGTTAACCATAAAATATCCATGATTCAGATGATTATGAATCATAAACATAAGTTCCAAAAATAATTATTCATAGCAAACTGGCTTACTATATGTCAAAAGACTCGAATGCACGTTTATAAATATATATAGCATAGTTTGATTTTTGTTAACTACATAGCGAGCCGGCTTACTCAGAACTATATATCTTACTGTTAATTATGTTTCGTAGGATATAAATTTAAGTAGTTTTCTTGGTACTGGATAGTAAATTCATGTTCACTGGCCATATCTTTGGATGTCTGTAATTAACTAGATGTTTTCCTATGGTAAGCAAGGCCTAATTTTAGGTTTGCCGGCTTACTATGCAAATATTTCTTCTAAATGAATGTTCTCAAGTCATAGTCAATGATAGCATCGGATATAAAAATTTTCACCAGCCATTATCTAACATTATGGAAAAAATGCTACTTTTAAGTGCCATACTTACCTGTAAAAAGTTATTTATTTCGTGGGTAAATGAGACAAGTTTAGCTTTTCTAAAAAGCTAACGTGTGTCTTATAATTACATGTCCGGGTCCGCCCGGACGCATAATGTCTTGGGTCCGCTTTCGATCGATTTTTGTCTATAATTATAGGTCCGTGTGTAACGTAATATTAGTAATTCCACTGTAAAATCCCGTGTAGACTACTTTTCTTTTAAAATGCTACAGTTTACTTTATCATTGCAAATTAAACTGGCATTTTCGGGAAATTTGCTTATAATTTTTTTGCAGCTATGTATAGGATTACCGTTCCTTGGGATATAAACCTTTATCACAATCACTTCTAGAAATTTATCACCCCCATATTTGTTAAAAACTCTGAAACTTTGTGATGTTTAAGTATTTTCATGAATGGTCGAAAGCTTCAAGCTGTTCTAGTGTTTTTATTATAAAAAGCCCCGTACCAATAAAATTTGCATGTTATAGGTCCGCCTTTCTTATTAATTTAATAAGTCCGGATCCATACTACTTACAGTTTACTGGTCTGCCTTATTTTATTAATTTTAATAGCCCCGCGATAATAGTCCAACGATTTTAGATTTGTGCATATAAGGTTCCAAACATATTTACAAAGACCAACGACGCGATCACGTTCCTTTTCTGTTTTTCTACAAATTATGGTGCCACTGACAGCTTCCATATTGTAAAAGTGTAATGGATCCTCTGGTTTTCTTGGACTCCCTTCTGATAAGTGCATACATGTATTTGATAATATAAATAACAAGATAAGAAGTTCCCTAATGCATCGACCTCCATTGTCACTGAACTAAAATTTTTTTCCATTTTTAAGGTCCTAATTTTTAAACAGCGCTTGAGGAACATAACAATTTTAGAGTTATAGCTACTCAGAATTTGCAAAAAATTCATGGAAAATAAAATAAAATTGTTTATTTTGAAAGTTAGTCGCGTGTTCGAACATTTATTTAATATTGTTCCTCTTTACATGTATAACCCGATGTCACATAGCATGTACCGCAATCAGTTAAAGTTGTAATAAAAATATTATACAATTAAAAGTCATTTGTTCAAAGAACAAATGTGAGGTCTTTCCCGTCATTTTCTTAGTGTTATGTCTAGGAATATGGTTGCTAATTTTGAAAATTGCTGCCCATAACCATTGGACTTTGGTCCTAAATCAAAGGGCTTGTTGAGACGGTCACAAAAAAACCTATGTTCACTATATTATCTCTGACGGTTTAAAAGTTATAAGCCATAAACTGATTAGCTGAAAAATGTCAACGGTCATAACTTGAAAACGATTTGTC
Source organism: Limnoperna fortunei (assembly GCA_944474755.1). Lineage (NCBI taxonomy): Eukaryota > Metazoa > Mollusca > Bivalvia > Mytilida > Modiolidae > Limnoperna > Limnoperna fortunei. The sequence goes on along the minus strand of OX104118.1, from coordinate 39,683,471 downwards.
GCACAGTTTTCAATAATTTAAATCAAATGTAGATCTCAATGAGAGGAACATTTTCCTGATATATTGTCTGCTTCAATTTTTTATGGTTTTTGAGTTATTTCGAAAACAAAATTTAGCCGGAACCTGTCAAGGGCCATAACCTCTAAAACGGTTTGTCGCACAGTTTTTGAACCTGTATATCAAAGGTAGATCTCAATGAGAGGAACATTTTTCTGATATATTGTCTGCTTCAATTTTTTATGGCTTTTGAGTTATTTCGAAAACAAAATTTTACCGAAACCTGTCAAGGGCCATAACCTCTAAAACGGTTTGTCGCAGTTTTTGAACCTCATATCAAATGTAGATCTCAATGAGAGGAACATTTTTCTGATATATTGTCTGCTTCAATTTTTTACGGTTTTTGAGTTATTTTGTAAAAAAATTTAGCCGAAACCTGTCAAGGGCCATAACCTCTAAAACGGTTTGTCGCACCGATTTTGAAACTGTATATCAAATGTAGATCTCAATGAGGGGAACATTTTTCTGATATATTGTCTGCTTCAATTTTTTATGGCTTTTGAGTTATTTTGAAAACAAAATTTGACCGAAACCTGTCAAGGGCCATAACCTCTAAAACGATTTGTCGCACAGTTTTTTAACTGTTATATCAAATGTAGATCTCAATGAGGGGAACATTTTCCTCATATATTGTCTGCTTCAATTTTGTATGGTTTTTGAGTTATTTCGAAAACAAAATGTAGCCGAAACCTGTCAAGGGCCATAACCTCTAAAACGGTTTGTCGCACAGTTTTTGAACCTGTATATCAAATGTAGATCTCAATGAGAGGAACATTTTTCTCATATATTGTCTGCTTCAATTTTTTATGGTTTTTGATATATATTGAAAACAAAATTTCAATGGCGGCCATTTTGAAAATGGTGGACCAAAAAAAATTTTTGATCCGATACATGTAATTAGGACCCCAATATCTACTTGGAAACCAAGTTTTGTGTAAATCCGACAACTTTGACATTTTCGACAAACTTCGCGTCAAAATCGCGTAAACAGGAAGTGGATCCAAGAATGTTTTTTTGCATGACAAATCATGGCCATAAGACAGACAACATTTTCCCTACTTTAGATTTTTGATTTCTGTCATGGTTTCTGAGTTTATCTGAACACAAGGGTAAACAGTGTTTGGGGAGATAACTCTGTTACTAAAAATAGATCGGTCTCGCAGGGTGACTCAGGTCGAGCCCAGGTAGTGTCGGTTAAGTGTGCCAAGTTTCAAAGCGATACGTCAAGACACTTTCTTGACAACTGTGGCAGAAAAAAAAAATAATAATAATGAAAAGTCATTTGTTCAAAGAACAAATGTGAGGTCTTTCCCGGCATTTTATTAGTGTTATGTCTAGGTATATGGTTGCTAATTTTGAAAATTGCTGCCCATAACCATTGGATTTTCGTCCTAAATCGAAGGGCTTGTTGAGACGGTCACAAAAAACCTATGTTCACTATATTATCACTGACGGTTTAAAAGTTTAAGCCATAAACTGATTAGCCGAAAAATGTCAAAGGCCATTACTTGAAAACGATTTGTCGCACAGTTTTCAATAATTTAAATCAAATGTAGATCTCAATGAGAGGAACATTTTTCTGATATATTGTCTGCTTAATATTTTTATGGTTTTTGAGTTATTTCGAGAACAAAATTTAGCCGAAACCTGTCAAGGGCCATAACCTCTAAAACGGTTTGTCGCACAGTTTTTGAACCTGTATATCAAATGTAGATCTCAATGAGAGGAACATTTTTCTCATATATTGTCTGCTTCAATTTTTTTATGGTTTTTGAGTTATTTCGAAAACAAAATTTAACCGAAACCTGTCAAGGGCCATAACCTCTAAAACGGTTCGTCGCACAGTTTTCGAACAGTTATATCAAATGTAGATCTCAATGAGAGGAACATTTTTCTGATATATTGTCTGCTTCAATTTTTTACGGTTTTTGAGTTATTTCGTAAAAAAATTTTGCCGAAACCTGTCAAGGGCCATAACCTCTAAAACGGTTTGTCGCACAGTTTTTGAACCTGTATATCAAATGTAGATCTCAATAAGAGGAACATTTTTCTTATATATTGTCTGCTTCAATTTTTTATGGTTTTTGAGTTATTTCAAAAACAATATTTAGCCGAAACCTGTCAAGGGCCATAACCTCTAAAACGGTTTGTCGCACAGTTTTCGAACCGTTATATCAAATGTAGATCTCAATGACAGGAACATTTTTCTGTTATATTGTCTGCTTCAATTTTTTATGGTTTTTGAGTTATTTTGAAAACAAAATTTTACCGAAACCTGTCAAGGGCCATAACCTCTAAAACGGTTTGTCGCACAGTTTTCAAACCGTTATATCAAATGTAGATCTCAATGAGAGGAACATTTTTCTGATATATTGTCGGCTTCAATTTTGTACGGTTTTTGAGTTATTTCGTAAAAAAATTTAGCCGAAACCTGTCAAGGGCCATAACCTCTAAAACGGTTTGTCGCACAGTTTTTGAACCTTTATATCAAATGTAGATCTCAATGAGAGGAACATTTTTCTCATATATTGTCTGCTTCAATTTTTTATGGTTTTTGAGTTATATTGAAAACAAAATTTCAATGGCGGCCATTTTGAAAATGGTGGACCAAAAAATTTTTTTGATCCGATACATGTAATTAGGACCCTCATATCTACTTGGAAACCAAGTTTTGTGTAAATCCGACAACTTTGACGTTTTCGACAAACTTCGCGTCAAAATCGCGTAAACAGGAAGTGGATCGAAGAATGTTTTTTTGCATGACAAATCATGGCCATAAGTCAGGCAACATTTTCCTCACTTTAGATTTTTGATATCTGTCATTGTTTCTGAGTGTATCTGCACACAAGGGTAAACAGTGTTTGGGGAGATAACTCTGTTTCTAAAAATAGATCGGTGTCGCAGGGTGACTCAGGTCGAGCCCAGGTAGTGTCGGTTAAGTGTGCTAAGTTTCAAAGTGATACGTCAAGACACTTTTTTGACATCTGTGGCAGAAGAAAAAAAATAATAATAATAATAATAATAATAATCATAAGAAATACAGTAAGGTCTTTCCCTCGGAAAGGGGAAAGACCTTAATAATCATAAGAAATACAGTAAGGTCTTTCCCTTGGAAAGGGGAAAGACCTTAATTATGGCCTTTAATGAAGGTAATATTCGTAAGTATTAAATCAAGAAAGGGTTATTTTTCCGAGGTCCACAGGACCGAGGTAAAATAACTTTTTCGAGATTTAATAATTTGAATATTACCTGAAGTCAATTAAAGCCATAACTGTATTATTATACTGAACTACACACAACCAAGAACAAGTGGAAAATGAAATGTTACATACAAGTTTATTGAAACCAGAAACAGATAGTCATTTACTCCGAAGCCTGACTGTTCGTCATTGGTAATAAGTTCACTTCGCTTCGGCGAATAGAATTATATACATTGGTAATGTTGTTTTTATAAATTATAAAGGTTTTTTGACGCATCAAAAAGAATTTAACGAGCCTGGAGTTATTAATTTCCATATTTCTAAAACCTTTCTCACCATTTTCCTGCGTCATCACTGGACTGATAAAGTAAAACTACGTTATTGTAGCTAATCTCCTATACAATTGCGAAATCAATTACAATCCCTGTTTTCAAATTGTATTTTTAAATATAAAGTGTCTTGCGTCCAATTACATTAGTTTATACTGTATTTTCAATCTTAGAAGTGAAAACACAGGATGCATACACACAGACTGCGCCAGATTTATTACATCACGAAACATAATTACCACTGAAAATGGAAGCTACAATCGTAGAGTGAAACGATCACAGAAAGAGCCTATTTAGTGGATATTTTGAATGTAATGTATGTACATATATGTACTAAATTTTTCAAAAATGTGGGTACCAACTGGTTTTAAAATGTGTTTGGTCGTTTTTGAAACTATTTAATTTTGAAAAATTTCTATTATTCCTGTTGTCATTACATTTGATGAACAAGAAAGAAATGCAAATATTTTGGCTTTATTGGTCTACTAATCGATAAATTCATCAAGTATCCAATTCATACATGTAAACGTTCTTAATTGTAACGCCTTTTTGTGGTCTGCTCTAAAGGCCTTCTAAAGATTTGAAACGTACCAAATACTTTTTTGTTTTAAATAACATGCAAAATCAAAATGATCATGGATTCATTTTTTAAAATAATTTCTGGTACAACATTTGTGTCTTGTTCTTTGTTTTTAACTGTTTATACTCCTTGTGCATGTAAAGTAATGTTTAGGCGTAGTCAAAATATGTTTATTAATTTGTAATATATTTTATTTGTTTTCAAGAGTATTGTTGCAAGATGTTTGATATTCGTGTGCATCTTTTCGTTATTGTTTTGACATTGGATCAAATTCACGGAATGACTGAAAAGCGTTGACCTAAACAAAGAATTTACTCTTAACTCAACCAGTAATAACACATCTTTCAAAACTGATCATTTTCATGTCCCGTATCAATAAAATCGCCATAGATATACATCTCGTTTGAATAAAAAGATCGTTCGTAAGAATAATTTGGGAACGACAACTACTCAACCCGGCAAACGAGAAACTTTATTGCAATTTTCAATTAAAAAAGCTTTCATATAAAACATTATAACTAAACTATGATGTATGAATCAATCACAATTTGACTTAATTTATACAGCTATGGATATCAAAAAATTTCGTTACGGACGATAAAAGTGAAGACAACATTGTGAAAAAGAAAATCACCTTCTTTTATCGATCAATTGGTCAATCACTTCCTTCGGTATTTTTAAGGGTCTGTGAGTCAGGTGAAATATATGTTTCATGTTTAAAGACGTTTGCACAACCGTATATAGAACAACCAAAATGACTTAATGTCCGTTACAATCTACTTTAATGTCCGTAACTGGTTTTCTATCCATAAACATGTAAAAGTATATTAAGCAACAATATTTTTCGCTGATATGCACCATTTACGGGTGGTTTATGGAAAATAATATCGAATATTACCGTAATTACCGTTATGTACATTATCGTTAGATACATTAAAATGTGGACGGAGCTACAAAGAGGTCCCATAATGCAGAAGCCGGAAGTGATTCCCACCCGTCCATAATAAAAGAGCTGCAGCGTTATTGTAGCTTATTAATATGTTATGTACAATACATGCACGGAATTTTATATATTTTGTCTTATGTGTTAAATATAAGATCGATATTAATGATGTTATGAAGTGCTGTTCATGTTTTATCTCAACTATGACAAATAGTCAGCGCTAACAAACGGTGTTACGGTCCTCAAAGGTAAACTTCGCGAAAAAATGAAAATTTTATTTATATGTCATTCTTCAAATAAAAAGAAACACTTTTGGCTCTTGATGTTTTATTATATTCAACTGTTGGCTTTCTACATTGAATTTACCGTGTAAAAAATGAACTTATGGAGGTCCGCCATCTTGTCACTTTCTCGTCACTAGATGGCGGCACTAGAACAAATACCTAAAAGTCGTCGTATGATAATTACGTGAAACGGTCAATCATAAATAACATGACGTGCAAAGTAGAAGGTTGTAATGTAAAACGAGGTTCTGGCAAGAGTGCGTTTTGTATTCCTGATCAAAGGAAGAAACCCGATTTGTGTAACAAGTGGCTCACCAATTTAAAGATTTCTGCTTTAGACAATGTCAACATCATAAAAACAACTTAATACTTTGAGAAATATTGGAGAAATCCGATAATCCAAGAGTGTAAATGTACAATTATGTTCCTCTAATTTAAAAAAAGTAGAAAATTTGCGAAATGAAGTACAACCCCCTTTTTTACGTTCATGACTTGAATAGGCGGTAAATGGAAGGTGTTTTGTTTACTGACGTCATTTAATTATTATTATGACGTTATTACTTTAAATCAATCAACTGATTGCATTTTCACTAGTGACGAGAACTAATTTTTTCCACACCGATCAAGCGGCTTGCATATAACGCAAAATTAGTGTGACATTTGTCAATATGTTATAAAATATCCATAACACTATTAAAGGGGCAAATTAAGATTCGAAATTTTCCCAATAAAAACACCTTTTTAAGTTTAATTTATTTAAATCCATTCCAAAAATTTAAAAAGGCTAAACATGAATATTGAGTTTCTAAGTACTATATTCTTGATTGGTCCCCTTTCTTGTTACGTCCCCATAAAATAGTCCGAAACATGCTCAAAAGTCTACCGCTATGAGATGCAACTCAGTATTATGCATTTCAACAATATATGTGTTAAATATTGCAAAATTAATAACTACGTATTCAGGCAGGCAGAAAAAAATTAAGAAAAATATAGAATAGTTTGAGAGGAGCGGATTGTAACCCTTGGCTAGAGAAGATGAAGATTTTCATTCGTTCAAACTTATTTTTAAAAAAGAGTTGCTTTTTAATTTATTTTTGCATTAATGTTTGTTAATTTTATAAATTATTTCTGCATAGTATATACATGAAACCCTGTCTTTAGTGAACATATTTGTATGTAAATGTAAATTTAAAATATTAATAGTTTTGTTTACTAGTAGATAAGCAACATTGGATTGTTTCATAATTATGTTTTATTGTAATATACTGCTATCATGTTTTGCTTTTTAATGTTCTCTGTATTTCTGTTTGCTTTATATACACTGGTACTGGAGTCTTCAAATGTTCCTGGGGGGCCTCGGTAACCGAGTGGTCAAGGTAGTTCGTCTACTATTGATCACGTGGTCTGTCAACACTGAGACTGCGTGTTCGATTCTCACTCCAGGCAGGGTGTACTCGAATCCAATCTTAATTGACAAGGATGGCCAGTTTTCCTACCGCAGGTCGGGGGTTCTCTCCGGGTACTCCGGCTTCCTCCCCCAATAAAAACTGGACGCCATGAAATAGCTGAAAAATTACTGAAAGTGGCGTTAAAATACTATTCAAACAAACAAACAATCAAATGTTCCTGTAAAAGAATTCTCCCTTAACTCATTTAACTCCTGACAAAACATAACACATATACACAAAATGTATTATTTATAGCCTTAGATGGGTATTCGATTTTTTTACATTTTATAAACACGGAAAAGTGGAAAAGGACAAGGTACAATTAGCTTTATATCTGAGAAACTTCAACAAAACGGTATTAAAAATTGAACATATAAAATTTCTTTTGGGTCTCTAGACATTCTGTTTTAAGTATTAAATGATTAAATTATGTTTATTTCTATCGGTAATGTAGCGGGTTTTGTCATTTGGAAGGTGTGTAATGCCACTTTTGGAATTCTTTCAGCTATATTGTGGTATCCATTGGGGAGTACCCGGTACGATTAAATCAAAACTAATTTTAGTTAAATTTTTGACAATATTGTTTGGTTTACAGAAACATTCCAGTTGTGATTCTTCGTTATTTATTCATAATTCTATTTATGCTGTACTTTATGAATATTAAGTGCTTTGATTGGATAAAAACACTTAACTTACGTCATCTCAGATAATTTTTAAATCGAATCGATATTTCATCTGAGCGGACTACTTTCGGTATCCAATGTAAACAAAGATGGCGTCCTCATAGGCTAGCATATCTTAAAGGAGAGTGAACAATGTTTTGCCAGTCACAATGATTTCTAATTAAATCGATTGAGATTTCAAATAAAATATTTAAAAAAAATGGTTGCATTTTGGTTTTTTTCTATTAATATATATATATATTCCTTTTGTACTATGTTTTGTATATTACTACGCTTTCCGGCTTTGGGACATTTTGAGACGAGATAGGTTTCTGTAACTGGTTTTGCAGCTTTAAAAATCGCAATGACTATTTATGAGAATTATAAGGATTAAAACACCGTGTTTTCGGAAATTATCAATGTGTAAACTCCGGCGACTCTCTCACAAACTAAAAAAAGTCCGAAGGACAAGTTGTGAAAGAGTATTAATTTTACCTTCAAATGTTACAAAAAAGAGCTCTTTTGATGCATTTAATAATCAAAATGTTGGTATTATTTGTATATACTTGGACATTCTTGTGATACAAGTAAAAACATTTTCAATTGAGTTTAATGTTTGGTCCATTTTATTATTCATATTTATTCTTTCCTTTTTGCTTTGATGCTGTTTTTCTGTTTGTATTTTCATACACTTGTGATTTGAAACTGTGTTATTTAAAAAAACAAAAGCTTTACACACCATTTTGTGTTTTTTTAATAGGAACAGAACTCACATGGCGTCGGTAAAACTTCCAAGGGTGTTGATATCATGGTTTTACGAAACAAATTACAAATTACTTATATTTTTATTCAGACCCCAAACATATAAAACAAAAAATAAATTACAACAAAACAAACAAACCGGTAGATACGCAGACGTAAAAAAAAACAATAATTGACGTATGACACTGCAAGCCCACACGAACACAACAAGAAAGAAACACTAAAAGCATATTAAAAATACATAAGCAAAACAAATATGTGATACCCGGTGTACCAGAATTGTTAAAATATTCTTCTTCCTTTGTAACACCTGTCGAGGTACTTATTAACAACTAACTGTGATATATATTCCATAAGCGGTGCTGCTGGAATATTACTACATAAGTAGTAATTTATATTTTGGAAATTTATATCGTCTGGATTGCCGTTGCATTTCAAGATGTAGATCAAATTGAGTGGACTTGAAACTTTAAAATGTGAACAATATGAATTGATACTTAGCACTGTCAAACATAACACTTAAATTAATTATTCATCCGTGATCTTTAACATTGTTTTAAAAGTAGAATTCGACGTTCTTTTGTTAGTAGTACCATTTATTTCTTTGTTATCGTCTCCCTTGAGACGACGTATAAAAGAAATTTATCCATTTTTATTATATGACTAACATTTACCTTGATTTTGATTGGCCCAGGGTATCATGAAAAGTATTAGCAATGTCTCTAGATTTCATGTTTGTCCAGAATTCAGATCCATATAAGACGGAGGGAATAACAGCTGACATGTATAAATTCAAAGCACTTGTGGGTGAGTGCATCGTGATACAATTGCAAAAAAAAAAAATGAAAAAAGGTATTTTGACCTTTTCTACATGCACTTTCGATTGTCATTTTCAGACTAAGCTTAGAATCTATTATTATGCCGAGGTGCAATGCATTGTCCCACACAGGAATGCGTTTCCCATCAATAGTCCAAGAGTAATCTTAAGTGTTGGAGTGATTATTCAATGAGAATCGGAAAATTCCGGATTTATTTGCATTAAAACAAAAGCGCCATTTGGACGCAGAACATACATCAAGCATACGTTGCAATCTGTTCGGATTAGTGTTTATGCATGAAATGTCGTCAGCAAGAGTTGGACAGCAGATTGTAATACTATAAATACCAGTAATACTAAAGGACTGTTCAAGTTCTACTAATAAGTCATTGATAAATACTAAATATAATAAGAAGGATAAGAGACCACCTTGTCTTACACCTTCATGCACTTAAAAAAAATAAGACATACTTTGGTTAACAATGACAGAACTTTCAGTATTTACATAACAATCATGATTATAAGCCATAGTTTACCTTTTACGCCTAAGTGAAACAGTTTACACATCAAAGCGGAGCGCCAGACGGTATCAAATGCTTTTTTACTACTTTGTGACTCTAAATTATGATATACTGCTTCTATATGAGATTAAAGGAAGCGGTTTAACAACCCAAAAAATTTTGAAATCCTTGTTGTTTGGGATTAATAAAAGTTTTGTCAACAAAAACATTATCAAATAGACGAGACTGAATAATGTTTTCAAATACTTTATAAGTACACGATAGTAGGCTAACAGGTCTGTAGCTGTCTGGAGACTTTTTACATTTATTGTCACCTTTATAATTTGGAACAATTAAACCACGTTTCCATTGTGCAGGAATGTGTCCTTCTCGAACTATCAAATTAAACAACGAAGCTAAACATCGCACGACACCTACACCTCCGTAACGTAAATGCTCATGTTGCAGCTTATCGGTAATTTGTGTTATTTTCCTTTGATGTGTTCCAACTGATAATGCTTGTCTCATCATACTAGCCGTGATACAAAAAATATCAGGCAGTTCATTACCGGGCATGCGTGACTAATGGCGGAGGAATCTAAAAATGATTACGTCACAGTAACTAACAGAATGTTCAAAAATAAACAAAGGAAAGATAAAATAAAACACGATCTAATAACCCCCTTCCCCAAAATGAAAAAGAACCAAAAAACAAAAACAAACAAAAAATCAAATAATACAAATATTTCTAGAAATTTAGCATACGTCTGCTTGTAGTATGGAACCCCCTACAGCGCTCTTTTGTTTTAACGATTTCAAAAATATTCTCTGCCCTCCGTTCTCGACCACACGAGTCACGTTTTCGCAGCTAGCTAACAATCATACACTTTAAATAATCTGAACAAAACTCTTTGAATTGCACAAACATCACAGTTGAACGGCAAACGCCTGGATTTGACAGTTAAAGGTCATTGTATCGACACAAACGGTACCCGTATGTAGATCGGTTACGCCAATAAAAAGCGCCACCTATAATTTTGTGTGATCGTGGTTTAAAAACTATGTTGCATTCTTACGGAAAATAAAATATTTATTTAAATGAAACTTCCACTAGACGGTATAGAAAACACATTAAGAGTTATTTCTTTACATGACTGAATATTTCTGATACGCGGGCAGTGTGCACAATGTGCTCAAATTTAAGATTGAAAACGGGTTTGTCTTCGATGTACACATGGCGGAAGTCGAATGTTTACATTTTTAGGTTCCGACAAAAGCTGACACAATTTTGTGTCCGGGCCCGATCCTGTGCATCATTAATGAATTTAGGTAGGTTATCCAATGGTATTTGTCGTTATATAAGTGGCTTTAGGTTACCATCCTTGTTACAAGTTTGTTTATGTTTTTGAAGAGGACCACCCAAAGGATGCTGTGTAATCCATTTTTCACGAGTGAAACTATATTTACGCCTAATAATTTCCAGTTTTACAAAACAACTGAAGTAAAACCAAAATTTGACAAACAACCTACGTACAGATGTGCATAATTTCCCATAAAATTCTGTTAAAATTTGGACTGAACGACCAACTCAGACCCGGGTCTCCTTTATGTGAGACACACACGTTCAGTAAGATGTATATACATAAACAGATACTTTTAAATTAAAATATATTATATTTATTATCAATAAGGGAATATTTGTAAAACAATAATTGTAACTTGTCTAGTGCAGTTGCGGTTTAGTGACAAGTAGCACACTTAACCCCCCCCCCCCCCCCAAACCCAAACCAAAAAAAAAAACCCAGAAAAAAAAGAACCAACTTATTATTTTAAATAGATTTACAGGTATTTTTTTTAACCAATTACATAAAGTTCACTACACATACATAGGTTGATGGGCCAAATGAAATTCCCTTGATTTTAAGTGTGCTTTGCCAATTTATATGAGTTATGGTCATTTCGTACCCTGACCATTTCGTACCCTTACAAATATGGTCAATTCGTACCCGGTGGATGGTCAATTCGTACCCGACTAAAATCGTAATGATATTGTATGTAAAAATTAAAAATGATTAATTAAATGTTTTATTGGTTATTTCTTATTTTACTCAAACTTATTTGTAATTAGTCGGCAGATTAGTTATTTTAGATGTAGTGTACGTGGTGATAATTAATTTTGTGCGATCTCATTAAAATTATGATTGTAAGCGTGAACATAAAACAAGTCTTTTACTCATCATTATTTAAGAAATAATGATGAGTAAAATAATGTACAAGTTTTAAGAGATACTGGTAAATCCAACTTTTGCTATCATTGCCAACAAACTTAAGAAAAGTATGAAAATGCTATGTTTTTGTCTTTAATATATACTTTTATTTAGTGCTCCAGTTACTTATGTTTGTGCTATTCTTTGTTACCATTATTATGTCATTTATCGTAATAAAATTTGAAAAATACAAGTTTTCACAATTCACACATTTCATTTTTAAGTCAGATTTCTTGACGCATTGCCGAAAAAATCCGAGATGTATAAAGACAACAGATGTTTAGTTCACTTAAAATAATAAAAGATTTGATGTGCACACTTAGAATCACAAACTAATTATAAACTTACAACATACAATAGAAATTATCACCACACTCCATTCAATACAAAGAACCTGAACACATTTATGCCGACTAATTAAAAATAAAGTTGAGTAAAATAATCAAGAAAACATTTAATTGATCACTCTTTACCTTTTTAATACATTTACAATTTCATTACGATTTCATAAAATTTTAGTCGGGTACGAATTGACCATCCGTCGGGTACGAATTGACTCAGCGATGGGTACGAATTGACCATATTTGTAAGGGTACGAAATGGTCAGGGTACGAAATGACCAGTTCCCATTTATATTAATATTATATTAACCAGTGAAATCCCATATTAATTAAGAGGAATTATTGCACTTTCTTGGACATCTACCACACTCGTGTCCTACATATATATACATATGTGTGTGTGTAATATTTTCTTTTTGTTCTCTATTTTTCTCTAAATTCCATCTTTGTCATTAATTAATTTATTAATTAACCAGTCCTTTTGTATCTGCCTTGGGTTCCTTTTCCATATTTGTGATATGTCTTAAACTCACAAATAAGGACCAGGGACATAGCGGACCTCTGTTGATTGAAATCTAATTATCATATAAGTCCTTATGCCTAGGCCCTAGGTCCCTTTTCCATATCAGTGAGCAAATACATTTTTGTCATTTTTTCTTACTGATGTGGATCAGAGACAAGGTGGACCTATGTTGATATACTGAAATCATATTCATATATAGTAATATACACGCAGCATGCATTCATTTTTTCTTAATATATTTTAGTAAAAACAAAAAAAGGGTAAGATAAAAATAATAATACAGATGAGCTCTCCATAGTGCAAAACAAACTATCTTGATGACATTCTTATTATTATTGTTATTCTTCCTTGGTCTAGTTTACTTGCAATTTATGTATGTGTCTCTATGTTTAAATCAAAGTGCTGCTATGTATTGTAACTTTGCCCTTAATAACAATCATAATAATACTTTATTTATAGAGAGTATCAAAGATAGTCTATAATCTTCCCTGAGGCCCTCATTAAAGTTTCATGTAGACAGATTATACAAACATGATATACATTCATGTAAATTAATCATACAGTACAATTTACATATTATACAAAACAAATAAATGGGTTTTGTGTATCTGCAAATAAATATATAATTAGGAAATTTGACTGTTCCTGAAACTGGACTGTGGCCATAGAACATAATGCACGATACATTTTGAAATTGACTCACTTGTTTGTACATGTCGAATATGTTACTTCTTTTATTCCTTAATTATTTTGGGGACTTCATTGGCCGAGTAGTTAAGGTAGTTCATCTACTATTGATCATATGGTCTATCAACACTGAGGTTGCGAGTTCGAGTTTCACTGTTGGCAGGTGTACTCGACACCAATCTTAACTGACAAGGATTGCCAGTTTTCCTACTGAAGGTTTGGTTTTTCTCCGGGTACTCTGGCTTCCTACCCCCAAAAAACTGGATGCCACAATATAGCTAAAAAATTGCTGAAAGTAGCATAAAACACCATTCAAACAAACTTAATTATTTGGCTTTTATTTTTTTCCTTTTGCTTCATATGCCAGTGAAATATTTTACTTGGATTATAATTTAACATGAGCCAGCTTAAGGTTTATTTGATTTTTTTTCACAATACAATTTCACTTAGAAAAGATTTGCTAAAAATATGCTTCATTTATTTATTTATTATTGCATTAAGAATTTAACTTTTTTATCATTTGTATATTTACATTTGATCATTGCAGCCACTACAAAAAAGCTAAATTTGCCACCCCTACCCAAAACTCCATCCTTTTCCAGTGCCAGTCAAAATTGTATTCCTTGTGACCCATCCCACCCCCATTTTCCGTTGATTTATTGTTTGTTAACTCATGTTCCCGTCCTGAATAAAGCTGAATTACTGCTCGCTGGACATAAAGCAGACATCCAATCAGTCTAATTAAAATTAGCCCATGCGTGTTTACTATTTACGTTGACATCCAATCAATCAATATATTTACATTTTTATAATTCAGATTTTTTTCTATGTATATAGAAGTTTAAAGATAATTTCAATCTTAATAATAATTAATTAGAAAAGGTTTATAGGTAACAGTTATACAGTTTAAAGATAATTTTAACATAATTAATAATTAGAAAATTGTTGAATCTTGATGAGTTGGATTTTTTGTTTGAAATAGCTTAATTTATTGTTTTTCAGACACCTCTTTGCATTTTTTCTGTCTCGAACTGTACTATTTTATAGGGAATGAAAGACAATTTTATTTAATTTGCAGAAAGCAGGAACATATTAATCAACTAGTTACATTCTTTCTACCTAAAAATATTTTAAAACATTTGATAATTTTTAATTCACATTATTATTGTTTTTATTATTTTGATTAGTATAGTTATTATATGAAGCCATTTTAGTTTATTATGTATTTTATTGTAATGGTATTCTTTAAGTGTGTCTGTGTTTTTAATGGTTCAATTGCTTTTATTAGTATGTATACATGCAAATCATTCTGGGACCCTTTGATGATACCTTTGTTAATATATCTGTAAGTTATACACATAAAACATATACACTCTGTTGTGTAGAAGGTAATTCTTCAGTGACTACAAAAGCAACTTGAAATATTCTAACATCCCATAACATTTTTCTTGTTACAAATATTTAAAAATGTAGAATAATAACTAAAATGTTCCAAAATATAAATTTCCAAATTTATATTTAATCCCTAATTGGTTTAAAGACTTCATAAACAAAGTTAAATTATGTTCATAATGTTCGTAAAGAGTTATCTCCCATTTATCACAGTTTTCGTCACGAATAAGCTGACACAATTTCGTGTCCGGGGCTTTAACGATCAACAGTTGATAAAATTGGAACACAAATTATATAGTTCATCAGATTTTATACCCCTGTATTGGTTACCATTCCGATTTATATTATTATTTTTTATTTTTCCTCGACTCTCGCAAGGTTCCAGAAAAAAATTCTCAACTTCAATCGTCATTTAAAAATATTTCGGTAATATTTTTCACCAAGAAATATAGGTGAAAATTAAGCTTATTTATTCAAGATTTCAAAACATTAAGTTTTATTTGTGTACGATTTGAAACAAGAAGAAACGAAGCAAAAAACCACGAAGTGTGCATGTTTACAAAAAATCGCCGATTTGTTGACAAAAGTCACGTGACCAATGTCTTGACCTTAGACGCCATTAATTGGTTTGCCGTTCAACTGATCAACAGTGAAGTGAAAAATCCCGATTATTGTTCATTAGCCAGAAGAACATGCGAATAACCTCGTCATTTTTTGGTAAATCCGACAAATCACAAAATTATAATACGATCATTACGACAGTAAAATTCGACCTACACAAGAACCTACAACTCATTACATGCTGTACATCAAATGATCAATGGCAATGCATTTTTTTAATTAAAATTGGAATTTCTATAAATAAATGACGTGTAAATCGTATCTCCCCTGACCACTGCAAAGTACTGAAAATTAAAAATAACACAGCACCATACAGTTACCAGAAATGATAACGATATAAAATACAAAATATAGAAAAGTGAAACTGACACTCCATGGGAAAATCGGTCAGAAACGTTGGCACAAAAATTTGAAATAATACAGTTGTCAAAGAGCAAAATATTAAAAACATAAAGTTTGACACCCCATATTATAATTAAGAGTAAAATAAAGGATTCTCATTCACAAACTATTACATAAAGGCTTAAAAATGACCTGCCTTGTAACCATACACACAGAATCAATGAAATAAACGTCCATTCATTACGCCACATTCCAGTTGAATGACGTCGACGTTAAATAACGTAGCACTCCGTTTTTCACAGATCACTCCGACAAAATAGTCTCTTTGAAATTGTTTTGAATAACAGATTGATTCTGTAATTTTTTAGAATTTTTGCATGGATTGCATAAAGATATATTTTTAGTTATAAATTACCGATAAACAAAATATAAGGCAATTGGTTTTAGGTAGTGGCTTTCTCACGGTGATATCTCAGGTTCGCCCTAACGGGCTCACCTGAGATGTACCGTGAGAAAGCCACTACCAAAAACCAATTGCCTTATATTCTGTATTTATCATACCCAGACGCTTTTCTTAATTTCAAACTGTTAATAACATTATTTAATTCACTTTCCACTATCACACCACCAGGTAAATGTTCAAACTTGTTCTGGAGGGTGGTCTTAAGAAAGTTTGTGTATTCATTTTCTACCTTATGTTTATGTTGATAGTCAAATGAATTATTGTACATTGGTTTAGATACTTCATTATAATAATGAGCAAAATAGTTCGCTATTGATGCAGGGGTATTGTATGATCTATCTTTATAAGCAATTTCAGGGTATATCTTGGATGATGCCGGTTTAAAGCGTTTTGTCATTTTCCAAAACAAGTAAATATCACACTTTTGTTCATATTCTTCATTTGCTGCAATTTGTATACGCCTGACCTCATACTTAGCGTGTTTGTAGGACCTATACAAGTCATATTGCATACCTCTCGGGCGACCCTGTGCAAGCCATTCTCGTCTAAATGCGCGTTGCATGTCATGTGCTTTCTTAACACTGGCATTCCAATATGGTTGAGTATATTTATTATAATCACATTTCGGTATAGCTTTATCGGCAGAGCTTATTAAAATGTTCACGAAGGAGTCATATGCTTCATTGACAGACGCCGCACCAGATTCTATCTCACATGTTAACAGTTCTATATCTGTAGTAATATAATCTTTGTAAAGTTCTTTCTCGGTATCAGTCACTTTATGCCAAGCAGGTAGCCTACTCATATTATTAAGAATCTGATTAGGGTCCTCCTTGAGTTCTAATTTAACTATGATCGGGAGATGATCAGAGGTATTACTAAAGAACCCATCAGCAAGGATTTCATAAGATAAAATATGTCAAAACAAAGCTTCATTTACAAGTACATAATCTAACATTGTCTGTTTTGTAATATATGTATATGATGGAACTTTATAGGGGCTTTTACCTCCCGCAAAACAAACATGGTTTCTGCTTACAAACTGTATTAATTCGATAGACTTGGGCATATTTGTTTTCATAGCATCTTGTGTTAAGCAGCTAGCGTTTAAATCACCTGTAACTATTACATTACCATAATTACTATAAAATGTTACATAATGTATCTAGAACATTTAGATGGTATTTGTAGTTGTCAATATATTCATCTGCTGGCAAGTATGTACCAAAAATATATAGTGACCCATATGCGTTACTTCTCAATTCAATACCTATAATGCGAGTGGAGTTTATATTTGGTATCTCAGCTATTGAAAACTGTAAGGATGATTAAGCCGTCCGACCAAGGGCATTAAGTTGTCGGTGTAGGACGTAAAAAACTCCCCAAGTCAAGTCGAAGGATGATTTATACATGATTGCAATTCCACCCTTACCATGATAACCTTTGTACGAGTCTTGTAACTCGTCAGTTTTACTTACTACAGAAAAACCATTTTCTAAACTTGTCAAGTAATTTAAAGATTGAGGTTCAACTTGTGCTCTGAAATTACACAAATATCGCAATTTGGTTTGTTCAACAATAAACTTAAACACAAAGTAGAGGACACATTGCCTCGGACATTCCATGATAATAGGGTTTAACTAAACATTATCAATACCAGAGTAAAAGAACCAAAAATCAAGGTAAATATAATATATGGGAAGTAAGTCATTATTATTATTAATTATTAATCAACATCATTGGTCTGTCTGTCGCTTTGGTGATCACCATACCATTCTCTGTTGCTCACCCATCGCCTACATTTCACTCCTATGGGCCAGAAATTCTTATCGCACAATTGATTAGAACCATTTTCTAATACATTCAACTTTGCAGACATTATTTGTTGATTGCTTTTAGAACTGAAGAACCTCCAGAAAGTTACATGAACACCTCTTTGCTCGAGATATGCACCTATACCGCTTCTGGTTGATTTAGCGTTAATACCGTGTAAGTAGAATCGCGAAGTTCTTTTCCTCGTTATGCCTGTGAAGAAACTGTCATCGGAAGACTGTACATTTTCCTTGTTTCCATGAATGCGTGCCGGTAATTTAAAAGTATTTTCTACTCTTGCGTTGTTTATACCGCTATTCCTATCTAGAAAGTCAGAGCGAAGAGTTGCGATTGGTATTTTTTCTGTAATCGACACAGAACGATTCTCTCGTGGAGTATTTTCGTAACGTTCCGTTGATCTGCAATTAAGATCAATAGGCCGTCGAGTATGGGAACTGGTCATTTCGTACCCTGACCATTTCGTACCCTTACAAATATGGTCAATTCGTACCCATCGCTGAGTCAATTCGTACCCGACGGATGGTCAATTCGTACCCGACTAAAATTTTATGAAATCGTAATGAAATTGTAAATGTATTAAAAAGGTAAAGAGTGATCAATTAAATGTTTTCTTGATTATTTTACTCAACTTTATTTTTAATTAGTCGGCATAAATGTGTTCAGGTTCTTTGTATTGAATGGAGTGTGGTGATAATTTCTATTGTATGTTGTAAGTTTATAATTAGTTTGTGATTCTAAGTGTGCACATCAAATCTTTTATTATTTTAAGTGAACTAAACATCTGTTGTCTTTATACATCTCGGATTTTTTCGGCAATGCGTCAAGAAATCTGACTTAAAAATGAAATGTGTGAATTGTGAAAACTTGTATTTTTCAAATTTTATTACGATAAATGACATAATAATGGTAACAAAGAATAGCACAAACATAAGTAACTGGAGCACTAAATAAAAGTATATATTAAAGACAAAAACATAGCATTTTCATACTTTTCTTAAGTTTGTTGGCAATGATAGCAAAAGTTGGATTTACCAGTATCTCTTAAAACTTGTACATTATTTTACTCATCATTATTTCTTAAATAATGATGAGTAAAAGACTTGTTTTATGTTCACGCTTACAATCATAATTTTAATGAGATCGCACAAAATTAATTATCACCACGTACACTACATCTAAAATAACTAATCTGCCGACTAATTACAAATAAGTTTGAGTAAAATAAGAAATAACCAATAAAACATTTAATTAATCATTTTTAATTTTTACATACAATATCATTACGATTTTAGTCGGGTACGAATTGACCATCCACCGGGTACGAATTGACCATATTTGTAAGGGTACGAAATGGTCAGGGTACGAAATGACCATAACTCTCGAGTATTCGTCTGAGTATTATTGTCATGCTCCAACGATATGGGTGATTTCACGGGATATGTATTGGATTTGTTAAGTTTAGTTACCGCGTCATTCGTTTCAGTGGTATCCTTTGGACGCCACACTAGAGTATGAAGGTTTACAGTTTGTTTTTAATTCATTGATAACTCTTTGAGCGTTAAAAATCAGTTTTTGAATCCTAGACTGTTCCATTTTCATTGTCTTCATTTTTTGCATACACATTTTAAAATCGAAAATTTCACAACCTTTAGTTCGCTGATTTAAATGTTTAAAGCTTGTATCAAATTGGATGCATTTGCGATCAAAAGCCGTTTTAGTAGTTTCTAGTTGGGTGTGAGTTTCATCTAGTTTACTTCGTAACTTTTTGTTTTCACATTTAAGTTTGTCAATTATTTTTCTATGTTTGCAACAGTTCTTCTCGAGTTCATTAACTCTGCCGATAACATTATGCAGTGTAAATCGCATCTCAACTAAATCAACCCGCGATTGAGTTGATCATTGCTCTTGTACATGTTTTCCGTCATCTTTGTGGAAGACTTCTTCGATAGATGTAGGGTCAACGTAATAAGATAACAATCCCTTGCATACTTTTGAAGGGAGGAACATTTGTTAGTGCTCTTTCACCAGAGTGAAGCTAGCCGGCAATTCTAGCCGTCAATACCGCTAGCCGGCAATAACGCTATCCGTCAATAATTCAGCCCGCAATAATATTCATTAGGGCGAGTTCGAGTAATGTATGAAAAGTAATTAAATTTTAACTTGAGTTATCTCTCTTTTGACACCCGACTCGCAAACCGGACTTTACGGTGACTATTTCTTTTCCTATTTAGTTACATTTTTAGAATAGTAGTGCCAATTGTCACAATAGAAAAAAAACAAAAACATGCAGCGGTGAAAGATAAAATTAATTAAGTTTATTATTAATTTTTTTCTGAAGTAAAGGATTATGTTAGTGTTTGCCTCATCGCACGCTTTTACATTCAAAATGACCGGTGTATTTCTATCACATTATTCCGTATTTTCTTCTTTTTTCTTTTCTTTCTTTTCTTTTTCTTTTTACATTTATATCTTAACTAAACGACTTTTGTATAGTTTAAACAACGGAAATCATACGAACTTAAATTTATTAGCTTCAGACATGTAACAATTCCGCTATCCATTATAAAGAGGAGTGTACAAGAGAGAAGAAAATGTCGTTAATTCCATTTACTTATGTTACAGTACGTTTCATAGGATAATTCTACAATTCTACATTTAAGGATTTTAGTAAATAATACCTATTTTTAAGATTGAACAGTGGTCTTTAACACATCTGGTAAATAGTTGGACCACAATTTGGTTTTTGACTTCGAGTATTCTGTGTCTAAATATTCCCACATCTAAGACTTTACACCCTTTCCAATCGCCGTAGCCTAAAAGTCAATTAATAGTCAGGAAGGTCCATAATCTATATCGTGAATACTTGGGATAATTTTGGTTTTCTAGTTATTCGGAATTTAGTGAAAATTACCGATAAAGTAATATCTCTTATCCTGCTGGGACGTAGCACCCTAGTCAATGGTCATGGACTTTGGGTTTAATACGACGATCATTAACCTATATCATGAATACCTGGGTCAACTTCCTGTGCTCGAGATATCGGGTCTGAATTACGTGAGAAATGACTCGTATGTTGACATTTATCCCCATGCTAAGACTTCACACCCCTTTCAATCGCCATGGGTCTACTGTAAAATGAGAGGGGACTTTAGTTGGTTTTTAACCTATACAAGGAATACCTGGGCCAACTTCCAGTGTTCGAGATATCGGAGTCTGAATTACGTAAAAAATGACTTGTATGTTGACATTTATTCCCATGGTATGTCTTCACACCCCTTTCAATCGCCACGGGTCTACTGTAAAATGAGAGAAGACATTAGTAGGTCATTAACCTATATCATGAATACTTGGGCCAACTTCCGGTGTTCGAGATATCGGGGTCCGAATTACGTGAAAAATGACTTGTATGTTGACATTTATTCCCGTGCTAGGATTTCACACCCCTTTCAATCGCCATTGGTCTACTGTAAATTGATAGAGGACATTAGTAGGTCATTAACCTATATAGTGAATAGTTGGGCCAACTTCCGGTGTTCGAGATATCGGAGTCTGAATTACGTTAAAAATGACTTGTATGTTGACATTTATTCCCGTGCTAGGACTTCACACACCTTTTAATCGCCATGGGTCTACTGTAAATTAAGAGAAGACATTAGTAGGTCATTAACCTATATAATGAATACTTGGGCCAACTTCCAGTGTTCGAGATATCGGAGTCTGAATTACGTGAAAAATAACTCGTATGTTGATATTTATTCCCGTGCTAGGATTTCACACCCCTTTCAATCCCCATGGGTTTACTATAATTGATAGAGGACTTTAGTAGGTCATTAACATATATAGTGTATAGTTGGGCCAACTCCCGGTGTTCGAGATATCAGAGTCTGAATTACGTTAAAAATGACTTGTATGTTGACATTTATTCCCGTGCTAGGTCTTCACACCCCTTTCAATCGTCATGGGTCTACTGTAAATTGAGAGAAGACTTTAGTAGGTCTTTAATCTATATCATGAGTACTTGGGCCAACTTCCGTTGTACGAGATATCGGAGTCTGAATTACGTGAAAAATGACTCGTATGTTGACATTTATTCCCGTGCTAAGACTTCACACCCCTTTCAATCGCCATGGGTCTACTGTGAATTGAGAGAGGTCTTTAGTAGGTCATTAATCTATATCATGAATACTTGGGACAACTTCCGGTGTTCGAGATATCAGGGTCAGAATTACGCCAAAAACAACTTGTATATTGACATTTATTCCCGCGCTAAGATTTCACACCCCTTTCAATCGCCATGGGTCTACTGTAAAATGAGAGAAGACATTAGTAGGTCAATAACCTTTGTCATGAATACTTGGGCCAACTTCCGGTGTTCGAGATATCGGGGTCAGAATTACGTCAAAAATGACTTGTATGTTGACATTTATTCCTGTGCTAAGACTTCACACCCCTTTTAATCGCCATGGGTCTACTGTAAAATGAGAGAAGACATTAGTAGGTCAATAACCTATGTCATGAATACTTGGGCCAACTTCCGTTGTTCGAGATATCGGAGTCTGAATTACGTAAAAAATGACTCGTATGTTGACATTTATTCCCGTGCTAAGACTTCACACCCCTTTCAATCGCCATGGGTCTACTGTGAATTGAGAGAGGTCTTTAGTAGGTCATTAATCTATATCATGAATACTTGGGACAACTTCCGGTGTTCGAGATATCAGGGTCAGAATTACGCCAAAAACAACTTGTATGTTGACATTTATTCCCGTGCTAAGACTTCACACCCCTTTCAATCGCCATGGGTCTACTGTAAAATGAGAGAAGACATTAGTAGGTCATTAACCTATATCATTAGTACTTGGCAAACTTCCGGTGTTCGAGATATCCGGGTCTGAATTAAGTGAAAAATGACTTGTATGTTGACATTTATTCCCGTGCTAGGTCTTCACACCTCTTTCAATCGCCATGGATCTACTGTAAAATTAGAGGGGACTTTAGTAGGTCTTTAACCTATATCATCAATACTTGGGCCAACTTCCAGTGTTCGAGATATCGGAGTCTGAATTACGTGAAAAATAACTCGTATGTTGATATATATTCCCGTGCTAGGATTTCACACCCCTTTCAATCCCCATGGGTCTACTGTAAATTGATAGAGGACATTAGTAGGTCATTAACCTATATAGTGAATAGTTGGGCCAACTTCCGGTGTTCGAGATATCGGAGTCTGAATTACGTTAAAAATGACTTGTATGTTGACATTTATTCCCGTGCTAGGACTTCACACACCTTTTAATCGCCATGGGTCTACTGTAAATTAAGAGAAGACATTAGTAGGTCATTAACCTATATAATGAATAATTGGGCCACCTTCCAGTGTTCGAGATATCGGAGTCTGAATTACGTGAAAAAAAAACTCGTATGTTGACATTTATTCCCGTGCTTGGATTTAACACACCTTTCAATCGCCATGGGTCTACTGTAAATTGAGAGAAGACTTAAGTAGGTCATTAACCTATATCATGAATTCTGGGGCCAACTTGCGGTGTTCGAGATATCGGGGTCTGAATTACGTCAAAAATGACTTGTATGTTGACATTTATTCCCGTGCTAGGTCTTCACACCCCTTTCAATCGCCATGGGTCTACTGTAAATTGAGAGAAGACTTTAGTTGGTCAATAACCTATACCATGAATACTTGGGCGAACTTCCGGTGTTCGAGATATCGGGGTCTGAATTACGTCAAAAATGACTTGTATGTTGACATTTATTCCCGTGCTAAGACTTCACACCCATTTCAATCGCCCTGGGTCTACTGTGGAATAAGAGGGGTCTTTAGTAGGTCATTAACTTATATCATGAATACTTGGGCCAGCTTTCGGTGTTCGAGATATCGGGGTCTGAATTACGTGAAAAATAACTCGTATGTTGATATTTATTCCTGTGCTAGGATTTCACATCCCTTTCAATCGCCATTGGTCTATTGTAAATTAAAAGAAGACTTTAGGAGGTCTTTAACTTATATCATTAGTACTTGGGCCAACTTCCGGTGTTCGAGATATCCGGGTCTGAATTAAGTGAAAAATGACTCGTATGTTGACATTTATTCCCGTGCTATGTCTTCACACCCTTTTCAATCGCCATGGGTCTACTGAAAAATGAGAGTTGACTTTAGTAGGTCATTAACCTATATCATGAATACTTGGGCCAACTTCCAGTGTTCGAGATATCGGAATCTGAATTACGTGAAAAATAACTCGTATGTTGATATTTATTCCCGTGCTAGGATTTCACACCCCTTTCAATCGCCATGGGTTTACTGTAAATTGATAGAGGACTTTAGTAGGTCATTAACATATATAGTGTATAGTTGGGCCAACTCCCGGTGTTCGAGATATCAGAGTCTGAATTACGTTAAAAATGACTTGTATGTTGACATTTATTCCCGTGCTAGGTCTTCACAACCCTTTCAATCGTCATGGGTCTACTGTAAATTGAGAGAAGACTTTAGTAGGTCTTTAATCTATATCATGAGTACTTGGGCCAACTTCCGTTGTACGAGATATCGGAGTCTGAATTACGTGAAAAATGACTCGTATGTTGACATTTATTCCCGTGCTAAGACTTCACACCCCTTTCAATCGCCATGGGTCTACTGTGAATTGAGAGAGGTCTTTAGTAGGTCATTAATCTATATCATGAATACTTGGGACAACTTCCGGTGTTCGAGATATCAGGGTCAGAATTACGCCAAAAACAACTTGTATGTTGACATTTATTCCCGCGCTAAGACTTCACACCCCTTTCAATCGCCATGGGTCTACTGTAAAATGAGAGAAGACATTAGTAGGTCAATAACCTTTGTCATGAATACTTGGGCCAACTTCCGGTGTTCGAGATATCGGGGTCAGAATTACGTCAAAAATGACTTGTATGTTGACATTTATTCCTGTGCTTAGACTTCACACCCCTTTTAATCGCCATGGGTCTACTGTAAAATGAGAGAAGACATTAGTAGGTCAATAACCTATGTCATGAATACTTGGGCCAACTTCCGTTGTTCGAGATATCGGAGTCTGAATTACGTGAAAAATGACTCGTATGTTGACATTTATTCCCGTGCTAAGACTTCACACCCCTTTCAATCGCCATGGGTCTACTGTGAATTGAGAGAGGTCTTTAGTAGGTCATTAATCTATATCATGAATACTTGGGACAACTTCCGGTGTACGAGATATCAGTGTCAGAATTACGCCAAAAACAACTTGTATGTTGACATTTATTCCCGTGCTAGGACTTCACACACCTTTTAATCGCCATGGGTCTACTGTAAATTAAGAGAAGACATTAGTAGGTCATTAACCTATATAATGAATAATTGGGCCACCTTCCAGTGTTCGAGATATCGGAGTCTGAATTACGTGAAAAAAAAACTCGTATGTTGACATTTATTCCCGTGCTTGGATTTAACACACCTTTCAATCGCCATGGGTCTACTGTAAATTGAGAGAAGACTTAAGTAGGTCATTAACCTATATCATGAATTCTGGGGCCAACTTCCGGTGTTCGAGATATCGGGGTCTGAATTACGTCAAAAATGACTTGTATGTTGACATTTATTCCCGTGCTAGGTCTTCACACCCCTTTCAATCGCCATGGGTCTACTGTAAATTGAGAGAAGACTTTAGTTGGTCAATAACCTATACCATGAATACTTGGGCCAACTTCCGGTGTTCGAGATATCGGGGTCTGAATTACGTCAAAAATGACTTGTATGTTGACATTTATTCCCGTGCTAAGACTTCACACCCATTTCAATCGCCCTGGGTCTACTGTGGAATAAGAGGGGTCTTTAGTAGGTCATTAACTTATATCATGAATACTTGGGCCAACTTTCGGTGTTCGAGATATCGGGGTCTGAATTACGTGAAAAATAACTCGTATGTTGATATTTATTCCTGTGCTAGGATTTCACATCCCTTTCAATCGCCATTGGTCTATTGTAAATTAAAAGAAGACTTTAGGAGGTCTTTAACTTATATCATTAGTACTTGGGCCAACTTCCGGTGTTCGAGATATCCGGGTCTGAATTAAGTGAAAAATGACTCGTATGTTGACATTTATTCCCGTGCTATGTCTTCACACCCTTTTCAATCGCCATGGGTCTACTGAAAAATGAGAGTTGACTTTAGTAGGTCATTAACCTATATCATGAATACTTGGGCCAACTTCCAGTGTTCGAGATATCGGAGTCTGAATTACGTGAAAAATAACTCGTATGTTGATATTTATTCCCGTGCTAGGATTTCACACCCCTTTCAATCCCCATGGGTTTACTGTAAATTGATAGAGGACTTTAGTAGGTCATTAACATATATAGTGTATAGTTGGGCCAACTCCCGGTGTTCGAGATATCAGAGTCTGAATTACGTTAAAAATGACTTGTATGTTGACATTTATTCCCGTGCTAGGTCTTCACACCCCTTTCAATCGTCATGGGTCTACTGTAAATTGAGAGAAGACTTTAGTAGGTCTTTAATCTATATCATGAGTTCTTGGGCCAACTTCCGTTGTACGAGATATCGGAGTCTGAATTACGTGAAAAATGACTCGTATGTTGACATTTATTCCCGTGCTAAGACTTCACACCCCTTTCAATCGCCATGGGTCTACTGTGAATTGAGAGAGGTCTTTAGTAGGTCATTAATCTATATCATGAATACTTGAACTCCCCTTCAAATTTATCCTATGCCAGTGGCGACTGAAAGGGGTACGAAGTCCTAGCAGGAGAAGGGATTTTACTTTATCGGACATTTTCACATAAATCAGTCTTGAATAATTCGAACACCGTAAGTTGTCCCAAGTATTCACAATATAAGTTAAGGACGAACTCAAATGACCTATTTATTTACCTTAGTGCTAGGGCGATTGAAAGGGGTGTGAAGTCCTAGCACGGGAATAAATGTCATCATATCAGTCATTGTTTCTGTATTTTCTTCCCGGATAACTCGAACACCGGAAATCGACCCAATTATTGACGATATAAATTATAGATCTACTGAACTCCTCTCTTAAGTAACCATAGACCCATGGCACCTGAATAAATGTCAAGATGTAAGTCATTTTTCACTAAATTCAGACCAGGATAACTCGAATACCGAAAGCTTGTCAAAAGTATTCATGATATAGGTTAATGACCTACAGAACTCTTATATTCTTTTACCCTTTGACAAGGGGTGCGATGTCCCAGCAGGTTAACAGATTTTACCTTATCAGTAATTTTTCACTCAATTCAGACCCGAATAACTTGAACACCGGACGTTGGCTAAAGTATTCATTATATACTAGTATATTATGCAGTTACTGAACTCCCCTCTTAACTTATTCTCGGCCCATGACGATTAGAACGTGAGCGAAGTCCCAGCAGGAGAATAAATGTTTACCTTATCGCTCATTTTTAATTCAGTTAATTCAGACCTGGATAACTCAAATACCGGAAGTTGGCCCAAGTATTAACAATATAGGTTAGGGACCTACTAAAGTCCACTCTTAATTTACAGTAGGTCGTGGCAATTGAAAGGGGTGTGAAATCGTAACACGGAAATAAATGTCAACATATCAGTCATCATCCTCACAAGTTAGGGTTTCTGTGTCCACATGTGTCCAGGAAACCCTGACAAACTTAGCTAGGAAATTCCCGGGCTAGAAGTCACTATTTTGATTGGCTACATCATACCTTGATGTAGCCAATCAAGAGCTCACTTTCATTCACGGTTTGGTAAGGGGATATCCCGATGTTGATTGTAAATAAACCGAACGGATGTGTTGCATAGATACTGTGAAAATCAGTGTATTTTGTACAGTCGTGTTAATTGTTTGTTATTACCACGTTATTTATTAGTTGCGTTACGTTTTCTTCCCACTCAAGAATGAATAAGATTGACTACTGCCAAACACTTGCTTCTTTCAAGCAATTTCATTAGTTGATATTTTGAAGGTTTGATGTCATATCCCAGGACAATTTTAAGTTGAGAAAAAGCTATGATTGCAGCGGTATTATTTTTTATCAAAAAGCTTGATAATAGCTGATTTAAAGTTGAATAAAAGTAGTATATCAGCGTTACTTTTAATCAACTTATATTTACCTAATGAACTGCTGAAATACCGCTTTTTAAAACTAATTTGCATATTTGGTTCAGTGATTAGGACAATAAGCGGTAAAGAAGTGTGAAATAAGTTGGGCTGAAGCGTCTAAATTATGTAAATTAGGTGAAGTTGGGATTAAGCGGTACAAATCAGCGGATTTGAAGTGGAATATGCAAATTAGTTGTCAGCGGTAAATAAGCGGAATATAGCAATTGTACAAAAGCGGATTTTAGGTGGTTATACAAGCGTGTTTTAAGTGTATAATCTGATCGTACTTTAAGTTGGAGATGTCAGCGTGTTTTAAGTTGGAGATGTCAGCGTGTTTTAAGTTGGAGATGTCAGCCTGTTTTAAGCTGGAAATTTAAAAAGTCTGTTTTAAGTGTTAGCGTCTCATGTGTAAATACAATTGTAATTGTCTATGTGGAGTTGAAGCATACATGATATCAAAAATTGCAAATTTGGTGTAGGTCAAGCTGTTTTAGAGCTAAAAGCAGCATTACTGTGGGATTAAGTAGGTTTGTAATAAAATTAAAAATGACAAATATTTATCAGTTGGATTTAAGCAGGAATAATCAATTACCTGTAGTCTCGCTTTTTTTCTACTTAGAAAATCAGTATAGTTTAAGTTGGATAAAAGTGGAGTTAAAGCATTGCTAATTATGTAGGTTAAAATTAAGCGGTAATTATGCATGTCGCTTAAATACTGTTTTTTACAACAGCGGATTCTATGCAGATAATAAGCGGCATTTAAGTTACGCTGTGATATAAAAGCGACGCTTCAAAATTGTCTGGGATGAAAATATTCTAGCCCGGGAATTTCCTAGCTAAGTTTGTCAGGGTTTCGTGGACACATGGGTTCATAGAAACCCTGACTTGTGAGGATGATCAGTCATTTTTCACTTATTTAATTTTTACCCCGTTAACTCGAACACCGGAAGTTTGCCACAGTTTTCGCAATATAGATTAGGGACCTACTGAACGCCTCTCTTAAGTTACTATAGGTCCATGGCAAATAAAGGGTGTTAAGTCCTACAGGGGAATAAATGTCACTATACCAATCATTTTTCACTTCATTCAGACCTGGAAAACTCGAACACTGTGAGTTGGCCTAAGTATTCATGATATATTTCAATGATCTACAGAACTCCTATATCCTTTAAAACCAAGCCGATGGCTATTGAAAGGGTGCGACGTCCCAGCAGGTTAAGAGATTTTTACCTTATCAGTCATTTTTCAATTAATTCATACCCGGATAACTCGAACACTAGAAATTGGCCCAAGTATTCACGATTTAGATTTAGGACCTACTGAACTCACCTCTAAATTTATTCTATCTTATCGGTAAATTTTCACTTAATTCAGACCCGATAAGTCGAACGCCGAAAGTTGGCCCAAGTATTCATGGTACAGGTTATTGACCTACTAAAGTCTTCTCTCATTTTCAAGTAGACCCATAGCGATTGAAAGAGGTGTAATGGCCTACCACTGGAATAAATGTCAACATACAAGTCATTTTTCACGTAATTCAGACCCCGATATCTCGAACACAGGAAGTTGGCCCAACTATTCACTATATATGTTAATGACCTACTAGAGTCCTCTATCAATTTACAGTAGATCCATGGCGATTGAAAGGGGTGTGAAGTCCTAGTAAGGCAATAATTATCACCATGCGAGTCATTTTTCACGTAATTCGGACCCCGATATCTCGAACACCGGAAGTTGGCCCAAGTATTCATGATATAGGTTGATGACCTACTATGATCTCCTCTCAATTTACAGTAGATCCATGGCGATTGAAAGAGTTGTGAAGTCCTAGTAAGGCAACAATTATCACCATACGAGTCATTTTTCACGTAATTCAGACCCCGATATCTCGAACACCGGACGTTGGCCCAAATATTCATGATACAGGTTGATGACCTACTAATGTCCCCTCTCAATTTACAGTAGATCCATGGCGATTGAAAGGGGTGTGAAGTCCTTGTAAGGCAACAATTATCACCAAACGAGTCATTTTTCACGTAATTCAGACCCCGATATCTCGAACACCAGAAGTTGGCCCAAGTATTCCTGATATAGGTTGATGACCTACTGAGGTCCGCTCTCAATTTACAGTAGATCCATGGCGATTGAAAGGGGTGTGAAGTCCTAGTAAGGCAACAATTATCACCATACGAGTCATTTTTCACGTAATTCAGACCCCGATATCTCGAACACCAGAAGTTGGCCCAAGTATTCATGATATAGGTTGATGACCTACTAAGGTCCCCTCTCAATTTTCAGTAGATCCATGGCGATTGAAACGGGTGTGAAGTCCTAGTAAGGCAACAATTATCACCATACGAGTCATTTTTCACGTAATTCAGACCCCGATATCTCGAACACAGGAAGTTGGCCCAAGTATTCCTGATATAGGTTGGTGACCTACTAAGGTCTCCTCTCAATTTACAGTAGATCCATGGCGATTGAAAGGGGTGTGAAGTCCTGGTAAGGCAACAATTATCACCATACGAGTCATTTTTCACGTAATTCAGACCCGATATCTCAAACACCGGAAGTTGGCCCAAGTATTCATGATATAGGTTGATGACCTACTAAGGTCCCCTCTCAATTTACAGTAGATCCATGGCGATTGAAAGGGGTGTGAAGTCCTAGTAAGGCAACAATTATCACCATACGAGTCATTTTTCACGTAATTCAGACCCCGATATCTGGAACACTGGAAGTTGGCCCAAGTATTCCTGATATAGGTTGATGACCTACTAAGGTCACCTCTCAATTTACAGTAGATCCATGGCGATTGAAAGGGTGTGAAGTCCTAGTAAGGCAACAATTATCACCATACGAGTCATTTTTCACGTAATTCAGACCCCGATATCTCGAACACCGGAAGTTGGCCCAAGTATTCATTATATAGGTTGATGACCTACTAAGGTCTCCTCTCAATTTACAGTAGATCCATGGCGATTGAAAGGGGTGTGAAGTCCTAGTAAGGCAACAATTATCATCATACGAGTCATTTTTCACATAATTCAGACCTTGATATCTCGAACACCGGAAGTTGGCCCAAGTTTTCATGATAACGGTTAATGACCTGCCAAAGTCCCCTCTCAATTTACAGTAGATCCATGGCGATTAAAAGGGGTGTGAAGTCCTAGTACAGGAATAGTTATCATCATACGAGTCATTTTTCACGTAATTCAGACCCCGATATCTCGAAGACCGGAAGTTGGCCCAAGTATGCTTGAGATAGGTTAATGACTTACTGAACTCTCCTCTTATTTTAACTTAAGTCTATGGCAATTGAAATGGGTGTGACGTCCCAGCAGGATACGAGATATTACTTTATCCGTAATTTTCACTTAATTCAGTTTAGGATAACTCGAACACCAAGAGTTGGTCCAAATATTCCCGATAAGGATTAAGGACCTCCCTGATTCCCCTTTTAACTGACTTTACGGCTATGGCGATTGAGAAGGGTGTTAAGTCCTAGCTCTGGAATCAATGTCATCACTTAAATCAGACACAGAAAATTTGAACACCGGGAGTTTGTCAAAGTATTCAAGATATAGGGACGCGATTTTTTCATATCGATCATTTTTAGTAAAGTCGGTCCTTAATAACTTAAAAACCAAAGTGTGGCCTAACTATTTACCAGTTGGGTTAAAGACCACTGTTCAATCTTAAAATTAGTAAATTACTAAAATTAAAATAATTTTCTAATTCCCTAAATGTAGAATAGTAGAATTATCCTATAAAAACGTTACGGTACTGTAACAGAAGTAAATTGAATTAACGACGTATTCTTCTTTCTTTCACACTCCTCTTTATAATAGAAAGCGGAATTGTTACATGTCTGAAGCTTATAAATTTAAGTTTATACGATTATAGTTGTTTAAACTATAGAAAAATCGATTAGTTAAGATATAAATGTAAAACGCCAAAACACAAAAAAAAAAAATAAATAAATAAAAAAAAAAAACAAGAAAGGAAAAAAAGGAATACGGAATAGTGAGATAGAAATACACCTGCCATTTTGAATGTAAAAGCGTCCGATGAAGCAAACACTGACATAATCCTTGCCTTGAGAAAAAAATTCTACATAATTATAAAAATTTAATGAAACTGTAATAAAATTATAGTTTTTAATGATGATTCTTGTTAAATGATAAAATTAATTAACTTTATGTTGCATAGGATGCATATTTTATTTTTAATTTTTTTTTATTTTGACAATTCATGGTTCCGATTTTATTTTTACTATCCAATCAGAACGCTCAGTTATAATTAGCCGATGTGTAATCAAAGCTTCCGCCATCTTTGTCCCACAAACAAACTATTTGTGCAGTTGTGGGAACGGCGTAATTTTCAATCGTTTTAAGAAAATGGTTCTTAGATGTACATGGGGTACATGTAATTCCGATAAAAGGTACCCAGATCGAATGCAAGGATACAAATTTATACCATTTCCAAAGCCTAAATGAGATTTGGAGAAATGTCTACGCTGGATTAAAGCTTGTGAAAGTCCGAATGATCAGCTCAATATTAACAGAATAAATAAACACAAAGCAGCTGCAATCCTTGAATAGATTTTTAAGCAACCCTACTATGTGAGAACAATGCCCGCTTAGTCTAAAAAAGAATAAATGATTACGTGGTAGGGTGCAAGTCTTTAATTTCAAATGGATTTTATTAAAATTTTTAAGTCTGTATACCCTAATTCAATTATGATATACAAGAAATGGGACAATGGCCATTTTGTTAAATGTTCCCGTGTAAAATTATTGGACTTGTAATATATAGTTATATAATAGACTATATGAATTGTACATGTACATTACGTACATAACGTTACATGTATTTTTCACCAGATTTTCTGTTCTTTTGTCGGCTTTGAAGTTTGCCGATTTGAACCTCGGGCAGTACTCTCAACACACAGATAAAACAATTTTCTTTAGTAAACATCTGTTTTTATTGATACATCTTTACCCAGTTAATTAGCAGTTATAGATTTTTCAGCGATCTGTTAGATGTGTAGGAAATACTCTCTGACAGCGTAATACGCGTGCACACGCACGGCAAGAGAATGCCAGTTAAGAAAGATTACATTTATAAAATTTAACCGTAATTTCGGAATAAAAAAACATATCCAGCTTTACATGTGCAGTAGGATTCAGAAAGTTTCTGTTCAGGTCAAATTTCAATATGAAGACTGTGAGGCGATTGACCGCCAGCATCTTGCATATCAACGCGGTCGGCACAATTTATTTAAGATATTCTGATATCGTGAATATAATCCTTTGTGAAATAATTCGATCCCCTTTCTAAAAACTTTTTGGATAAGGAATCAATCTCTGGTAGGTACAAAATAGCTATATTTTGGGGAATTTTGTCAAGACAATCGTTAGTAATATTGGCATCAGGATGATGCTGAGCCGCCATTTTGAAAGAAGCTTGTGGCGCATAGAAACAATAACTAAGGAGGCGGGGCTTATCTTCTTATCTCGGAACCATGAATTGGCACTACTTTTCTATAAATTTATCTAAATAAGAAAAGAAAAATAGTCACTGTAAAGTGCGGTCATGTGTGAAAAGAGAGATAACTGAAGTTAAAAATTGTCTTACTTTTCATACATTACTCGAACACTCCCGAATGAATATTATCGCGGGCTAAATTATTGATGGATAGCGATATTGACGGCTAGCGGTATTGACGGCTAGAATTGCCGGCTAGCTTCACTCTGGTGCCTGTAGACATTTCATATGCATCCAACGATATCCGTGACTCTGTCCAGATGTTTTGATTTCGTTTCTAATAAATGAAGCAACTTCTTCTATCTGTGTATAATTCTTTCGACGATAAAGGTGCATTCGTTTTAAATGTCTTTTAAAATGTCTCATTGATATTATATATCGATGATTATGGGCAAGCACTGTCAATATTTCTGAATAATCAAGGCCCATTTCGAAGTAAAAACGTATATATTTATCACGTACCACCGGTTTCATTTGGTTATATCAAGTGCCTTTCTTTGCGCTCTTTGAATTATATTACTTATTTGCAACCCTTTTACGTGCATTATATAATTAAATATTTTGTTGCGCGCTCAAAATAATTAAATTGTGCGCTTAAGATATATGTGATGCACACAAACTAATATCATGTGGGCTCAAAATAATATGTTGTGCGCACAAAATAATATATTGTGCGCACAATATAATATGTTGTGCGCACAATATAATATGATCTGCGCACAATATAATATGTTGTGCGCACAAAATAAATATAATGTGCGCACAAAATAATATATTGTGCGCACAAAATAAATATAATGTGCGCACAAAATAATATATTATGCGCACAAAATAATATATTGTGCGCACAACATATTTTTTTTTCATTGAATGTCCCTATCCGGGCTCCGTAGTATGGCATATATTTTTGAATTGTTTACTTTTTCATGTGTTAGTCAATGGTTATTCTTGGGTCCATGGAGCGTATACTTATTCCACACTTGAATCGCTGTTAAAATGGACTTTTGCTAAAATCTCAAAACATATAAATGTGTACAGTGTATTCCTCATTTAGGGTAGTTGAACATGTGATGCATTTTTCAGAAACAAAATTTCAGCTTTATATGGCCAACTTTTCGTGCAATAAGCACACAGCATGCATTTAATACTAATTTAGAAGTTAAAATTTAATTTCTCAATAACTGAGTAAATTTTTACACTAAAATGTATTCAGAATTGCGTTCATAATATCGTTTTTTTGTTAAAATTTAAGTGCCCCCCCCCCCCAAATCAGTGAAGTGTTTGACGTATGGACTTAAAATTTGGAGGTTGAGTAGGTGTGTAGTGCACAAGAACAAAAAATCTACCTACGTTGGTTCAGGCTGAGTTGGTTTTTCCAAAAAGTATGTCTTAGTATATATGTCCCGTATTCTTATTACTCTAATGTTGGAGGTCACATTTCAATCTAATTAATATTAAATCTTTCACTTGCTTCCCCTTTTTTGCTATGGTCTGCGTGTTTACAACGCAGTAACCATGCAAAAAGGGAGCAAGTGTAAGATTTAATTTTAATTAGATTGTCCACATTTTATCTTGGATCCAATTGTCACGTATACAAAAGTCTAAGTATTGCAACAACCATATACATGTAACATATCTATCCAGCGGATTTCTGAAGCATGAGAAATATTTATACATGTTATATTCGTCTACAAATTAAGCCCAACACTGTTAGAATTAGATTTTAATACTGTCAATTTTTTGCTTACCATCAGCTGGATTCAAATTCGCACCGAAAATATAGACCCATAGCTCCCAAAGGCGGTGTTAACCGTAATATCTATACGCTAAAATTATAGACCCCTTTTCTAAGCGCGCATCACAAAACACAGAGAAATAGCGCAGTATTAACCCATATAAGGTTACATGCAGTTAATGTTGCATATGCAAAATATTAAATTTTAATATCGATTATTGCTTTAAATAATTAGCAATTAACGATTAATTACTTCCGCGAATTTGTACCGGATACGGTCCTCTTTTACATATAAAAATTTATTTCCGGGGCAAGGAAAACCCGTGAGAGGTACAAAACGCTACCCAACTGGCAACTATTAAATTAGAAGGCATTTATTACGAAGTAAATTTGTAATCAGTGAAAGCGTAACTTTAGTTCTTTTTTAATGTCATATTAGTCATGATCACAGTGAAAACCAAATTCGTAGGACCTACCACACATGTCTGGTTAAAATTAATTAGATTCCAATCGTTTTCTTGAAGTGAACCGTACTGTTCGGTTGCGTTTCGTGACGGAACTCTATAGCTGAAGTTGTACAAGGTTACATGCAGTTGATGTTGAACATCAATAAATATTTAATGTTGATTATTAAATTATTTCTATGTGTTTTGTGATGCGTGCTTAAAAAGGAGGTCTTAATTTTAGTAGTATAGATGATAAACATTTTGGTAAATTTCTGAGAGACAACGACCCCAAATTTATGCAAAGCAACCCATCCCTGTCATATTTACCTACAATTGTGTTCCTTATGTTGCTATCATAAAAGTAGCCCCAGAATCAATATTACGTGTTCAAAAAATCCTGTCTTTCTAGTTAATATCAAAAGTCCTTAGAGTGATAAAATTATATCAGATAAGATGCAGGACTTAACAATTGTTATTACATGTATTTGTCCTTAAATGTGGCCCAGTCTTCCGGTGTGAATGTGAAGATAGGACCAAGTTTATTTCACACTTTATAACTCTCGCGCCATCGATTCTATGTTGGACTGACACATTGTACTTCTGGTAAATGGTTATACCTCCCCTATAATGGTTTCTGGTTAATCTAAAGTGATTGTCGTTAAATTCTGGATTTTCTATTATTTCTTTCGACATGTCTTTTAAGGTATAAGACAAAAAATATCAAAACATCTACAATATCAGATATCAGAGGAGAATCCAAGGAGGGGCCCAGTTCCCCATTACGAATCGGCATCTATAAAATGCGCCTAAAAGCCCTTTGTTAAAGTTGATTAAAAATAAACATCGCGATGTACCTACAAAAACATGTTCTGTAGAATTATTTGGTTCCGAGTCATTATTTTTTATATTAAATAAAGAAAGAATAGCAATTATCAAAATTTATTTTTATATTTTAAGGAAAATAAATCAAGAATGTTTATTGTTGGAAATAATTAAGACCTATATCGACCTATTTCTGTCTCCCAAACCTAAATTGACCAAACAAAACAAAATTCGTACATGAGACATCCTCTCAAGTCAGGGTTTCTGTGTCCACATGTGTTCGTGGACACATGTGGACACAGGAACCCTGACTTGTGAGGATGCGTACATGAAAGCTGTCCTAAGATTCAGCAAAGTTAAAATTAGGGCTTTTATTTAAGCAGTCTGGTCGAGACCCAACAGATGTGACAGTGTTGAAGTTTTGTTTACGTACACGTTAAACAATAAAAAAACAATTGAAATGAAAATGGGGTTGTTACTTACGATAGTTTTTTAGGTCAAAATGAACAAGAAAACCACTTTCCCTATTCTTTGATTCAATTGCTGATATTACAACGTTTTAAAACTGTTCGAGTTACAAAATTATTCAATTTCAATTTAGTGCAAGTTAGGAGCCAGGTTGTTCGTTGTGTCATTTATACACTGATGACATACACTCTGAAAACTGTGTGGGGAAGGTAACAAAGGCTACTTTTAGATACAGGTCTGCGGACAGATTTGAAAACCCCACCCTATTCATATATTTTCGGACGTTATAAAACAGGACTAAATCATATATTGAATCATTAAATCAGAGCTATTCATATATTTTTTATTACTGCACATCCCATTGACAAAATAGTACAGTTACTTCCAAAATGATCAACTGATGTAAATGGAACATTTTGTTTGTAAAATCACTGTGTACTACATAGGCTCATCCTCCCAAGTCAGGGGTTCTGAGTCCGCGTTCGCTCCATCATCACGATGATGATGGAGCGAACGCGGACTCAGAACCCCTGACTTGGGAGGATGATGATGGAGCGAACGCGGACTCAGAACCCCTGACTTGGGAGGATGACATAGGCTTAACATGCTTAGGATGAGAATTTAAGCATGGATATATTTAGATAATTTAGAACTACCCAATGATATATTTTTCAATGAAAAAAGCTACCTATTCATATAGGCCTATTTTGGAGAGGTAAAAAAGTGACCCATTCGGTCCGCACATCCGTATTACCCTATATATACCAAGTTATCCCCACCTTTTTCCCCTTATTATACCACTCGCATGCGCAGCCCTCGCAACATTTTTAATCCGTAAAGCACAACATCTATTTTTACTAACATAATTTCATTGGTGGTTTAAACTGTGCACACATATAATTATTGGTGAGTTCTATTTTATGTGTATCGATATTTATAGTCTATTTTTAGAAATTTACTAATCACAAAAGCTGACCTGAATTACTGACAATATTCCGATCTTTATTATTGACAATATTTAGCAATATAATATATAATATAATAAATAATTTTATATAGCATTTTTTTACATGGAAAACGTATTACACATAATGGTCATAGTGTGTTGTAGAAGGGGATTAAAATGGGTCCCCAACACTATAAATGTTATTGGCTACGTCATCTAACGGTTCTACTAAGGGAGGGATATTTAGTTGTGTTAAGTAAATATTTAATCGTATTGTTATTATTTTCACCTCCTGTATAATAGCTGAAATATTGCTTGCTGGCGTAAACCAAAAATCAATCATTCAATGAATTATTAGCGGTTGTAAATGTTTCGGCCATACTCTAGTTAGTTACAATATAGACAAGCGCAATACAAAAACCAAAAAACACAAAAAACAAAACAAAAAACAAAAATAAATAAATAAATAAATAACCCGAACCCAAATAAAAAATGTCAGTTATCAAAGTAAATATACATATCTAACGTTGGTCAGCATTTACAAGGGTTAGGAAATTTAATTCCAACGATCCCGTCATTTTTACATGCAATTTCTAATGCAGTGAATGTAATTAATTCTTTAAATTATAACAAAAATTTTTTCTTGCAAGACATGGGAACAATTTTACTATGCACTTTTTAAAAACGCGGGAGCTTACAGACAAAAAATTGTACACATGTAACCACTATTGACCCAATCAGAACACAACATAAAGCTATTCACTGTTGGGTACATAATCTGGTAACCTGTTACTGGTTCACATTTACTAGCGTTATAACCACTACCAAGTATAGGGTTGTAACGATTCTATTTTCCGATCACGATTCTTACCCAACGATATGATTCCGTACCGTAAAAATACACGTTCCGGTTCCGGTGTAAACTTTAGTCTGGATCACTCAGACGCATTTAAGGACCCCCGCCACTTGACGGACGCCCTATCGTGAACAGTCTGTCAGTCCGTCCATCCGCGTGTCCGTTTGAAGCTAATCGTGTCCGGGCTGTAACTTTTTTTATCTTTTGAGGTATAGCTTTTGATATTTGGGATGTGGGTAGATACATCAAGGCGATGTGTCGCATTTCGTGATTTATGATCTTTGAACTTGACCTCAAGGTAGGCGGGGCCCACACGTTTAAACATAATACATGCGGTATCTTGTGAAGGGAAATTTAGTTACTCCTGGAGGACTTTCTACTACACGTTTAGTCATATTATACTGTGGAGGTGATGGGTTTTGTTCGACACGCCGTGTGCACTTGACGACATCGGTTGTCCTTTCATGGATGTGAAGATCTGGAAAGAAAGAAAGAAAGATGGAAACCATCTCACTGATATCTAGTTGCGTCTGGGATCATGTTGTAATTTCGCTTAATAAGATAATAAGATAAGAAAACCTTATTTGAATTCGGCATGACAGTGTAACGTGCAACCCCCACGTCACTCAAAATATAGGGATCGTACCGGAGTTCTCCGTATTCAAATGCTGTCAGCTATAATATTCACGGTAGCGGGTTTAAATAGAAACTCAGAAGGTACAAGTTTTTATAACTGTAATAATATTATGACAACTCTCAGCACGCTTAGCCCACATTCTCAGCACTGTAAACAATAAACAACTGCAGAAATATCTTGTCAGCACAACGGTGCCTAATTGCTGAATCCACTTTTCTAGCCCGCCAGTTTCTACTGCTGAAACCCCTCTGCACAGTGCTACCTTCGGTAACACAATAGTCTACGACTAGGAATTATCTCTCAGCACGCAAAAACATTCAGTCCTTCAAAGTTAACCAATGTTGAACCCCTGCTGTTCTTCAGCACACTGTACCTTTATCAACAGGCAATTATGTTTCTACAATGAATGCTGAGCTATTCTATATTAACCCTTCTGCGTTTCGTACTTCTTCCGTTTGTATAATCAAGCTTCACGGCTGACGATCTTCGAATTTGTATTACGACTGATGATTTTAGAACTATCTATCACGACTAATGATATCTCAACTTACTAAATCATTGATTGATTGGGGGAGTGTTTTACGTCCTACACCGACAACTTATAATGCCCTTGGTCGGACGGTAACTAAATCACTTCCGAAAATGTATTATATATCATGGACGTGTACACAACTGGGGTGGTTGGGCGATACCAAAAGTCTGTATCACTTGAATTATACCACGACACAGATTTCCGGAATGACAGATTTACAACATATCCGTCCCAATACGGTGAAACTGTTAAATTAACGTCCTATTCAATCTATTAATAGAATAAATACCAATTGATTGTTTAAGAACTTTAAGCGACCGCACACTAATTTTGACAACCAAAATAAATGTATTTGACACAGGAAACACATTTAAATAGCCAAACGTTTTACATTATAATTGAAAATAATTTAACTTGTTAAATAGGAGTTGTTTCACACACGCCTGAAGAAATGCGTCCTTTGCATTTTAATCCCAGCCGACCGAACCAAAAACCTGCAAAGTACCGCAGCAACGCGCTGAAGGTGTCCTCTACCGACAATGGAGAAATCTTTACGCAATTACCACAATAAGACGTAAAACGTCTCCTATAATTATACCTAGTGTACTAACTCTCTGTCAGTTCTAGTCGGAAAACCTATTTCAAAGCTTCTAGCGGCCACTCTTAAGTTAGCGTGATGATTAGTTTAAACATATTTTATTGTCTAAGTAACAAATGGATTGGACACAAGTTATAACAACTTACAATGCCTCTCCATAGCAATAATATTATGTAGCTACACAAGATGACAGCAAGTTCAAAATACTATAAATAAGTGCAAGGAACAATAATACATAATATAATAACAATAAGGAAGAACATACATGCAAGTTAATGTAATAGTAAATAGAATATACAAGGTAAAAAAGATGCGAGTACATATATTCGAAGATTATTTGTTTTTAGTAACAAAACTAAAAAATATTATTCACAGAAACGTCTGGTTTTATTTATATAACTATGAACACTTCTAAATATCATGATATCATGTTCATCACTGAGTAAGGGTGATCCGAATAAAATGACTTCAATTGATACCGCTATAATAGGCTGAAGTACTCTAAAAAGGTTAACTCTCTGATTTAGGTAAAAGGGACATTCTAGAAAATAATGGATTGCATCTGCCAATGGATGTCCACAAGAACAGCTAGGTTCGTTCACCAGGTTAACTCTAAATAGGTCAGCTCTTAAAGAGCTACATCTATGTCTTAGTTTAGTATGTAAAATATTTGTATTGCGATCACCAATAAGAAAGTATGATTGTACATGTAAAGTTAAATTTTAACGTCTTAAAAGATTTTTAAAACCAGTTTTGGACTGAGCAGATCTAATATGCATATTTAATGATGATTATAGATCTTAAATACCTTTGCAATTCTCCTACCCAACAAAGTCTTTACTTTTGCAAGTATTATTTCAAGTGACTGTAGCTGAACTGACCTTTAAAGCAAGACCACACAAATTTCGACTGCTACTGAAACAATGCGACCAATACTCAACATTATGCGGTATACAATTACTTTCATCAAAACATCTAAACCCATGCTGAAATCTTCACTGCTACGTCTGCAATTTTGAATATCACGGCCGAAAGAATTTTAGGTTCCCTAACAAATTTTGCCTCCGCAGCGGTCCCCAGAGGCATACTCATATCGAACTCTGCAGGAGGGGTCTTTAACACGCACAGGCTGTGACCGTTCCTCAACACGGGGCCTCGGTTTACCGAAAGACGAAGAAAAACAAAAAGAAAATCAATGTGATACTCTCGCTTCTGATAAACACCACACCATAACACAATCAAAATTATTGTCACTAACAAAAATAAAAAAAAACTATTGTCATTAACGATTCTTACTCGAATGTTCAATCTGTATTTACAATTTAGACGACACTTACTGTGTATTCTTTGATCTAATATACATATCTTATTCTACATAACTGCAACGTATATATAAATAGCATTCAGATTAACGCCTACCAGTTCTTGGCGTAATCTTTTATCCAGACCGGAGGTTTTCTGACTCTTCTCGGTCCGCAGGACTTTGCGCTATCACTTACTTGGAGGTCATTTCGACCAAGATTTGTGGTTTTCATAGTCGCATTCAGTTTACGTGAATAACCTGACTTTTCCACCCCTACCGCAATCAACTAAATACGTCCAGTCCGAATATCTGCGCAGGACACTAAATGGTCCCCTCCAATAACTAGTGAAATTACAACTGCGGATCGGGAAATAAACTATAGTACTTTGTCAAACTCTTGAAACTTCTCCCAACTGTCGTTTTGGTCATGATGCTTCTTTTGTCTAAGTATCTCCACATCTACATTCTGTCGAATCAACTTATGCACCTCCTCCATTCTTTCTTGGAGCTCCAAGGCCCAACTGCTAAGTGGAATACGTTTGTGTTGTTGGGGTAGCTCGAAGACGAGATCTAATGGCGTGGAAACTTCCCTTCTAAGCATCAGTCGATTAGGTGTACACCCCGTGGTATCGTGTACTGCTGAGCGATAAGCCATCATAACAGGCTAGAATAGATCCCAATCATTATGATGCTCGTTTACGTAGGCTGACAGCATAGTTTCTAGCGTTTGATTAAAACACTCCACCATGTCATCAGAATTTCGATGGTAAGGCGTGGTCCTAGTTTTATGTATTTGGAGGATTGCACATTTCTGCAAATAGTTCGCTTTCAAACTGGCTGCCTTGGTCTGAATGTATAACTGTTGGGACGCCAAATTGCGCAACTACCTGGTTTGTGGTTTCCATGTTACGAATTGCATGCGCTTCCGTCCATTTAATTTTATAGTCGCTTATTACAACGACGTATTTATTACCGGAGTCGGACATCGGTAATTCCCCAAGAATGTCGATAGCCACTCTTTCCATTGGATATCCCGATACATTTGTCTTCATGGGCGCTCGTTTACGCCTCATTAGTCCTTTGCGTTTGCTGCAGACTTCTCAGCCATTAATATATGCCTTTACATCTTTTCGCATCCCCGGCCAGTAGTATTTTCCACTTAGTCTTCTCAAAGTTTTTCCTATACCAAGATGGCCCGATGACTTGTTATCATAGGCATTCTACATTAATCGTCTCCTTTCACTTATTGGTAGTACTGCGGGGCGAATATTCTCAGTGGATTGTATTCTGTAGAGAATATCGTTCTTCACAACCAGAGAGTTCCATTAAGCCCACCGTGATTTCATCACATAACTGCTACCACTAAGCTCGTCTTGACAAGGCTTGTTATTCCCCACTATCAAACTCTTAATTCTCCTAAGTTCCAAGTATCGGTCCTGCTGCTCTTAAACGGACGGTTCCTCGAACTTATTGTTCTCTTCGACTACAGGCCAAACAATATCATGTTTGTTTTCCGTAGCCAGCATTGCCACATGACTTGCGTCATCTACCCAGTTGTCTTGATAGCCACAATGCTTACAGGGAATTCGGCTTAACGCATCCGCGTTTCGGTGCTGCAGAAATTTTGATGTTAATCTTGAAGGCATAGAATTGTTATCTAGCTCAAATAAAACTCATGCCACCGGCCAAAACGTAACAAACCTTAATA
Source organism: Limnoperna fortunei (assembly GCA_944474755.1). Classification (NCBI taxonomy): domain Eukaryota; kingdom Metazoa; phylum Mollusca; class Bivalvia; order Mytilida; family Modiolidae; genus Limnoperna; species Limnoperna fortunei. The sequence goes on along the minus strand of OX104118.1, from coordinate 39,639,685 downwards.
TCTTCCGTCATTTGTGTGTGTGTGTGTTTGTTGAGGGTGTGTGTGTGGGTGTGGGTGTGAGTGTGTGTGCATTTGTGTGTGTGCGTGAATGCGTGTGTGTGCGTGCGCGCACACACACAACCACACACACACCCACACACCCGCACGCACGCATGTGCGTGTGTGCATGTATGTGTGTATGTGACATAATCACTTGGTAACACTTTCAGGCGATAAATACACTAGTCTAAAGGTTGCAGGGAATAAATACACTAGTGTAAAGGTTGCAGAAAATAAATACACTAGTGTAAAGGTTGTAGGTAATAAATACACTAGTGTAAAGGTTGCAGGGAATAAATACACTAGTGTAGAGGTTGCATGGAATAAATACACTAGTGTAAAGGTTGCAGGGAATAAATACTCTAGTGTAGAGGTTGAAGGGGAATAAATACGCTAGTGTAGAGGTTGAAGGGGAATAAATACACTAGTGTAGAGGTTGCAGGGAATAAATACACTAGTGTAAAGGTTACAGGGAATAAATACACTAGTGTAGAGGTTGCATGGAATAAATACACTAGTGTAAAGGTAGCAGTGAATAAATACACTAGTGTAAAGGTTGCAGGGAATAAATACACTAGTGTAGAGGTTGAAGGGGAATAAATACACTAGTGTAGAGGTTGCATGGAATAAATACACTAGTGTAAAGGTCGCAGAGAATAAATACACTAGTGTAAAGGTTGCAGGGTATAAATACACTAGTGTAAAGGTTGCAGGGAATAAATACACTAGTGTTAAGATTGAAGGGAATAAATACACTAGTGTTGAGGTTGCAGGGAATAAATACACTAGTGTAAAGGTTGCAGAAAATAAATACACTAGTGTAAAGGTTGCAGGGAATAAATACACTAGTGTAGAGGTTGCAGACAATAAATACACTAGTGTAAAGATTGAAGGGAATAAATACACTAGTGTAAAGGTTGCAGGGAATAAATACACTAGTGTAAAGGTTGCAGGGTATAAATACACTAGTGTAAAGGTTGCAGGGAATAAATACACTAGTGTTAAGATTGAAGGGAATAAATACACTAGTGTTGAGGTTGCAGGGAATAAATACACTAGTGTAAAGGTTGCAGAAAATAAATACACTAGTGTAAAGGTTGCAGGGAATAAATACACTAGTGTAGAGGTTGCAGACAATAAATACACTAGTGTAAAGATTGAAGGGAATAAATACACTAGTGTAAAGGTTGCAGGGAATAAATACACTAGTGTAAAGGTTGCAGGGAATAAATACACTAGTGTAAAGATTTTCATTCCATTTATTCACATTCATTTCATTTTTATTTATTATAAAGTTTTTAATATTGAACACGTTGCAAATACTTCCCAAAATGCCATACACCAATATGCCAGTTTTATAAGCATTCCCCATCAAAATCCCTCTAGAATCTTTTGGTAGTATCGGAATAATTTCACAAGACATGTAATTAATATTCAAATGTATATTTTTTATCGATGGAAATTTTTCATCAAGGAATTTTTTCCAACAAAATCATAACAATGACGGAATTAAATCACTGTTACATAATATGTACCGTAAATACAAACATTTTCCCGATCTTATAGATTTCTATCGAAACGCGGTAAAATTCTTTTATACAGAGAAAACTGAACCTGCAAGAGCCAATGAATTAATAATCACCAACAGTATTTTGAAGTGTTAAAATGAAATAGGTACTAGGTTTTACTTCTTATGGTTTAAACCTTTTTAAAAAAGAATTGACAACAGTACTTTGATTCCAATGATGCTGGGTTGTATCTGAAATGTAAACATCGCAGGTAATAAAATGATTTACCTAATTCTATCATTTAAATAAATTCTCTAAAATTTAAAGTAATCAAAAACTGATTTTCCTTATTCATTTGTTTAAAAACAACAGTAATTGTAATCTGTAAATCAAATGTTTTCGCTTTGTTGTATTTTACGGAGCCCTTTTACTGACATGCAATACTTTTTTTCGTTTATTTCGTTTTTTTTTTCAAAATATTTATTTCGATAGTTCGAAATACTGACCTGACTGTCTGTGAGAAAAGTTATAAAGGGAAGACGTTATTATTAAAAAAAAACGAAATAATAATTTCAAAAAAAACAAAATCGAATTTCGAAAAAAAAGAAAAATAAGTCGCAGTCAAACATTAACGCCCCTGAAAGGGGTGGACAGTTTCTGCAAAAATATAGGGATTCGTGGCATATAATGCTGTTTAATTATTACTGTTTATTTATAGATTCAGAGGACTAATCATGATGTTCTTTGTTTTAATACATGGTCAACTATTATGGGCAGTGGCCGGACTTTCAATTTATGGCAACAATACATCTAAACGTATGTTATATGTTTGTTTGTGTTTTTTAATTTAATTTTAAGTTTTATTATTATTTTGGGGGGTTGATTTTTGTAAATACTATTTAAAGTACACGACTTTTTAAAATACAAGAAAATGGAATTACTATGTATTATGCATTTTCCATTGAAACATATTTCATTTCAATGTCTATATGGTTGTTCATAGTGGGTAAATGATCGTTTATCTTCTTTAGATAATAAGCAGTCAGCATAATAAATGCCATACTGCCCTTTAAATATAGTTTGTTTGTTTGAATGGTGTTTTAACGCCACTTTCAGCAATTTTTCAGCTATATCGTGGCGTCCAGTTTTTATTGTGGGAGGAAGCCGGAGTACCCAGAGAGAACCCCAGACCTGCGGTAGGAAACTGGCAATCCTTGTCAATTAAGATTTTAGTCGAGTACACCCTGCCTGCAGTGAGACGCGTACCCGCAATCTTAGTGTTGACAGACCACGTGATCAATAGTAGACGAACTATATATATATATTAACCACTCGGCCACCGAGGCCCCCTTAAATATAGTGTTATGAGGTATTAATTATCCTAACATCCGAGTTCAAGGGCAGTATGATCTTTATTATAAGACAAGACAAGACAACAGTTTATTAAGCCTCAGACACAAAGGTGTACAAGAGGACACAAAGAATATATAACAAATACATACAGTAGAAGGTTTAGGCAATAATACATACAGACACTAAATACAGATACGTTAATTAAAACACACAGCTACGTTATTTAAAACATACATAGTAAATTCAATATTAAAGTATATCTTACGGCCAATACACAATGCAAATAATACATAATATGTTAAGTAAAGACTGAATCATTTTATAGGTAACGACATAAAATTTTTAAAAACTTTGCCAAGTTTTTGTAGAGTTCAACGTGACAGAACAATAGAAGCCCTTGTAGTTTATATTCTGTTGGATTAACAGTATAATATCTGGGAATGTACTTGCCTCTGATATTCATTATCTCTTCCTTTTGACAAACGAAAAGATAATGAAATTCATCACCAACTCCATTCCCACAAAGATGACATAATCTTTGCGATTTTAGTGTCCCGTTCCATCTACCCGTTTCTACAGGAAATTTTATATTAGAACACCTAAATTTTGATATATAAACTCTGTCGCATAAATTTAATTTTAATAAATAGGTTTCCAAGCAAAATTGATTTTTATATTCTGCATAGAATTTACCTCGTGATGAGTTATTCATTTGTGAGAACCAAGTTTGAATAAACTGATCGTTCAGCTGCCGTAAAATCATGTTTTTCAGTACTTTTCTATCCATTGAAATTTGGTTCTCCCAAATAAAACTCAAACCACAGCTGTCGAGTATTGATTTAACTTTTGAGATCCATTTAAATTTGGTAGGATTTAGTGAATGTAAATTTAGCATTACTTTGTACATAATTGAAGATAACTTATTATTATTATCTAAAATTATACTATTCCAGTATAATACTATTTTCCGTTTAATTATAGTTTCCATTGGAAATCTTCCTAATTCCCCATAGACCATGTAATTTGGGGTACTACTTCGTATTTTCAAAATGTTCTTACAGAACTGAATATGTACTTTTTCTACGTCATCAAGTTTTTCAAACCCCCAAACTTCTGACGCATACAATAATACAGGACTAACTAGTGAATCAAACAACTTAAGTTGCAAGTCTACAGGGATATTGATGTTTTTTATTTTTCGATACAATGCGTATAGAGATTTTTGCGCTTGATCAACAAGTTTTTACGTGTTGTACAAAAACTACCATTAAAGTTGAAAAGTACTCCAAGGTAAGAATACGAGTCTACTGTTTCAATATTTTCCCCGTTTATTTTGAAGTTCTGTTTACACTTTGTTCTCTTCTTACTAAAGATTACAACTTTTGTTTTACTTGTATTTACAATAAGTTTCCATTCATTACAGTATTTTTCAAAACACCTCAAACTAGCTTGCATACCCTCTGCAGTTTCTGAAAGAAGAACAGTGTCATCTGCATATAATATAATGAACAGTTTTAAAAATATTTGTAACGATTCTCGGCATAAGTTTGAGATATGACTTAGACACTCTACATTATGTGATAAAAAATACCTTTCTAAATCATTGAGAAACAATGAAAATAAGAAAGGTGACAGATTTTCACCTTGCTTCACCCCTACGTGGGATACAAAAAATTCCGAAAATTCGGCTCCCCTTTTTACAGACGTTTTAATATTTTGATACATGCTGTAGATCACAGTAAATATTTTACCTTTTATATTTGACTTTAACATTTTTTGCCACAGCCCTGATCTCCATATGGTGTCAAAGGCGCTCTTAAAGTCTACAAAGGTACAAAATAGTTTTTTCCCAAAGGATTGGTAAATGGTAATTAAAGAATGAAGAACAAAAATATTATCTACAGTTGAAAATCCTTTACGGAAACCTGCTTGCGACTTTGATATAAGGTGAACATGATCCGCATAATCATTTAACCTGTTATTCAGTATTGTTGAAAATGTTTTGCTCAGACAGGAGTTTAATGTAATTCCTCTGTACATTTCAGGGTCTGATCTTGAACCTTTATTTTTAAAAATTGTTATTAGTATTCCGGTTGACCAACTATCCGGAACTACTCCAGAATCAAAGATCAGATTAAAAAGCTTTAGGTAAACAGGCAACAGGTCGTCAATAGTACATTTGATATATTCATTTAAAACTTCATCAATACCAAAAGCTTTGCCATTCTTCAAAGTCGATACCGCTTTTTTAATTTCTGCTTCCGTTATGGGACCGTTTAAATATACCTCCACATCTTCTGAGATATTGCCAAAGTCAAAATCGGGTTCTATATCGAATTCGCAATTACCATTTTCATTTAATCTTTTAAAATGGTTATATAGCGCATCTAACGAAATATCCTCATTGTTATCACGCTTTTGATTTTTATTCAGATTATTGAGAATTTTCCACAAGGCTTTTGAGTCTTTTTTAGATAAACCGCGTAGTTCGTTAGCAGCTCTTTGTTGATACTCCGAAAAAGCCTTATTTAATGTTTTTTTATGTTCATTGCTTGCTAATCTCATTTTACGTCTGTTTTCAGCATTTTTCAAAAAACTGTATCTCTTGCGAGCCTTATGAAATTTTTTCCGACTTATTGAGCATTTTCTATTAAACCACGGTTTGGAGTCTTGGTGTTTATAATATTTTTTACGTTTTTCAATTTTACCAAATGTTGCAGCCGCTGCGTTAGAAAAATTAGCAGTTATGTCAGAGACTACATCGTTTATTACATTTTGTGTTACATAATTATTTACCATTAATTCATCCAGCTTGTTAACGACACGCGCTAGAATACCGTCGGGATCGTCATGAACACGATCAACATAATCCGACCTCTTTTCATTTTTCCATCTATTCAACGATTGTGTATACATTTCGTCTGCACAATTTTCTGACACTTTACTGATATTTGCCCGAAGGCTGAACTGTAACATACAATGACAATCAGAATATAAAGGAATAAAATCGTCTATTTTGAACTCAGAAATCAAAGGGAACAACTTTGAAGAAAGTATCAGATAGTCGACCACACTTGAATCGTTGCATGTTAAGTCGCCTATACCTTTATCCGATCCTACTCTGGAGTTCGCTATGTATAAATTATTATTTTTGCACAAGTTAAGAAGCTTCCTACCATAGTTATTAGGTCTACATGTACACTTTGACACTCTTTGTACTGATATATTGTTTTGTATAAGGTTCTCAAAATCATACAAATATTCTAAAATATCACTATCACAATCTAGATCAAACATGTTAACAATTGTGTCGTCAGGAACTACGTAGTCAGGAAGTACCCCTGTTTTTGCATTAAAATCGCCTATTAGGGTAACATACCTTTTTTCTTCCTTAAACAGCATTATTAATTCATCTTCTATTTCATCAAATGATTCCATAGTAGAATACTTAGAATTTTCCGGAGGTATGTAGATACAACCAAAAAGAATATCAGAATCGAGTGACAAAAACGATTTTGAGATATGAAACCACAGTACAAATTGACTTTTAGTTTCGTGAACTTTCAGATTTTTACCTAATGAATTTTTATAGATGACTGCTATTCCCCCGGAAGCTTTCTTAAATTTCTGTCTATTTTTTGTAACATAGGTGTAACCATTTGGGAGATTTAAAAGATCTAAATCAGTTAATTTGGTTTCAACAAAAATGCATATGTCATACTCTCCCAAAATGTTAATAAAATCTGGGGACAATAATCTTCTTTTAAGACCACAAACATTTAAAAATATAACCTTTAAATTATCAGTACTAGATTCGAACACATTATTTACATTTTTATTTACAGTCACATGTACGCTGGTCTGTCCTCTTGCACCGCCCTCCTATCTGGTGTGTGCCGAGTGTCCTTTATTTTGTGATAAGTGGCCAGGGGACGGACCCTGTCGTTGCCTTTTACTTGGTGGAGTATCGCCAGAAGAATATGTTTTAGGAGTAGTGTGTTCAGACGCCATATCTACATGTCGTATAGAAAAGCATTTTTCATTATTTCTCCATGACTCGGTAACACGATCATTTCTGTCCAGAACACGTCATCTGATGTATGCATATATCGGTCAATTTATCTTGGGATACATATCATTAAATAAATGAAGCGATTTTTTATTTATTAAAATTTATAAAGTTATATTATTACATCATTCAATAATATTGTAAGACCCGTACTAAAATAAACATATTTTCATATTTATTTGTAACAAAACAAATTAGGGTTGGTAAAGATTTCTCTAACAAATTATTGTCCTATAACCAAATATACGGTACATCTATTGAATAAATATATGCATTTTATGAAGAATTAATTTATTTCTATATCAACGCCTCGTAAAAAAATCATGTTGGTACCAATAGATTGTAAAGGCATTTTTGTTCTAAACATATTTATTTTGAACAGGTTAGGCATGTCTCGTATGTACTTGTATGTTATAGTGAAATACACATTTGTTTATGAGAATACACTAGGCCGAATTTTACTGCCGCAATCCGAATTTATAGTTGTGCTCTGTCGGATTAACATAATTTTGCTGTCGTAATTCCATTTTAGTTTTGTGATTTGTCGGATTAACAGAATTTTACTGTCATAATCCGATTTTTAATTTTGTGATTTGTATTAACGGCAAAGTTTAGTCCCATAACACGTAATGTAGCTAATACAAAATTCTAACTTCGATCTATTTATGCAGAATTCAAACATGATTTTGCATCTCTTTTACGTTATTAAAGCTTCAGACATTGTGAAATATCCGGAAATGATCTGTATTAAAGTAATTTCACTTTTGAAAATATGTCGTAACGATAAAACGAGTCGTTATTCGTTTGCTAATATATGGATAATTGTGACCTAATTGTAGTAAAATCGTGTTACATGCAATTTTACTACAACAAAACAGGAATCTATAAATTCTATTCTAGTCCTAGAACAAACATTCCATAGTAAGAATGGCCATATATGGGACGTAAATTACATATACGAACCTTCCCAAGATGCAACACACATTCGGGGTTCTTAATGTTTTTCAGTTAGTGAACTAAACAGAACACGAACCTCAGTAAGACATAATGGATAGCGGAAAATTAAAACAATTATCATCACCAATAATGAGCGATCTTAAACACTAAACGACAAAAATGGTGCCCCTTCGATTGATATCAAGATTGAACATGGCTGATTATACATGTAACTGCTTTTTCAGCAGAGGCATCTGTCATCAAAGATACCAAGGTAAATAGAATTTAATATCCCTGACGCGCTGTTCTTCTAATCAAGACTCATCAGGGGCGCTCAAACACAAACAATATTTGAAATCCAAATGATTAAGATGTTGTAGAGTTTTATTATCAAAATTCCAAACCGTTATACTAATAATAAAACGAGACGTCAGGAGTGTTGTTTAAATATGTTAAATCGTGAAGTCATAAAAGGCGTGGTATATGCATTGTTATATAACTCAATCACTAGAATTTGAAATGGACGTGATGGTATTGTTGTCAGACGATCACGTGCTAAACGGTCAGTCTAGACGATTTCTGTCGCAATTTTCTAAGCAACTCTAGGATGCATAAGACTGATATTTTGCAAATTGCTTTATCCAATATTACCATATGGTGTATAGCGATTTTATGCTCTTCGGTCATCTACTTTCTATTTACGGAATACTTTTTGTGAAAACCGGGATATCACTATTGAGCATTAGCGCAAAGATTTACCATGTTTCTTCAGTTATACATTTGGGGACGAAATGTTCCTAATTTTACCAACAGCCTTTAAACTGAACGACAATCTAGGAATTTTGGTAAGACCAACAGTCTTACTAACACCAATCCCAGCAGTCTTTTTAGAAGATGCTTGGTTTAACGCCTTAGAAGATACTTAACAGATTGACTTCGAAATCATTGCTTTCGCCAACTACGTAACCAAGTGTTGGGTATACATAGGACCAAAAACTCATAGAACCATGAGGGCCAAGCAACAATATCGAATTAGAAGGATAGCGTACATTAAACTGAAGAAACTTGTCTGACACGCTAATCACAACATTTTTCAGCTGATAGAATTTTGAAAGACATGCAGATGCTAAACATATTCAGGTAGCAGCAAGGGTAACTATATATCAGACCAACGCAGAAGAAATTGAAAAATATTGACAACCGACTCAGTGTACTGAAGCAGGGATTTCTTAATCAGGAGATCACAGTCCTGGAATGCACAGACAAAACATCGTTTTCTTTCGGCATGAAACTTCGACAATGAATGTTTCTGGTAATGCGTTGAAATGTATTCTGCAAGTGCTAGACATACTTTATTTAATATAATAGCTATGCATAAAATGTTATAAATCTTCTAAAATAAAATGAAAAATAACATACCCAATAATAATAATAATTAGTATTATTATTATAAACAAACAATAATAACAGCAAAAGTTTTCTGATTCCCATCATTTTTCATGTTTATCTGTAAATCTGTAATTTTATTCTGTGTTGCATAATCCTTATTCGCTCCACTTAAAGGCTTCTTGGTCTCAATCCCCTGTCTTAATAGTGGAAGTGAAAATGTTGGAGAAACGTGAATAAACCAATTGGACGGCATATTAAAACTTTATAAACTGGAAACATTGAAAAAAAGTCGCATTTTTGTTATATTTAACAGTAGTCTCCATCTTGAGTTCAGCTGAGTAATAATAGGCCAAACATGTTTAATGCAGTATTGTAATGGGTTAAAAGAAAACGAGACGCCACATTTAAATACTGACTCGCACAATATCTTCACTCGTTATTAACTTATTGTAAATTAAGTAATTTTGTTATTGTATAATAAAACGAAAAAGGGCCAAAATTTGATATTTTACAAAGATTCGCAAAACGGGCTGATATCAAAATGTTATTAACTGCTTCTGAAAGTTATTACACACCTTTTCTAAACGTTATTAGATGCTTTTCCGAAAGCGATCTGGAACTGCCGGAATTGTTTACAAATATGGCGTTTAACGCAATCTCGGGGTCTAGGTCATATTCGCTCCATTCCCGTAACACTACGCTAAGGACATCACTTTTGCCAAACAAAGGGTCATTATACTAATGAATTGCCCGTGCAAAAGTAACCGAACGGGCGAGACATCTAAATTTTTTAATTTAAAAAAAAAATTTCACTTGAAATTTAATATATAGGGCATTACACATATAATGCTAAATTTCATAAAAATGTGGAAAAGGTATTAGTGTCCACGAACTTTATGTAGGAATTTTGCCTTTAAGTTTAAGAATAATTTTTCTATTATCACTTCAATGTTGTGGTCACATTGTACCGCATTACACACTTTAGGAAGTGCTTCCACTGTAAAGACATTGACTGGAATTTTTTTTTCTTATTTTCTAAATTGAATGCCATACCTTTCAAAATATAAAACTCTTAAGCAAGAGCGGATGCAAGCAAAAGCGGAAACAAAAGAGAAAATTGGCATTATTTTTTCAAGATGCCTTGTTTTGTATCGGAAATTTTATTCGACAAATAGGATAATGACCCCCAAGCTTGAGCATTCCCTATAAACTCCGCCACTACTCTGTCCAAATTCTAGAAATACCAAGAAATTCAGGCTTCCACGATGCATCATTATCCCAAGTCAGGGGTTCATCAGAGCGAACGCGGACTCAGAATCCCTGACTTGGGAGGATGATGTCTTGTTTCTTATAAAAATCTGGTTTGCATGTTTCATTCAATTGTTCATAGGTGTTGCGTTTTCAATCTTCATCTTGATTTACTGTCGTTACTTTGTGAGTGGAAGATTCATACGACGTGTAACAGACAATGTTGACAGATCATTTAGGCAAAGACATTTATATGTGTATTACATAAGTGTATGTAGGATATAAAAATAAAACTTGTATTTATCAGTTTAAAAAACTGATCACTTAGACAAAGTTTTTTAAAACGTTTGTTTTATTGCCATATATTTTCTCTATATTTAGAGTTTATATATACATGTTTATATATACAACTTTTAATTATGGAACAAGCTTTTCATTATAATTTAACTGTAATGGTGATGTTTTACGAAACATGAAGTTGGATGCTTATTAAATTGTGGAATAATATTTAATAAAGTTTGTTTTTCTTCTATAGACCTTTCTACAGTATGGACTAATTAATCACTTTTAAATAACCGGTATGCATTCCTACGTCAAATTCAAACAGGTAAAATTGAAAAAACAGAAGGGCTACACAAGTTCCACTTAATTGTGTTCGTCATTTTTACATATTTACGCTTCTATTTACAGTTGAATGGTCCCCGATCCTTCCACTTACATTTCATCACGATGTAATACTAGAATGCAATGTTCCAAATTGTTGTTCCAATACCACCAAATGGATTGGAGGACCACAGGGAAAACTTTTAACATATCAGAAGCATTCCCTGAATGATAAGAAATACAAAGAAATTTGGAGTCGCAATATCAATTACTTAATTATTATGAACTTTGAACTCGATGATGTCAACCGTATCTACACATGTTACCATGGTTTTGATTATTTTAGCAGAAATTTGACTTTTAATGGAAATCAATTTGAATGTAAGTTTACAGTAGACAGTAGTTTAATAGAAGTTGCAAAGTAAAGGTCATTAAAATAATTTAAGTGCAGCTATTTGTTAAGATGTAAAAAAGTTAAGAACTGTCAATGATAATAATAAATTCATTGCAATTTTCATTGAAATCTACGATGGTGGTATGTCATTACTCAATACAAACATCACCAAAACGGGCAGATCATGTGACAAGCTTAATACTAGTGCCTAAGATTGCTGTAACAAACACATTTTTTGGCCGAGACTAAATAACCGAAAAAATCCTTCTAACTTCTAACTGATGCGTCATCTGAACGTATTTATACAACTTCATGTTTAGGTAATTGGAATCTGCTGCGTCTGTAGTTATTTAAAGGATTTTGATACAAAAAGGTTGAGATTGCTTACGGCTATTCCGGCCCCTACCGTTTTGTGAAAAAGATGGTCAAACTTTAGTGTTTTTAATATTCTCAGCATGCCTGTGTATGCGGAAATCCGATTTCTGATTATTCCACCAGAATGTAACAGTGATCGAAAAGTACCAGATGTGAAATTTTTTCCTTAATAGAGGGTGTATGTTGACAGAAAAGCTACTTAACCAGGGATTCACAGTAGCAAGATTGAAGTCATTACAATTTTATGATCGTCATCATGACTTAGTTACGGAATATTTGTTTCACAAATGAGAATTGAATTTCGTAATACCAGTAATGTCAAATGTGTATTACATTACTTGGTGTTCGTAAACTTTTCACATTTTTATTTTCTTCTTGAGAACTCCAAGATGGCTGCCAGGAGGTAATATAACATAAGAAACCTAAAGCTGAAAAATGTCTGAAAAGACTTCTTATCTAAAACCAATCATCCAGGTGAAACCAAACAACAGTATTCATTGGATGGATCCAACGTGTATCTTGTTTATACTAGTTGTAAATTTAAAAGAAATATGTTATTGCCCCCCCCCCCAGTCCCAACCTCACCCACAACCCTTGCTCACCATCAGGCATATTGAAATATATTTTTTAAACATAATACTAACCGAGTTTTCAGAACTCGGTATCATATGTCAGCCAATGCCTTCCCCAGTTAGAGATGGTACAAACAGTGTACAAAGACTTTAGTAAAGGCTAATCCGATACTTTTAGCAGTGAAACGTCTTTGACATGTTCGTAAATCTATTTAATTTCTGGAAGTTTGGAAATGAAAAATTTTCTCACATTGAACTGATAGTGGCATAGATTTTTTTATCAGACCGAAACAAAAATGCACCCAGTATAAATTATCCATACATTGGTTCAAATTTACTTTTAAATTAGTGTCATAACTGCTCTATGGGCATGGCAGTGTGTAAGGTATCTCAATAAAAAATGTAATAACAGGACATTATATTAAAAACTTTATGTTGTGTGCTATTGTTATACATATTGTTAAAGTCTTAAAATTGCATTATATAGTTAACTCTTTACTAGGATCTTATCAATGAATCAGCTTGGTTCCTCTATTCAAAGATAAGAGATACAACAATAATGAGTAAATGATTACACATGACTGGTTGCAAATTCTGGCTCGGTTCTGGTTGCGAGTTAGATGTGTTAGTGTTTGTCAGCCGCTGACTAATCATCGTCGTCGTCTTCGACCTCCTCCTCCTCTCCTCCTCCTCCTCCTCCTCATCATCATCATCATCATCTATCCGTCATTGTTGAAACCATAGCAACAAATATGAATAACTTGTCTTCACATATCTTGCAAGGCTCTTGCACACACCTTTTGTTGAGTTAAAAAAAGGAGGCTAATTGTAGCCGCTTCTCCGTTCCTTCACGATATACTTATCCAAGGGCAGCTACACACATATTTATCCCGTTAGTTTATTCCTTTTTCCCGTTGATTTATTGTGACCTTTTTCTCGTCCTTAATACAGTTGAAATATTGTTTGTTTGTTTGAATGGTAATTAACGTTACTTTCAGTAATTTTTGCAATAAAGTGCAAACCCGTGTCAAAGTATGGTGAAGTCGGACGGGAGGGTGGAAAGGTATCTATTATGTGTAATCAACTCTTCTCACAGTTTTCAACCCAGATCTCTTAAACTTCATAGAAAGATTGTACCACCCATTCTCAATGAACAAGTGTACCATACGAATGTAAAACCAAACAAAATTGTTGTCTGAAATTTATTTGTTTACTGTACAGCAAGAAAGTGCCATTTATGCCCTACATAAACGCAAGGGTTTGAACAACAACCCATATTTTCATTTTCATTTTCATCAAACGTTTGAATAACGGTTTCTATCTCATAGCTTAAAATGAGTTCAGTTTTTAAATTCAAATACCAAATAAACTTTTTACAAATTGTTCATCTGTACCATTAAAACGAAAAATCTGCATAACACTTAATTTCAAATTCCAATAAATCATTTACACCTTTTTAAGAGCTAGATCTTTATCATAACTACAGAAAATTATTTGATTTTATAAAAGCTTCATACTTTTATCCGAAATTAAAATTAATGTATGGACTAAAATTGTAACGGACATGTCTTTACTTAAAAAATTATCAAACAGTGTGGAAAAAAACAATAAACACGCAGATATTTAAAGAAGGAATTAAATAACTGTCAAACGAATATCACAGAACATTTGATCATAAAACTTAGCTTACTCGTTATAACGACTTAGTTAATCGTTATAACGATTTAGTAACTCGTTATAACGACTTAGCTTACTCGTTATAACTACATTAGCTTACTCGTTATAACGACTTACTATCTCGTTATAACGACTTACCGTTACCATGATAGGAATACTAACTCTTTATTTGATTGTTTCGCATAATTATGACACTTCATATCGTTTCCAATATTGAACTTGCACTTTTTATTTCTCAATGACCCCACCTGTGGTATGTTGAATACAAACAAATATTAATAATAATATAAAGTTATCAAATGACAACTTAAATGTAACATCAAAATTGGTAAAAAAATCATAATACACAAGCATGAAATTAGGAAGGCAATACTGATTATGTAGATCAAAGATCATTAATTCAATTAATTTACAACAGACAGTATAAACTTACAAAGCTTAGCAACATTCACTTTTGTTTTAAAATCATTAGAGTTGAACAAGTCGATAACGTTTAAAGTATTTGGATGTTTAAATGAATCTTTTGGTAACAATCGATTTCTTTGCAAAGAGAAAATTTACATTCAAACAAATAGTGAAATTCATCACCAATACATGGCATATCACAAAATTCACAAATACGATCGTCTCTTTTAACGAGATACTAAGTCGTTATAACGAGTAAGCTAAGTCGTTATAACGAGTAAGCTAAGTCGTTATAACCAGTAAGCTAAGTCGTTATAACCAGTAAGCTTAGTCGTTATAACGAGTAAGTAAGTCGTTATAACGACTTAAAAATAACATACAACATGGCACTAATGGGCTTCCGTGTGCCATGCAAACATAATATAATAACAATGTTCACTTTTCTTTTATAATACGCCCAATTTACCTCTGTATGTACTTGTCTTATACCTACAAAATGCTCGTGTAAGTCAAAAAAAGCATTGCAAACAAGTTATTAATTATACAATAGTTGCTTTTATAGAGGACATTGTCATGATATCTTGACTGCACAAGGGAGAGTGGTATTGCTGGAAACATTGATAATGCCCGAGTCAAAGGCGAGGGCATTATCAATGTTAATACCAATGCAATACCTCTCCCTCGAGTGCTGTCAAGTATCATGCTTTGAGTTTTTGGTCCTGATCAAATATGAAACATGGTGCCTTTATATGACTTGTTACTATGCATAATGTTACACCATCATAGACCAAAAGGGTCAGTGTGAGCTATTCTCACCACTTTGCGTCCGTCGTCGTTGTCGTCGTCGTCGTCCGTAAACTTTTCACATTTCAATCTTCTTCTCCACAACCACTTGGCCAATTGGAACCAAACTTGGCAGGAATGTTTATTGGGTGGTTCTTTACAAAGTTTGAGTTTTCGGTGCTGATCAAATATTAAACATGGCTGCCAGAGCCTTTAATGTGTTCTGATTGGCTGAATTTCAAAATCTTCTCCTCATAAACTGCTTGTCAGATTGATTTGCAATATTGCAGAAATGTACCGTAGATGGTCCTGAGACTCCTCTACAAAGTTTGAGTTTTTTGTGCCAATCCAAAATCCAAGATGGCCGCCATCGCAGGACATAGTTTAACATAGGACCCTATGGGAAAAACATACAAACAACTTCTTTTCAGAAACTGTTCCACATAATGAAGCCAAATTAAGAAGAAATGAAGGTTGAATAGTTATCTTAGTATTTTGAGTTTTTCGAGCCAATTGCAAATTCAACATGGCTTCCAGCGCCACTAATACGTTCTGATTGGCTGAATTTCAAAATTCTTCTTCTCATAAACCGTTCACAGATTGATTTGAAATATTGCAGATATGTACCTTTGATGGTCCTCTACACAGTTTGAGATTTTAGTGCCGATCCAAAATCCAAGATGGCCGCCATTGCAGGACTTAGTTTAACATAGGACCCTATGGGAAAATCAAACAAACAACTTCTTCTCATAAACTGTTCCACACAATGAAGCCAGATTATGAAGAAATGATGGTTAGATATTTATCTTGTTATTTTAAGTTTTTCGAGCCCATTCCACTAATGGGTTTTGATTGGCTGAAATTTCAAAAATCTTCTTTTTACAAACCGCATGCAGATTGATTTGAAATATGGCAACATTCATAGAAACAGCATCATCATGTAAACTGTTTAGCATTTAATATCAAAATTTGAAAGAAAAGTAATGTCTCTTAAAAAATTGTTTGTAAGTCAGGTGAGCGATACAGGCTCTTAAGAGCCTCTAGTTTAATTGTTAATTTACAATTATGACAGAATAAACATAACACCTTACCTAAACTTTTTGTTCATATTTGATATTGCTTCAGTAACTGAAATTTCTTCCACTTTCCCATTTGAAAAAATTAGTGTTCCAGATGTGATTTGATTTCAAATTCATGGTAGGGTATGTTGCCCAATTTGAAATATTTTTTTTCTACTTTCATCAAATTCATGACCTTCAGTTTTTATTAGGAGGAACCAGAGTACCTAGAAGAAACCCCAAACCTTCTGCTGCCTTTTGAATTACGGTTGTAGTCAACCACGTAATCAATAGTAGATGATAAAGTACATTCAAGTGTCAACCCCTTTTTTACTTTGCTAAACAGTAAAAAGGAGGAAACATTGAATTTTAATTTGATTGAATCAAGTTTTCATATTTCTTGTTACAAATGTACACAAAATGAATTATAGACCAAAAAGACCAATACAGAATGATTACCTTAAGCCGGCACAGGTGGAAGGATTCTTAATTCTCCTTTAAGGTAAACTAAAGTTGTAAAATTCATGTACAACACGTTTACAGCATGTACATTACTAAAATGTGAAATACTAAGTATGTCAAATGAATGTTAAATATATGCCTTTACTAGTTTAGTTTCCACAATGGAGGTCCAATGCCCCAGTCTCTGGCTTCAGTGCATCCAGTTTTAGTCTACATTAATTTATTTGCATTTATATCGTGTACATGAGTAAAATGTATTTTGTTCCCATTAGGGGCATACAGATTTTTTGGTTCGTTTTTTCGTCCACCCCACCTCAGGTTTACCTTTGCATTGAAGCATTTTTTAGGAAGATGACATTACATTTTTACTGGCAAAATTTTGTAGTGCTGTGCCAAATATTTCTGATCTGAGTTGACTTAGAAAAAAGGGTGAGTTTACCAATATGTGTTAAGCCAGGCTTCAATGTCATCGAGACACATTTTCTCAATTTCAAATTGTATTAAGGTGTCTGTAATTAGAGCCTGACTTGACAGAATTAATGATTTTCAAGTGGTATTGGTGTATAGTATACATAAGTGCAATTCCTCCTACTGGTCTGGAGTATCTTTGTTATGTGCATTTCTTATTTTTAGAGGGCTTGGTCTTCTCTTGATTTCAGAGCCATTTGTGGCTGAGTGATTAACATAGTCATCTTACTATTAATCAAGTGCCTGTCAACACTGAGTTTCTGTGTTTAAGTTTCACTGCGGGAGGGTGTGCTCAACTCCAATCTTAACTGTCAAGGATTTCTAGTTTTCCTACCTTTATACCAGTTATTGTCATGGTTACTTAGGAACTGACCTTATCCAATAACTTTAATGTAGTTACTGGACCATGAAATTGAGGTCTAGGCCAGGTGACTGACTGACAAATACTCATCATAAGCTTCCACTGGACCAAATTTGATTTACCTTGGGCTAAAGCTTACACAGATATAAAACAAATATAGTGTATATGTAGTTGCCAGATATGTTTCGATTCCAGTCCCCACAGGCAAGACAATAAAAGCTGGAAACTGATATATTTGAAAATTTGTTGAAAATGACGTTAAATCCCAGTTGGTTACATGACTGTTAACACTGAGTTTGCGGGTTCCAGTCTCATTATGGGCAGGGTGCACTCAAATCCAATCTCAATTTACATGGATTTGCTAGTCTTCGTACAGAAGGTCATGGTTTTCACCGTGGTACTTAAGATTGCTGCACCAATAAAACTGGATGTGACTATATAACTGAATGAGATATCAGTGAGATGGTACCCATCTCTGTGGGCCCCGCTGACCTTGAGATCAAGGTCAAAGGTCATCAACCATGGTATGCGACACATCGCCTTGATCTTATCTACCCACATACCAAATATCAAAATCTTACTTCCAATGAAAAAAAAATTACAGCCCGGACACGATTAGTTTCGGACGGACGGACGAACGGATGGAGGGACGGACAGACTGATCACTATAGGGCGTCCGCCATAAAGTGGTGGGGCCATAAAAATTGCTGAAAGTGGCATTAAATACCATTCAAATAAACAAACTTATTTCTACGAGTAAATTTAGTATGGTAGTTGATAGTCATAAAGGTACATACATGTACATGTATTTGATGAAATTTTTTTGCTTGATACCAATAATTGATCTATGGTTTCATACTTTGTTTATTTGTTTATTTAATGTTTTTGCTGTACTTTGTCATATCACTGAAATAATTTTCTAAATATTAGTAAACAATATACAATCCATACAAGTAATTAAATATTTTATTATTGATCATCAAGTAATACTGAAGATTTGTTTTCTTCATCTTGATAGCCAGACTAGTTGTATTCTCATTTATCATCATCAGACTTCATACCGACATTAGAATCAGATGCAACATATGTTGAATTCTTTGCAACTGCATTTAGCAGGCATTCCACTTTCGTTTTATTCCAAGGTCTTTAGTTCAGATGTATACTGCATTTATAAAATTGTTTGTCAAAAAACTATCATACAACCGTTTTTGTTTTCAGTATATTTTAATTTCTAAGTCAGTTGACGCAGATGATAATTGTAATATTATATATAAAAGCAACTGAAGAATACCAAGTTATTCCTATCCGTCCATTGTACATGTATAAAATATAGGTACATGTATATCACTTTGAAGTGCAATGGATAATTAATATTGAAAAAATACCATTCCTTAAGGTCCTGTAATCCATCTACAGTGTATAGCCATGACACTGACATCTCAATATACTGATCATTTTTTTCTCGTGTTTTCAATTGTTTAAACAGGGAAGAAGATGATCATAGATGGCTTTTCTGTTGTGGTCCAAAGTTCTACATGTATGTACTACGTACAAATACTCACAAAAGAGTTAAAACAGTAAAAAAGAAAAAAAATCAGTTTTTTTTAAATAAGAGCAGTCTCAAGGAAGAAAATAAGAACTTAAATTTCGTATAACATTCTGTGAAGTACAAATTCTTTATGTGTAGCAAATTTATTCCCTATTATTCAGTCAACTGCATACTTTTAGAGGAAATGGTTCAATCATTTTAATTCAAAGTTACAAATTGATTAGCACCTTTAATCATAGCCAACGAACCAAGTTTACAAGCTGTCCCTATGCTGTTATAAATCAAGGTATTTATCTAAACGATCTGACCACAAAAACCATATTTAGTATTGTGAATAAATATTAAAATGCAAATTTTTTAAACTGCATGTCACTGCACTCTTTGAGCCAAGCCTTTTCAATTCTTGATTATTAATATTGCATTTTAATTACTCTCATACAGAATATAAGAATACATCTATGAAGTGAGGTTACTTATAAATAACTATCCACTTTATGAAGATCTATACATGTACAAGTTAAAACTTTTATTTACAAGATACATTGTACTAGTAGATTCAAAAAACAAACCAGATGTTAACATTCCACTTATATTTACGAAGTTGACATCATGTAAAACTCATCTATAATTTGAACAGAAACTTGGAATTTTTTTAAATTGCTTCTCCATACAGGGTCACCAACTTGACTTGGGTGATGCACAAATTATATATATAAATCCGTCTTTGATATTTTCAGCCATCTGAAAAGAAATTGTTGATCATGTTAATTTATACATGTATCAAGTGACTTTAATAACTATATACATGTAACTATACTATTTGTAGTATTGATTTTCACACACCTTTTTCGGACAAATAATTTTATAAAATGTTTGCCAGTATTTAGAAAAAAATCCACAACTTTCAAAAATTGAGATGGAGTTTCATTTGTGGTGATCAATGTACCTTAAATTTTTTCTGACAGTCAACCAACCCATGAATGATGATTAAAACTGGAGCAACAGGATGTACGGTGTACATTTAATGTCTACCAGTAGTTTTATTGCTAGTTTTTGTCAAATGTTTAATATTAATTCCCCTTATCAATCCCCTAACCACGTTATTTACATTTATATACTAGTACTATTTTACTGATACCATGTTGTATGTTTATAAACGTTTATCATATGTAATTCCCCCTCTCCCTTTTTCATATTTTCGTATATAATTTACGTACTGACCTTTCTGTGCTGCCTTTAAGTTACTTGATTCTCCATAAGCAATATCAAAAGCAGACCAACATCTCTCAATTAAATAGCGCGATGACGATTTGTTCATCTTTCTCTTCATTGGAATGTATATGATACAATTTGAGGTAGAAAGGATTTCCCTAACGCTGTAGGAAGAACAATCCAAAATCAGTCTTTGAGTTCTTGAGTTCTAAATAGTTGTAAAACTTTTCCTTTTCAGACCTCAAAAATGCATCGGACATCGCCATTTTGACAGTAAAGCCTAGTGTGATATGCAGACCAGTATTTGATTGGTCGAATCATTCGAACTAACAGTTGATTGGACAATCAAAATTGACAATTTTGACCCCTGACGTGACCTGTAATGGGATGTCGTAAGATCTTACAACGCAGCGACCATAGCAAAAAGGGGGGAGCAAGTGAAAGATTTAATTTTAATTAGATTGGTATGTTTGCTGGTGATGTTGTCTTGTTCTTGTGTCTGATGGTATGAGAGGATATGTAGGTATGGCTATTAGGCAGTGAACTATTTTATAGAATATGACTAATCTTGATCTGAGGCGGCGCTCAGCTAATGATGGCCACTGCAGTGTATCTAAACTATCAGGTGAGACATACTGCTAGTGTTATGGTATTTATTGCATACATTGCGAGCTGACCGCCTCTGGACCATTTCAATCTGGTGTATTGTATTTTTGGTGTGAGGATCCCAAACACTGCAACTATATTCAAGTTTGGGCCGAACTAGTGCTTTATACGCTTTTGACTTTATTTCTGTATTAGATACTTTGAGATTTCGTTTCAGAAAACCAATTGATTTATTTGCATTGGAGATGATGTTATTGTAATGTGTATTCCATTTTAAATTTGATTGTAAGGTGACTCCCAGATATTTTGCCGAAGAAACTGATTCAAGTAAGTGATCATGTAGGATGTAGTTATGGATGAAAGTTTTCTCTTTTTGGTGATATTGTGAGTTTGGTACATTTATCTGGATGGAATGCCATGAGCCAATCGGCCTCCCATCGTCCTGCTGCATCTAGATCTAACTGTAGTTTATTACAATCATCCTGATTTTTTATTTCTTTGTAAATTATAATGTCGTCTGCAAAAAGTGTAAGTTTACTGTATTTTAGATATTCTGCAAAATCATTGATATAGATGAGAAATAATATTGGTCCTAGGACTGTTCCTTGTGGGACCCCTGATGTGACTGTGACCATGGAAGAAGCGGTACCATTTATTACAAAGTTCTGTTTGAGTTCTATCCGTTAAGAATGCTTTGATCAAGTTTAAAGTTGAGTTTTTGATACATGTACCATAAAATTTAAGTTTATATAAGCGTCTGCGGTGTGGTACTGTATCAAAAGCTTTGGCGAAGTCCATTATGATTAGGTCTGTTTGAGTGTTACTATTGTTACTTTTTGATAGTTCCTGAACGAAGTCTATTAATTGTGATTCGCACGACCGAGATTTTCTAAAGCCATGTTGTAAGTTGTATAAAATATTGTGCTGATCAAGGTGAGACATTACATTACTAGATACAATATGTTCCATTAATTTACATGATATGCAAGTTAGGGAAATTGGTCGGTAATTTTCTGCATTATCCTTTTCCCCTCAAAGGCTGGAGCAACATTTGTGTGTTTCCAGTATTTAGGTGTTTCTCCGGATGTAAGTGATTTAGTAAAAATATGATTCAAAATTGGTGCTATTTGTTCTTTCATTTCTTTTAGTATTTTAGCGTTTATGTTGTCTGGGCCTTGTGCTTTGTGGATGTTTAAGTTTGCTAATAACTTCATGATACCCTTTGAGCTTATTGTAATTTCTGGCATTGTGGGTGTGGGCTTTCACCTTTGTCTGGGATGTCTGAGTTTGATTCGTTTGTGAAAACAGATTGGAAATGATTATTTAAAATATTACATTTTTTCAGCTGTGTCAGATACTAATGTCCCTTCTCGTTTAAGGGGTGCCACTCCAGAGTTTTCATTTCGGGTGCTTTTGATATAGATGAATACATTTTTTGGTTTTGCCTTTTCTTTAATTATAGTCTCATCATCTGGTAGGTCGCCAATAAGTTTTTCAATATATTGCCAATTAGATGTTCTTAGCTGTTTTTGGACTTCATGTTTGAGTTTTTTAAATTTTTCAGGGTGTTGTTTTCTCTTTTTGAAGGCTTTGTTTTTCTGATTTATAAGTTTTCATAATTTATCTGAAACCCATGGAAGTCTGTGTTTCGCAAGCTCGTGCAATATAACACTTGCTTGGGACAATATTTCCCAATATTCATGCAATAACCCTATAATACATCATACATATATTAAAACTGTTGTTAAGGCCCTATATGTGCACATAATATATGTATTTCTCGTAACGGACATGTCATTATTAGGTGGCGAAAGTCAGGTAATCCGTATTAGATGCGCTCATTGCCAAAACATTTACATATATGTTGATCGTCGTACTTTTAAGTAAATATCCAATGAATATAAAATTAAAGAATTGTGTTTTGATTTTTGTCAGTAAATAAAAATATATTATTATTATTGTTTTTTGATTAGATAACGAACATGTCAAAAAAATCTTCTTCATAAAAAACGAGAAAATTGACATCATGAAAATTGAATATCTTCTCTCTCGATTACCATAATAAAAGCTAATTATTTTCATAGACACATATTTCTCTTCAAGAAGTCCAGCTTTCTTTATCTAAGTTTCGAGTTGCATATTTAATAAGATAGCTACAAAGGAATAAACTTTAAATGGCGACAGTAACGAACATGTCAAAATTGCAATTTCATGTCAGGTGTCAAAAGATCAAACGTTATGAAAACAGCAATCACCTTGGTAATTAACAACTATGTACATCTACATGCATGACAGGCCATAAAGGGTCATTAAAATTGTCGACTTCAAAATTGTTCTATTCAATGTGTTGATTATGCAAACACATGTTTAGATCATTTGTTTTTATTTCTGTTTTCACAAATTAAATATATTTAGCAAACTCAACTAAACTACATGTACATGTACTTGAGTTTATGTTCACGTGAATCAGTCAGCTATGAAAATCGATCGACAAAAAATAAAACAGAAGACAACAGAACGACAACTCAAATATTTATTATTTAGTTTGTGCCCATTTTCTATACAAGGATCAGTAGATCCGCGAATATTTATTTTTAATGGTATCAATTTCGCGAAAGTTTGTATCAGTCAATTGAATACAAACCGCAAAAGTATGATTACGCGAATATTAATTGGTTTAAATTATCATTATCAGTTTTATATGTAAGTGGACGAGACTATCTCGTATAGACTAATATTATCATCAAGCTTCTTTGGTACCTAAAATAAATCGTTGGCGACAATAATGCATCTGTTCATTGAGAATGTGTGGTACATGTATTGAAGTTGTGCACCTGCTATTATAGAACTGCTCGAGTATTTTTTCCACATCTTCCAGAGTTGGGAACAGACATTTCTTCGAAACTGCACCATTTATTAAGGCACTGGCTTGGCAACCCGGCCATTTAAGACTTTTGCTATTTTACAGCTATATCTTGGTGTCCATTGTTTATTGAGTAGGAATTCTGGCTATCCTTGTCAATTAAGTTTGCAGTCGAGCACACCCTAAAGCTGAATTCTAATATGACGTCCTTCAAACGCTTTGGAAACACACCTCTATTTAAATATTCAACAAAATACGGCTGTTCCAGCCATTTCAAAAACCCCCGTGTGTTGATGTTTTTGCTTTAAAATTTATTTTATTTTGTACCTTTGTAAGAAAATCCCATAGATAACATTTTTTCACGATAACAAGTCCGTTTTCTATTCTATGCCTTTATTCTTTACATGTTACAAGTCTTCCTTGACTTTAGCTACGTTGTGTATTCAAGGGACGTTGCGTTGTTTACAATGACGTTCAATGCAAACCGCGAGACTTTTCCCGCCCCCACAACAAACGAATTTACCGTTACGTATCAAAATGAAAACGCAACCGAATTTCAAAATGTTGATTAATTGTGGAAAATAACTGTCGATTTAAATTTGCACCATTGTGGATCTAAAACAGTAGCATAAGATCGACCAAATGCGGTAAGCAGTTTTCATTTCTCACGCAAACACAGCAACACATAAACAGTCCCAGACACGCCACACGGCGACTGATGTAATGAAGCATTTAATTTTGTCGTTCTTTGTTTTGATTGTTAAATTTTATTGTAAATGTTAATAATTATGTTTGTTTGTTTTTTTATTTCTTCGTTTTTTTTCTACTAAGTTTTACACGAGAAATATAATAATTTCGAAACAAGGGAGGTTCTCGGAAATTGGAACAGCCAAAATAAACCTTTACCTAGGTAGTCGCGAAATGTAAAATTTCTGTATTTTCATATCAGAATCGAAATAATTCATGGCTGCCCCAATTTTATGGATTATTTAAATATGGGTAAGCATTATATTCATGATATTTTACCATTCGCTAACGCTCATGGCAAAATATTCATGAATATAATGCCTACCCATATTTAAATAATCCATAAAATTGGGGCAGCCATGAATTATTTCTTAAATAATGCTTGTAGTTAAGCAAATATCCAATTCAATTACGTCCTGAATACAGCTGAAATATTGCTTGCTGGACGTAAAACATCAATCAATCAATCCCATTCAATCAATCTATCGTCATATATCTGATCGTTTACTTTTGCAATCATTCATAAAAATGGGTACATCGAAGCAAATGTCAATACATCTTATAATTCTATTCATGCTGTAATTTATTTATATTAAGAGCTTTGATTGGATAAAAACACTTAAATGGCGTCTTCTCAGATAATTTATATATCGATATTTCCTCTGAGCGGACTACTTTCAGTATCCAAGGTAAACAAGATGGCGTCCTCCTAGCGTATCGTGAGGAAAAGGGGACAATTTTTTCTCTGCCACAATGATTTTCAATGAAATCGATTGAGATTTCAAATAAATATATAATATAAATACAATTTAGTGTTTCATTTTGTTTTTTTTTCATATCAATATCTAAAGAACCGCGATTCCTTTGGTACTATGTTTTGCATATCCCTACGTTTTCCGGTCTAGGTACGTTTTGAGGTCTAGATAGGGTTCTGTAACTGTTTTTGCTGTTTTAAAAACCGCAACTATTATTTCACAGAATTATAAGGATTAAACACTGGGTTTTAGGAAATTATCAATGTGTAAACTCCGGCGACTCCCTCACAAACTTGACATAAAGTCCTTCGGACTTTATTTAGTTTGTGAGTGAGTCGCCGGAGTTTACACATTGATAATTTCCTAAAACCCAGTGTTTAATCCTATAATGAATACCGGTAGTTAATTGAAACCTAATTACGGTCACATGATTGCACATTATTGTTTAAGGTTGAAGGTCACGTCAGCTGTTATTACAATAATCTGTAGATTTTTATTCAGTGCTTCCAACAGAAATGAGTATGAAAAAAGCTGTTCATGTATCAGACGGTCACCTTAACGTTTTTATAGAGTTCATAGAGGTTTTCCCAGAGCCAGAATGCAGAATAATTTTTCAGGTAGATTTTTAAGTACTATGGCAGTGTTCGTTTTTTTAACCTGATTGAATTTGTATCGTTAATTTTGAAACTCTATATTTTTGTCACTACAGAGTCTTCTGTCTGTCTCGTTTTAAATATCTTAGTTTGCACTGTAATATTTTATTTAATATTTTATTAAGGTTGTCAGTCGATATAAATGTAATTGAAGCATAAGTCATTTCAGTTGTGTTTCATTCTTTAAGTGTTTGTTTCCATCGTAAGATTATTTCTTTGTGAAAAATGTGCGCAACATGAAGATATATACGTTAACTCCTTATGTATAAACTCGATCAAGATATTTACAATAAATAAATTTTGATTGTGCTTTTGCGACCATAAGTTAATGTATCGATTTAAATTTATTGAGAATGTTGCAATGTATTTAAAAACCTCGACATAGCAGAAGTCGATATGCTGGAATGCAGTATGGAAAGCGTAGTGAACCTATGCAGATACCTAAACGTTTTATCTCGTTATTACGGAGTAATAACTCGTTATTGTACTTTTAAAAATATTTATCTCGTTATTACAGAATAAGTTAGCTCGTAATTTTTTTTATTAGTTAGGCTATTCTATCCTTTTGTATTTTTTAAAACTTTTCATAGAAAGTGTTTTTATTTTGCAGAATGAAGATATTTCAAACGTTTTAAAAATAACATCGGAAAAGGTCAGTGAATATTTTTACAGAGTGATGTATCATCTGAGATATTCAGCTTGTGCATCAGAATGTAATGGTAATTTAACAATGAAGTGTGCGATTGGAACACACAACATGACAGTGTTAGACTCATACATAGTTGTCCAGCCGCGCTGTAAGTTTGTCTTATGCGTATGGACCGTATTTAAAAAAAAAGTTTTAACATTCCCTCAACTATTTGAAATAATGTCATGGTAATACATGTCATCTTTGAATGAACCACAAAATTATATTACAATCCTGATTATTATTAAATCAGCACGCAATTCATTTCATTCAAGTGATTAGTGGAAGTTTTTCCCCGTGCAGTTTGCATATTTTATACAATTACTGCACTTGAACGAGATCAATATGAGGTTTTATGGAGCAGGGTTGAATAATATTGAAAGAGGCGAATCCGAGTTCAATATTATTCTACCCTGCTCCAGAAAACCTCATATTGATCAAGTTCGAGTGTATAATTGTTTTATTACATAATTTATTGAGCCACGAAATGGAATATACAGGATTTTTTTATTCCCGAAAGTGACTGTCTTTCATAATGTTTATTTCTCGAAAATCGGTAAAATATCGACATAATCCATAATTGAAGCATAAGTCATTTCAGTTGTGTTTCATTCTGATTCATTGCAGTGGTTATTTCTTGTATAATGTCCCATCTTCAGTCCTTGCTTCTGCATAAATCTACAAAGAATTGAGTCCAATTCCCGAGGGTCCGCCGTTTCCAAACTAACTGACTTATCCGTAAATATTTCGTAAAAAAACCTAATCGCTTGCTCTGTCGATTTGCGAGTGTTGACAGCATCTCTTTTCTTAATGATTTCATTAATTTCCAAGTTAGTAATATCTGCAAATCTTCGCTTATTAGCACCAGAACTATCCGTATTACGTTCACTCGATGACGTTACCATGTTTACAAACAACAATATAATCCGAACATCAATCAGAACGATAATTTTGATTGGTTTAGGGGATTAAAGAAAGAAGATTTGATTGGCTATCGTATTTCCGTTGAAGGAAACAGCACGTGCTGGGTATTTTCATTCATAAATTTCTCACGAGAGTGCAATATGGTTTTTTATTGAGTAGAATGAGTTTTTTGCAAACCAATATGATAGGAAATGGAAAGTCACGTGTATTGGTTTAGGCCAATAGGAAAAAGGCAAAAATATGTATTATGTAATAACATCATTTATTATTATATATTATTATCATTTAATCATCTAATCTTATCCTATTAGAATCAAGTCATAATGATTTTAAAATTTTCATGGTTCTGATCAAACTATCTTTATTCCAAATGTTTAATTAATTTATAAATACCATGCAGATAAATTCGCTTTAATGCACAGTTTTTAGCTCACCTGACCCAAAGGGTCAGTGTGAGCTATTCTCATCACTTTGCGTCCGTCGTCGTCGTCGTCGTCGTCCGTAAACTTTTCACATTTCAATCTTCTCCAAAACCACATGGCCAATTGGAACCAAACTTGGCAGGAATGTTTATTGGGAGGTGGGAGGTTCTTTACTAAGTTTGAGTTTTTGGTGCTGATCAAATATTAAACATGGCTGCCAGAGCCATTAATGCGTTCTGATTGGCTGAATTTCAAAAATCTTCTTCTCATAGACCGCTTGTCAGATTGATTTGAAATACTGCAGAAATGGACCTTAGGTGGTCTTCTACAAAGTTTGAGTTTTTTGTACCAATCTAAAATCCAAGATGGCCGCCATCGCAGGACATAGTATAACATAGGAACCTATGGGAAAAACATACCAACAATTTCTTTTCGAAAATTGTTCCACACAATGAAGCCAAATTATGAAAAAATGAAGGTTGGATAGTTATCTTAATATTTTGAGCTTTTCAAGGCAATTGCAAATTCAACATGGCTTCCAGGGCCACTAATGCGTTCTGATTGGCATCTTCTCATAAACCGTTTGGCAGATTGATTTGAAATATTGCAGACATGTACCTCAGATGGTCATCTACAAAGTTTGAGTTTTTAGTGCCGATCCAAAATCCAAAATGGCCGCCATCACAGGACATAGTTTAACATAGAACCCTATGGGAAAAACATACAAGCAACTTCCTTTCAGAAACTGTTACACACAATGAAGCCAAATTATGAAGAAATGAAGGTTGGATAGTTATATAAATATTATAAGTTTTCCGAGCCAATTGCAAATTCAACAGGGCTTCCAAGGTTACTAATGCGTTCTGATTGGCTGAATTTCAAAATTCTTCTTCTCATAAACGGCTTGGCAGATTGATTTGAAATATTGCAGATATGTACCTTAGATGGTCCTTTACCAAATTTGATATTTTAGTGCCCATCCAAAATCCAAGATGGCCACCATCGCAGGACTTAGTTTAACATGGGACCTAACGTAAAAACATACAAACAACTTCTCAGAAACTGTTCCACACAATGAAGCCAAATTATGAAGAAATGATGTTTGGATATTTATCTTATAATTTTGTTTTTTTTTCGAGCCAATTGCAAATTGAACATGGCTTCCAGGGCCACTAATGGGTTATGATTGGCTGAAATTTAAGAATCTTTTTTTTACAAACCGCATGCAGATTGATTTGAAAAATTGCATAAATGTACCTTAGATGGTCCTCTACAAAGTTTGAGTTTTTGTGACGATCCAAAATCCAAGATGGCCACCTCCATGGAACACAGCTTAACATAGGACCCTTTGGGAAAATCATACAAACAGCTTCTGTTCCATACAATTAAACCAAATAATGCAGAAGTGAATCTTAGATAGTAATCTTATTATTTTAAGTTTTTCCAGTCGACATTTTTTATGTAAGTCAGGTCAGCGATACAGGCTCTGAAGAGCCTCTAGTATATGGTATTCCATCATTATAATCGATCGGATCAAATTTTTCCAATTTGTTCTTATTGAGTTTTGCAAACAAAAATACGTTATTTGATTTCATAATTTATTTGTTACCCTCGTAAATTTAACTTCTCGTTTGAACCAATCTATAGCAAAACGTTGGGAGCAAGTGAAAGATTAAATTTTTATTAGATTACTTTTGAACTGATTATTGCAAAATATTCCAATTTTTATTATTCTGTTAACCATTATGTGGCTTTTGAAATCTATGGACTGCATGTGCTATTTCCACATCAAATATATAATTTGATATTGGACTAGATATTAGATTTTCACACTTACTTGACTTTCTCTGCTTAAAATTTCATTTACCGAATACAGTTATACTTGCTTCTTAGGAATATCCCAAATCCTTTTTAAATTGTTAACTAGTTGTTTGATCTTTTACATTTAAATAATTACAAATTTGCTCTATTATACACGTTAAAATGTTTTAACATCTTTTCGTATTTCAGCGTGCAGTTATTCTGTCATTGTTTCTCTGTATGCATTACTTATATGGATGCTGAGTGGTTGTTTATGGATGTGTATCTTTTTGTATCGACGCTGGAGGTTCAAACGTTTGCAAAACCAAGAAAGTGAGCAATCAGTATACAAATAATAAGTAACTTGCTAGTTAAACAACTTTATTTGGTATATTCTTTAAAATTAATAAATATAAACTGCAGTCTGCATTTTTAACTAATTTGTTTACAAATATAGTAATTTGAACAAATATGTAAATACAAAACTCTTTCACATTTTGTTTTTACAATTGTTAAGTTATTTGAAACCACTAGCTATACTTTAAGAAGTACATATGATAAACAATTAAACTATGACATTTTTAAGCTTTTTTAATACATGTTGCTGTTATTTTTCTCTTTTGGTTGAGCCTTTGTAACCATATAGTAGGAGTTAAAATATACGGGGAAAGACTTTTGTACAAAGACAATACAAATGTTTGATTTTAAAACAATTACAAAAAATCTTTTTTATATTCTGCTAACAATTGTAGAATTTATTTAAAGCAAGAGATCGACATTTAAACTTGAGAGTAAGAACTGCCGTAACTTTACTAGACTGTCCCTGATCTAATGTACAATGTATTACATCACTGAATTATCTCTTAACCCTACGCCTCGTTCTCTGTGAATCTCGTGCACCAGAGTTTGGGATTTGGAAATCGTCGATGGTATTGACTTTTTAAAAATCCAATAGTCCCGTGGTTCTGTGTGTAGTTGGGGGGGGGGGAGGAGGGGAGATTTGTAATTGAATGTATTTCAAACGTCATACCAACATTTGATATAGTATTGAATACTGTAAATGAATAACAGGTAGGCGATGACTTCTTTAATTTAATTTCCAAGATTTGAGACATTAAATTATCATGGCAGTTATGTACGTTTTCTGTGTCATTAGGAATTAATGAATATTACTTTCGATTACTGATTTTTAAACTAAAAAAGACGTTTTTTTTTCAAATTAGAAGCTGGAAATATACTCTCTCAAAAAAGAAGCGCAAAATACGAAAAATTATGTTTTACTTAATAAATTTCAACTTTAAATTACAACAGAAATAAAACACACAGAACACTTACATTTGGCACAAATGTTATCAAAAATGTTAATTATGTCCATCGGTATGCAACATTTTGCAGAACAACAATCAGTTATATGTTAAGTCCTCAGGTTGCATGCAGAACAGCTCTTATATACGCCTGGGCATAGACTAAATTAATCGCTGTACTCGAGCCTTAAGTAATTCTTTGCAATTCAACAGGAAGTGCATGCTGTAATTCCTGTTTGAGGCGGTGGTTGACGTTTACGTATGCGACGGTCGATTTCATCCCACAGATGCTTAAGGGTGTTTTTCTGGCGTAAGAGATCCCAGCCCACATCATCACGCCGAAGTTGTTGACTTCAACAATTGTTCGTTTCTTCGTCTGTAGACACAAATTCGGCCATCTCTCTGTTCTAGCAAAAACCGAGATTCGTCGCTAAACCACACCCTTCACCAGTTCCGCATATCCCATACTCGAACAATATTACCGACCATCGTACCATTGCCTGGAGATGTTGGCGTCTCAAAGTGGCTCCAATGTATGGTCGTCTGGAAACATGCAACCCATGGTTTTGAAATTAATTATAAATGGTATAGGTAGAAACTTTCCGCATTCCATGGATGTTATTGGAAGAAAGTGTTGCAGGAATGGTCATGTGGCGTTAATGGAACAGCCTGATGTACTGATCCTGTGTTATGCGTGGGCGCCCTGTGTGAGCTCTGTATTCTGTAGTGTCAAGCTGCTGGTACCGCTCCCACAGGCGAGAAATCGTGCTGTGGTGAACATTTAAGTGTCTCGCAACCTGTTGATTCACCGGCCTATAGAGTCGACCGACAGCGATGTTCGGGCTAGCAGCGTATAACCTCGGCATTGCGTTTCCTCGTCAGATGTCAGTTTGACTACTGCATTAGAGAAAAAAAGTACCGAGTTTTTATTCCCGCAGTACCCGCTAACAAATTGCCCATGAATTGCACGGGTAAGACTTCCAATTGAACCCCCCAATAAAATACGCAATGCATTAGACTATCACAAGCAAGATACACGGAGTTCACACTGCTCGCACTTGCCCAATTGGCAAAGCATGACTGTGTCCACTGTGGGTTTCACCAGTGGCTGCCACCCAGTGCCAAATTCTTTTATTTACGTTCGAAATAATGCATTTTTAGTGGGGGTTCAAATGGAAGTCTTTCCATTGCACGTAGAAAACGAACTGTTTTTTGCCATGCTTCTACATGACATCTTTCGAAACTTTCGTACCAGTTTTTCACGCTTGATTGAATGTAAGATGGGGTCTAAATGTACGCACCAATATTTATTTTCTCAGTTAGCCAATTTATATCTAAGAAACAAATCATTTTTAAAATTACAAATAGTGTTGCGCTTCTTTGTTGGGAAAGTTTACATAACAGGATGAAGAAGTCGTGATGTAAACTAGCACAAAATGCGTTCGAAAAGGGGACAAAAAGTATGCTTATTCATTGTATTCTTAATTCTGACTTTTTTTTCGTTTTTAAAATATTATTCTTTAAGAATATGACAGACAAAGGAATATGTCGTTTATAATTCCTGCGTAGATCGTTTGCATTTAAAGGGACTTGCGCAACAGTGATGATTATGTTATACCTCAATTTAGATTAAACAGAACAGAAAATTCTTTTTTCTATGCAACAGCTAAAGATTGGAATCAATTAAACATAGAAACAAAAAATGCTAGAAATATAAATATTTTCAAAAGAATAACGAAAAGACAATTGACAAAACCACCAGACTACTTTTATTCCGGTGAAAGGAACTTAAATATAATTCATACCAGGCTCAGACATATGTGTAGTTTATTAAATGCGAATTTATTTCGTATAAACGTAGTCCCTTCACCGTCCTGTAGTTGCGGTCATCCATATAAAGATTGCATTCACTATCTTTTGGAATGCATTTTGTACAATGTACATAGACATGTTCTGTTTGCACAGTTTGGTGGTTTTAACATAACGATTGAAATTCTATTGGCTGGTGACAAAAGACTTACATCTCACCAAAACTAGTATATATACACTTGTGTTCAAAACTACATAAAACAAACAAAACGCTTTAAGTGATTATTACTTGACCCCCCCCCCCCCTCTTTTTTAGAAGCCAGATCCCCTTGTGATTGTTTTTGACTCTAAATTGTATTATTTTTATATTCATTTTATTAGTTTTTCGCTTTGTTTTGTTTCATTTTTACAACTTTTTCTTATTTTGTACGTTTGTATAAGTGCTGTCATTTAGCATTTCATTGTAAACATTGATTGTTAAGGAGAGGACCTCCATAATGTTGTTATAACTTATGTCTTATGTATTTGAGCAAATAAATATGTTTAAACTAAAAGGACTGTTAAAAGTTTGCGCCGACTTCCCGCAAACCGGCAAATATTTCATGCCGCTTCATTCAAATGTATGTAAAGTGAGATTCACAACAAAAATAATATCTCATGAAATGAAACAATAATACAAGATGTTTGGTATAAATTTTGCATTTCGAGAAAATACGAAAAAAAGAATGAAATTTGTCAAAATTTTAAGCAAAAAATTTTTACCCCAAAAATTGCTTCGCGATTTACGTTGATTTTGTTAAAAAAATATTTTTTTTAATATTCAAGATAATATAATTCGGTAAATATGTCACTAAAATGTATTAAAATATAAAGATTGATTGATTTATTAGTTGTTGTTTAATGTCCAGCAAACAATAGTTCAGCTATATTCAGGACGTTAAGCATAATTGCATGAAGTTTAAATAAATAATGTGTTCGTGTAATTTTGGCGTTCTCGTTTCGTCTCGTTCCAGTCTCGTTTACGACCAGCTTTTCGTATGCATTACACCAGACTTAGGGAGTGGGATATCACGTACGTTAGTTATATGTTATGACGCAAATTCACCCTTTTTGTTGTCCCAAATATAAGGGACGAATCCCGTCATAATCTATCGATTGGCTTACATTTTCCTCGATGTTATTTAGATAGATTGTGGGATCTAGCTTGGAGCAAAGGTACATTCTATAAATGAAAATTGAAATGGATGAACACAGAGGTTGAAACAGTTGGATCTTTATTAACTGATAATATTTCATACAATAAATTTTGACCAAAATACAAAGATAGTTGAATCAGAAATATTCACTAAATAACTATTTTGTTTTCCCATAAATTTAATTCCTTTTAATCTCTTTATTTTATTCATTTTAAATTTATACAAATGTTTATATTTACCAAATACAGCTGAAATATTAAGTTAATTTCAATAAATAATTTTTGAATAATTTTAGTTTTGTTTTATCTCAATTATCTTATTTTTAATTTAATTATTAAATAGAAGTTGCAAATAAAATGATTTTATATATTATATTTAAAATAAAATAAATTGTACTCACCTATAAATGAAAATTGAAATGTATGAACACAGAGATTGAAACAGTTGGATCTGAGAAAATCGCCCAACGCACCTTGTTTTATAGTGCCGAGCGAGTCTCTCTAGTTTCCTGACTATTGACCATCTCTGGGCATCCATTCCGTGAAGGTGAGATTCTGCATATCTGGTGAAATTGAAACTTTACCTAATATTCCAAAATAGTGTTGCTATTAATTTTGAATTTCCTTTGCAATTTAATTATTGTTTTATTTAATATTAGAATGCATAAAAATTTGTTTTAATTGTAAGATAATTTTAGCAATTATTTAATTCTTTATAATTAATTAGCTAGTGCTTATGTAAGATATTTTTCATTAATTATTTATGAATGTCTTCTTCCTACTTAAAATTTTGTCTTTCTTTTGAATCTGATTGGTTGGAGGAGTATTGAATTTTGGTTCAAGTCCAAATGTGTCGTAAGAATTATCCGGAGAAGTTTGTTCCAGTTTCAGGACAGTTCTTGTAACTTAATTTGGTGCTTGTATTTTTCCCAGAATGTTATTTGAAGTTTCATTTGTCTGATAACCTACAGCAAGATTTAATACATCGATAAATATTACAGTTGGAAATGCTTTTGAAGTTTTACACATTGATGATTATTACAGTTGGAAATGTTTTTGAAGATAGAAATTTGATTACTGAATATACTCTGCGAAAATTGCTTTCGATTGCCATTAACATGGTGTTTTAGATTGATGAAAATTTTTCATTGCCATTTATTATTAAAAATATTTGTCATTTATTGTTTTTTTTTTCTCTCAAGGCAAGATTGATGATTATTTCTCATTTTGATATAATTACAAAAATTACTTAAAATGACATCACAACATATACTCGTCCCAGTTAGAAATGAACATAGAATACATAGTTGGTCATAGTTCAGATAGATGATATCTATAAATGATTTTATGTATTAACCGAACATTGTTGTTTTTTACACTTTCAAAATCATCTGTACACAAAGAATTGATTTAAAGGGAAACTTCTCCAAAAATGAAAATGTTTAATGTTTTTTTTTATAAAGTAAAAGGAAACATATATTGCCTTTTGATGTTTTATTATATCGTCAACTCTTGATTAAAGGTGGTAACATTTCGTATATGAGGGTCGTCATAACGAGAGATATGTACCTCGTGTCGTATGAGGGTATAGAACGAATAATCGTACCCTCGCTTTTTTTGGCGTTAATCCGACAAAGCACAAAACTAACTTCGGATTATAACCGCAGTAAAATGCGGCCTAAGGAGGGTATAGTAGACCCCCCGGACCACCCATGGTTTTTATTGGGTTCGAGTTACTCTTTCTGTGTTTTATGTTTTTGGTTTTTGTGTTGTGTTTGTCTATATCCGGATTTGTAACCGTCCATTGGCTTTTGGCTCTTGTTGTTCGGTAATTTTCCTTTGCTATTTTCTGAAGTAAAAATGATAAATAATCCAGTTTACAAGCTGTTTTCTGCATACGGGAATTAAAGAAGACACTAATATCTTATGAACTGCTACCAACATAAGATTACCAAATACGCTTAAATGTTTTAATGGTCTTTTTTATAATAAAAAAAGTTCTTACTGTCAAAATTTTGCACTTGTTTTTATTCATTTACTTATATTAATTAAATTGTAAATAACGAGATATATTTATATAATAAAAAAATAATAAAACACCGTAGACAGTTGTCCACGTCGTGAAACTGGAAAACGTTTATCTGAAGGTGAAACTTTAACAGGTAAATCATTTCTTGTTTAACAGGATTAACCAGTAAACACACAGGATGTTTATTGCAATGACGAGATCATGATACTCCTACTTTGAAATATTATTATTGCGAAATTTACAAAGGCTAACCAGATTGAAGGTTAATTTGAAATTAGATATCGATTATGTTATCCAGGAACCTATAAATCAGGTTATTTATAATTAGTTATACTAGTCTCAGTGTTATCACAGCGGGATTATTTTAGAACAGAATCTAATGCCTAAAAAAACTACTTAATTATTATTTTTTTTGTGAAAAATATTGGTAGGATTTTCTCGAACCATTTAGTAATGTCACTGGTGTTTTATTATTACTTGGAATGGCATATATAGGAATACATTTGTTTTCATATAAACGCAGTTGCAAAATTACAAGTTCAGGCTGTGAAATAGACAGTGACGATAATTCGTCCTGTGATGAAAGAGAATTAATGGCATACCAATATGATCTCAAGAACACATAATAAGAGCTTGATTACATGAATACCAAATTAGTGCTGCAAGAAATAGAATGGAAATCCGCTGTAAATAATAATTCTAAGTGTTCTTGTGAAAAATGTGTCAGCATGCCAATAATGCATAATTCTTGAGGTACAAATGACACCAGAGGTGTAAATAAATAGGTACAGTAATGTATAGAGACATAAAATTTTCGGTTTAATATTAATCCTTTTGTTTTACACATTATCTAATATTTTCTGTCAACTTGTAAACACATAACAATCTGCGTCAATTTCAGGTTAAAACAGTACAAAACTCACACCAGTCGCAAACTTTTTAGGTAGAAATAAACAAATAATGTTGTTGAATATATTTATTTTGGATAAAATCGGAATTAGAGTCAGAGCACAGAATATGTGTATAAGATTTCAAATCGCTTTATATGTCAGATTAAAGAAATGTAAATGACCCGTGACACAAATATATACACGTACATGTAAAATTTTGGACACTGCTATAAGTTTATTTACGTAAAATAAATTTTACAGTAATAATAATAATACAACATGAAGACAAGGACAGTCTATGCAAGTTAGTATGTAATGTCCCTGATGAAGTGAAGGAAATATTATTATGCGCGAAAACAAATACACTCTTCCACAAAAGAAACGCATAGTGGGTTTTTACATATTTTAATAAGCGACCATCAGATCAAAATTTTACAATTATGCATACACGAAAGATATGCACCTAAAATGTTTGTTATATGCAAAGTAACAGCCATTGCCTGTTCAAATCACATGCAATTAATTAACAAGCTCTGATTATCTGTCATCTAAGATCGCAGATGATTGAGCAAATATTTAGTATGACTGCCAACCATCATGCGTTACAATTCGAGTTTGAATTTCGTTCCGCTCCGATGATTTTGAAGGAAGGAATTGGCCTTGGACTTAGAAAATTTCTTTAGAAACAGTTTTCAGGATTTTTTTTAAACGCTTTGAGAAATTGAGCTGATATTTGGTTTAAGAGTCAACAAACTCATCTGATAAAGATCAAGTTCAAATTTTGAGCCAGTTTAATGATTTTTTTTATGGAATTATGGCCTTGGACTTGCCGGTAAGGGACTTAATTAGCATTGTATATATACTATCCACACTTGTTTTAATGATGTTAGAAACCAGCCAATTTTGTTGTTTTTTAGATGAACCATCAAGACAAATTCTTCCAGTCTTTGCGGCTGCCGGCCTAGCTCATGTAATTGCTGCTTTGGTTTTTCTACATATAGGAGACAGCTGTACAATTACAACGATTCACAATATTGGTAATATATTAGACGGTTTTAATTATATAAAATAACTAGTTACAGAAAATGTATTGTCGAGACATCAAATTCTATGAGAATGACATACTTTCAACCCTTCAACATTAAGAGAAAATGCAAGTTAATGTTTTTGCAAACAAATCCTCTATACATTATTCAATTGATAAAATCCTTGCATCGTCCTATTGATCTAAATATAAAGTTATTGTAGGAACATTTACCGAACCCACAATTTTGAACTACAACAAATGACCGGTTTCCACTATATACTCGACACGCATTACTAAAAAGTAGTTTTAGTTGGATAAAAATTCCTTCGTTAAAAAATTGATTTACATAATAAAACACTTTGGACTTGACATGTTCTCATGGAATGAAACAGATGTATATGTTTATATATTACAGACTCGAAGAACACTGGTTTCGCTGCTTTTGTTTTTTCACTTGTGGGTTCTTTCATAATTTTCTGTATTGTTGCCTCAGTTTTGTTCTTCAGAAAAGTTTACATTAAAAAGGGTAGGTATGAAATAATAACTCGTGTGTGTAAGTACGCAAGTTTAGTACTTTTGTCTCGTATGTTTCAAAATTATAATCAATGTTTGCCGTTTATAGACCCCTCGGGTCAGGTGAGCTATTACCATCATTTGGCGTCCGTCGTTGTTAACATTTCTTTAAAAATCTCCAAAACCTATGAAGGGATTGTTTTGAAACTTTACACAAAT
Source organism: Limnoperna fortunei (assembly GCA_944474755.1). Lineage (NCBI taxonomy): Eukaryota > Metazoa > Mollusca > Bivalvia > Mytilida > Modiolidae > Limnoperna > Limnoperna fortunei. The sequence goes on along the minus strand of OX104118.1, from coordinate 39,600,780 downwards.
CATCAGTAAAATGTCCTCTACCAAGTTTGCACAAATCACGTCCTCACACCACCCAACATGGACGCCTCGACCAAAAATAGAACAGGGGGGGGAATCAAAATATAGTTTTTGCCTTACAGTTAAAAAAATATAACAGATACAGGAAAACCGAATAGACCTTACTTCCTCAGTATCAAAAGCTCTACAAAACCCTCCATTTGGTCGAAGTTGTATGACGACTCCTTGTAGGAGTTAGTGCCCTTTAATTGTCGAAATTGATGATTTTTGCCATTTTTGCCTCAAAATCTAGAAAATTATTAGAACTAGAGAAAAAGTTAGCTTTTCTTAATTGTTCTGCTCTATGAGAGCTACAGAAATGACCTTAAGGTAAAGATTGTCTGATTAACCGTTTAGGAGTTATTCCCCTTGAACTGTTTTTATACAGTTTTAATTTGATTTTTAAAAATCTTCTCCGAAACCACTGAAAGGACTGCTTTGCAACTTTGTACACATCATCCGTCAAATGTCATCTACCAAGTTTGCACAAACCATGGCCGCAGATTTACCAACATGGCCGCCATTGCTAAAAATAGAACAAGGGGTCAAAATACAGTTTTTGGCTTAAAGTTCAAAAAGTATAACAGATACAGGAAAACCGAAAAGCTCTACAAAACACTCCACTGGGTCGAAGTTGTAATGATTACTTGTTGGAGTTATTGCCGAAATTGATGATTTTTGCCATTTCTGCCTCAAAATCTCTCAAAATGTTGAAAATTATTAGAACTAACGAAAAAGTTAGTATTGCTTAATTGTTCTGCTTTATGAGAGCTATAAAATGACTTAAGGTCAAGATTGTCTGATGAACCGTTTAGGAGTTATTCTCCTTGAATTTTTTTTAATCAGTTTTAATTGATTTTTAAAAATCTTCATATCTGAAACCACTTAATGGACTGCTTTGATACGCATCATCAGTCAACTGTTCTCTACCACGTACGTTCGCACAAACCATAATCGCAGATTAACAAACAGGGTGGGGAGGGGGGTCAAAATACAGCTTTTGGCTTATAGTTCAAAAAGTGTAACAGATATAGGAAAACCAAGGAGACCCTCTTTCTTCAGCATTAAAAGCTCTACAAAACTCTCCATTGAGTTGTACGACGACTCCTTGTAGGAGTTATTGCCCCTTAATCGTCAAAATTTATCATTTGTGCCATTTTTTCCTAAAAAATGTTGAAAATGAGATAAAATTTGAATTGCGTAATTTTTCAATTCTATGAGACCTACAAAAATGACTTAGGGTCAAGATTGTCTTATGAACCGTTTAGGAGTTATTCCCCTTGAACATTTTTTTAATGAATTTTAATTGATTTAAAAAAAATATTCTCTTAAACCAATGAAAGGACAGCTTTGAAACATTGCACACATCATCTTTAGGATGTCCTCTACCAAAATTGTGCAAATTATGACAGCTGACTACCAACATGGCACCTTGGCTTAAAATAGAAAGGGGGGGGGGGGGCAGGTCAAGATAATTTTTGGCTGATTGTTAAAAAAATATAACAGATACGGGAAATTTGAAGTGAACTTCCCTCCTTAGCATCAAAAGCTGTTCAAGACACTCTAATTTTCATTTTTCTTCAGTAATTTGAAAACCATAAGAGCTAGAGAAAATTTTATCCAAACAAAATTATTCTGCTCATCAAGATCTGCGAAATGATTATTGATGCATATATGTTAGACAACTCCTTATAGAAGTTATTTTCCCTTAAAAGGTCAAAATTAATGATTTTTGCAGAAGTGTTTATACAATTCTTATAGGAACGGCTGGATAAAAACGAGTTGCTTGGTTTCAGGTTCAGGTGAGCGATACAGGCTCCTGGGAGCCTCTAGTATTTATCCGCACAGTGCTACGTAATTAAATTTATACTTGTCCGCTAATATAAAGATTTGAATAAGCTATAGTTTAAGCAATATAACTATTGTAAACATCTTATAATATCCTGCTAGTTGTCAAGTTGAACTTCGATAATCGACTTACACGAATGTCACAAGACGTGTTCAATATCAATATGTAGTATATGTCAACTTAAACAACAATTAGTCATAATTAGAAGCAAGAAAAGTATTTATTTATTTAATTGTACCTCAACTTTATTTGAATAATTTATGACATAATTTTTCATACTTGATTAAAACTTACTGAATTTAAATTTTGCCAAAAGTATATGAATGACAGGACTGAAAAACATCATTTTGCACCATATAGTTATCATTAATATTAAACGCTTTACATAAACTTTCATTGTTTTTTAGATAACAACAAACTATTCGTCATTGCCTGTCTTCAATATTGGTGTTGTGCTGGTGATTCAAGGAGTGATGCAGCTGACGTTAGGGAAAATATGCCAATGTCAGAACAGTTGGCAGATGACACCCCAAATACATGAGCCTTTACGCCAGACGTGACGGATTAAAAATAGAACCTTGATTCTATTTCAAGACCTAAAGTCAGTGTAGCAGTGTAGTCATTGTATATGATGTACATGTATGTTTTTAGTTGAACTCTCAGTACGGTGTAGGAAAGTAATTTAGGTCTTTCCCCTTTCCAAGGGAAAGACCTTATTGTATTTCTTATGATGATTATTATTATTAAGGCCTTTCCCACTACAGTGGAAAGACCTAATTACCTTTCTTCTGATTATTATTAATTTTCTTTTTTTTCTGCCGTCATTTGCTAAAAAGTCGCGACATATCATTTTCATACTTGTAACCATTTAATCGGGCACACTTGGCAGATGACTCAGTTCACCACGTGAAACCGATCTATTTTGAGTATCAGAGTTATCTGCCCCACATCGTAAACCCTTGTTAGCAGATAAACTCAGAAACCGAAACCGATTTTCAAAATCTGAAGAGTACAAAATGTCGGTGGACCTATAAACTAGAGTGAAGCTAGCCGGCAATACGAGCCGTCAATACCACTAGCCGTCAATAACGCTATCCGTCAATAATTCAGCCCGCGATAATATTCATTCGGGCGAGTTCTAGACTAGTAATGTATGAAAAGTAATTAAATTTTAACTTGAGTTATCTCTCTTTTGACACCTGACTCTCAAACGGGATTTTACGGTGACTATTTCTTTTCTTATATAGTTAATTTTTAGAATAGTAGTGCCAATTGTCACAATAAAAAAAATAAAATATGCAGCTCTTCAACATAAAATTAATTAAGTTTATTATTTAAGAAGAATCATCATTAAAAATACTGTTTTATTACAGTTTTATTATATTTTTTATAATTATGTAGATTTTTTTTTCTGAAGTCAAGGATTAGGTTTGTGTTTGCCTCATCGCACGCTTTTACATCCGTCCGTCCGTTCGTCCGTCCACAATTGATTTCCGGATGATAATTCAAAAAGTTTACATCCGATTTGAATGAAACGTTGGGATATTGTTACATATCAGGTTGGTAAGAAGCCTATCGATTTTGGGGGAAATCCGTCAAATTTCAAGGTCACAGTCCATGAAAAACGTTAGAAATTTTAACAAAAAAGTTGTTTCCGGACAATAACTCAAAAAGTTTACATCCGATTTGAATGAAACTTTGGGATATTGTCATATATCAGATTGGTAAGAAGCCTATCGATTTTAGGGAAAATCCGTCAAATTTCAAGGTCACAGTCCACTAAAAACGTTAGAAATTTTAACAAAAAAGTTGTTTCCGGACAATAACTCAAAAAGTTTGCATCCGATTTGAATGAAATTTTGGGATATTGTTATATATTAGGTTGGTAAAAAGCCTTTTGATTTTGGGGGAAATCTGTCAAATTTCAAGGTCGCAAGTCCACGAAAAACGTTAGAAATTTTTACAAAAAAGTTGTTTCCGGACGATAACTCAAAAAGTTTGCATGTGATTTGAATGAAACTTTGGGATATTGTTATATATCAGGTTGGTAAAAAGCCTATCGATTTTGGGGGAAATCCGTCAAATTTCAAGGTCACAGTCCACGAAAAACGTTAGAAATTTTTACAAAAAAGTTGCTTCCGGACAATAACTCAAAAAGTTTGCATCAGATTTTAATGAAACTGTAAAATATTGTTATATATTTTGTTGGTAAGAAGCCTATAGATTTTGGTGGAAATCCATCAAATTTCAAGGTCACAGTCCACGAAAAACGTTAGAAATTTTCACAAAAGCGGGGGTATCAGTGATCGCCAGATCGACTTTGTCTAGTATTTTTTTTCCTTTTCTTTCTTTCTTTTTATTTTTCTTTTTCTTTGGCGTTTTACATTTATATCTTAACGAATCGATTTTTGTATAGTTTAAACAACGAAAATCATAAAAACTTAAATTTATTAGCTTCAGACATCTATTATAAAGAGGAGTGTACACGTCGTTAATTCAATTTACTTCAGTTACCGTACGCTTTTATAGGATAATTATACAATTCTACATTTAGGGATTTTAGAAAATAATACTATTTGTAAGATAAAATTGAACAGGGGTCTTTAACCCATCTGGTAAATAGTTGGGCCACAATTTGGTTTTTGAGTTATCAGGGACCGACTTTAGTTAATAAATGACCGATATGAAAAAATCGCGTCCCTATATCTTAAATACTTGGACAAACTTCCGGTGTTCGAGTTTTCTGTGTCTGAATTAAGTGATGACATTTATTCCAGAGCTAGGACTTTACACCCTTACCAATCGCCTTAGCCTAAGAGTCAATTAAGACGGGAGTCCGAAAGGTCCATAATCTATATCGTGAATACTTCGGCCAACTTTTTGTGTTCGAGTTATTCGAATCTGAATTAAGTGAAAATAACCGATATATTAATATCTCTTATCCTGCTGGGACGTCGCACCCATTTCAATCGACATGGACTTAGGGTAAAAAAAGAGGAAAGATTAGTAGGTCATTAACCTATATCATGAATACTTTGGCCAACTTCCGGTGTTCGAGATATCGGGGTCTGAATTACATGAAAAAAAGACTCGTATGTTGACATTTATTCCATTGCTAGGACTTCACACCCCTTTCAATCGCCATTGGTCTTCTGTAAATTGAGAGGGGACTTTAGTAGGTCAATGACCTATATCATGAATACGTGGGCAAACTTCCGGTGTTCGAGATATCGGGTCTGAATTACGAGAAAATGACTCATATGTTGACATTAATTCCCGTGCAAAGACTTCACACCCCTTTCAATCGCCATGGGTCTACTGTAAATTAAGAGGGGACTTTAGTAGGTCATTGACCTATATCATGAATACTTGGGCCAACTTCCGGTGTTCGAGATATCGGGGTCTTAATTACGTGAAAAATGACTCTTATGTTGACACATTTATTCCATTGCTAGGACTTCAACCCCTTTCAATCGCCATTGGTCTACTAAAAATTGAGAGGGGGCTTTAGAAGGTCATTAACCTATATAGTGAATACTTGTGCCGACTCCCGGTGTTCGAGATATCGGGGTCTGAATTACGTGAAAAATGACTCCTATGATGACATTTATTCCCGTGCTTAGACTTCACACCCTTTTCAATCCCCATGGGTCTACTGTAAATTGAGAGGGGACTTTAGTAGGTCATTAACCTACATCATGAATACTTGGGCCAACTTCCGGTGTTCGAGATATCGGGATCTGAATTACGTGAAAAATGACTCGTATGTTGACATTTATTCCCGTGCAAGGACTTCACACCCCTTTCAATCGCCGTGGGTCCTAATTTATGATCGGCCCCTGGCGATTAAAAAGGGAGCGAAGTCCCAGCAGGAGAAGAAATTTGACCTTATCGGTCATTTTTGCTTAATTCAGACCTGGATAAATCGAAAACCGGAAGTTGGCCCAAGTATTCACAATATAGGTTAAGGACAAACTAAACTGCCCTCTTAATTTACCGTAGTCTTATGGCGATTGAAATGGGTGTTAAGTCCTGGCCGGGGGAATAAATGTCATCATATCAGTCATTTTTCCCTTATTTTGTTCCCGGATAACTCGAACAACGGAAGTTGGTCCAATTATTTATGATATAGATTAATAACCTACTGAACTCACGTCTTATTTTACCCTAAGCCTATGGCGATTGCAAGAGGTGGGAAGTTCCAGCAGACGAAGAGATTTTACTTGATCGGTATTTTTTTACCTAATTTTTACCAGGATACCTCGAACATCGGAAGTTGGCCCAAGAATTCACAAGAAAGGTAAAGGACTTATTGATCTCCCCTCTTATTTCCTCTTAAGCATTTGGCAATAGAAAGGGGAGCGAAGTCCCAGCAGGCGAATTGATTTTACCTTATCTGTCATTTTTCACCTAATTTGTACCCTGATAACTCGAACAACGGGAGTTGGCCCAAGTATTCATGATATAGGTTTATGACTGCTGAACTCCCCTCTTATTTTACCATAAGCCCATTGCGATTAAAACGGGTACGAAGTCCCACGTGGAGAAGAGATTTATCGGTAAATTTTCACTAAATTTAGACCCCGATAAGTCGAACGCAGGAAGTTGGCCCAAGTATTCACAATATAGGTTATTGGCGATTGAAAGGGGTGTGAAATCGTAGCACGGAAATAAATGTCAACATATCAGTCATTTTTCACTTATTTTTTACCCTGATAACTCGAACACCGTGAGTTGGCCCATGTATTCATGATATATTTTAATGACCTACAGAACTCATATATTCTTTTATTCTAAGCCTATGGCTATTGAAAGGGTTGCGAAGTTCAAGCAGGAGAAGATATTTTACCTTATCGGTAAATTTTCACTTAATTCAGACCCGGACAAGAGGAACGCCGAAAGTTGGCCCAAGTATTCACAATATATGTTAAGGACGAACTAAACTGCCCGCTTAATTTACCCGAAATCCAAGGGCGATTGAAAGTGATGTGAAGGCCTAGCACGGAATAAATGTCACCATACGAGTCATTTTTCACTTATTTTGTTCCCGGATAACTTCAACTCCGGAAGTTTGCGTGATATAGGTTAAGGACTTACTGAACTCACTTACTATTATACCTTAAGCCTATGGCGATTGAAAGGGGTACGACGTCCCAGCAGTAGGCGAAGAGATTTTTACCTTATCGGTCATTTTCACTTAATTCAGAACGGGATTGTTACACATCTGAAACTAATAAAGTTAAGTTTTTACGATTTTAATTGTTTAAACTATAGAAAAATCCATAAATAAATAAATCAATAAATAAATAAATAAATTTGTTTGTAAGTCCAATGAGGCAAACACTTATCCCTGACTTAAGAAAAAACATTCTACATAATTTTAAAAATATAATAAAGCTGAATTAAAATTGTATTTTTTAATGATGGTTCTTCTTAAATAATAAACTGAATTAATTTTATGTTGCAATGGATGCATTTTTAATTTTTATATTGTGACAATTGGCACACTATTCAAAAAAATTGACTAAATAAAAAAAGATAGTCACCGAAAAGTTTCTTTTTGAATTATCGAGTGAGTGTCAAGCGAGATAACTCTAGTTAAAATTTAATTACTTTTCATGCACCACTCGAACTCGCCCAAATGAATATTATTGTGGGCTGACTTATTGACGGATAGCGTTATTGACGGCTAGAATTGTCTACTTGTTTCACTCTGTTGACCTATAATCATGATTTAACACGAAAAAATTTGTTTATAATCGACTTCCTGTTTACGTGTTTTCGATCTGAAAAATGTCGCAACGTGTCAAAATGTTTTCCTCAAAAACCGTAAGTCCTAGAGACTTGGGACAACCACCATTTATCCTAAGACATATATTACTCTTAAAAATGTCAAGGTCAAAGGCCAAAAGTCAAGGTCAAGGTCAAAGGTCACCATTGGTCTTGTAAGCACAATATATCTCATAAACCATAAAATATAGAAACAGACAATAAATGTGAAAAATACTCCTCTTATCGAGACCTTAATTTGATACATTTAGCCCGAAGCTATGCTACGAACCGTTTTCGAGTTACAGCTCTTCTGTTAATCGGTTTTTTGGTTACAACTTGAAAACGGTAAGAGATAATATAGTAATCACATAGCTTTAACGTGATCAGCAGGAAAAGAGCTTCAATTTAAGCCAAAGGTCAAAGGTCATAGGTCAAAGTCATACTATAGCAACAAAGTAACTTATAATAAGTCCTTAGCAACCGATATATTTTTAGAATGAGAATGCTGTACTTTACTGAAATATGTAATTTCATTACCTGCAGTGGCATATTGTCCCTAGCAACGGAATGAAAGTCCTTAACAATCATATATGTTTTGGCTCGGAAACACTTTCTTTACTCACATTTTGTGCTTAGCAAGACACAAAATCCCATTGCATCACATATATTTTCTTGCTTTAGAGGGACAGTGGGAAAGACCTTCTAATTTGTTCTCAGAATATATGGCGATTTAATTAAGATCTTTCCCACTACAGTGGAAAGACCTTCTTGTATTTCTTATGGTTAAGGTCTTTCCCCTTTCCAAAGGAAACACCTTATTGTATTTCCTCTGATTATTATTACTCTTTATTTTAGTCCCGCCACTTTTCGAAAGCCCATCAATTCGAGAGTTCACGACATATCATTACCAAACTTTGGACCTGGTCTATATTCTCTATTCGAGACTGCGTTTTGCGAGCTGCATCCTTTTCCTTGCAGAGTTATCTGCCCAAACTCCGAAAACCTTGTTATCGAAATAAGTCCAGAACCATAAGAGGTACAATCAAACTGAAAAGTGAGAAATGTTAAGGAACTTTTGAGACAACTTTGTGTCATAATTTGTCAAAAAAATTGTGACGAGCGGAGGCGATCGGTATACCTTAAATGTTTCAAGGATTCTGCTGATCACCAAAACTCACAAACCGTAACTCGAAAACACCTAAGGTTTTTTACCATTGGTCGTCAAGAGACATGACCTTTAAGAAAATCTCAAGGTCAAAGTTCAGAAGTGACCTCGACCTGAGTCCTCCAAACTTGTTGTCATTATTACTCGAAAACCGTAAAAGATAGAATCAGACAATAAATTTGAAAAATACTCCTCTCATCAAGACCTTCATTTGATCATTGACTTGGAAACTGTATGATGAACAGTTTTGTAGTTAATGCCATTGACATGTTTAGGTTCATGAGTTTTTGACTTGTAACTTGAGAACGGTTAGAGATAATATATTTAACATGATACCTAAAGTAATCAGTGGAAAAAGAGCTTCAATTTGAGCCCAAAGTCAAAGGTCATGGGTCAAGGTCTCACCATAGCAACAAGTAACCATTATAAAACGTCTTTAGTTACCAAATATTTGTATGCCCCTGCGACGACATGTCGGGGGCATTAAGTTTTACTCATGTCCTTCCGTCTGTCCGTCCGTACGTACGTACGTACGTACGAATTTCCGTCAAGCTTTTCTCAGAAACCGTACATGAGAACAATTTGAAATTGGTCCATATGGTTCAGTATCACAAGTTGTACGTCCTAAGCGACTTTCAGACCTGTTGGACAACTACTTCCTGTTTGGGACTTCATTTAGCGGGGGCATCTGTGTCCCATGGACACATTCTTTGATTTTTATAATCAGGATGAAGTACTTAAGTGACATATCTCATTTTACAACCGGAAATGACATTTTGTCCGTAGCCAACGGTCACAAAAGTCCTTAGCAACCATATATTGTTTGACTTGCATTACACATATAACTAATTTTCGTGACATTTTTGTCCTAGGAAACAGACAAAACAGTCATCAGCATTCATATTTGAATGTATTCAGACCAAATTGGGAAAGACCTTTGAATTTGTTCTTCGAACAAATGTCTTTTCATTATTATTAAGGTCTTTCCCCTTTCCAAGGGAAAGACCTTATTGTATTTCTTATTAATACTATTTTTATAATTTTTATTATTCCGTGGAGGTTTGCCAAAAAGTGTCTTGACATATCATTTCGATACTTAGTACCATTAATTAGACATATCCGGAGATGACATGACATGACAAGGTCACACCATAGCAACAAGGTGACCATTATAAAAAGTCCTTAGTAGCCATATATTTTTGGCATCATGATGGAGTAATTAAGTGGAATATATCATTTTACAACCGGTAATGACATTTTGTCCCTAGAAAAGGTCACAAAAGTCCTTAGTAACCATATATTGCTTGACTTGCTTTACTTATATAACTAATTTTTGTGACTGGAAGTGACATTATGTCGTTGGAAACAGACAAAAAATCACCAGCATTCATATATTAATGTCTTCAGACCAAATCCGGAAAGACCTTTGCATTTGTTCTTCGAACAAATGTCCTTTCATTATTATTAAGGTCTTTCCCCTTTCCAAGGGAAAGACCTTATTGTATTTCTTATGCTTATTATTATTAAGGTCTTTCCCCTTTCCAATGTATTTCTAATGATTATTTTTCTTTTTCTCCTCAATTTTCCAGATGAGTTTGCCAGAAGGTGTTTTGACATATCATTTTGATACTTGGTATCTTTAATCGCTCATACCAGGAGATGACCTGACTCACCCTGTGAGACGGTTCTATTTTTAGCAACAGTTATCTGCCCCAACACCGAAACCATTGTTAGCAGATAAACTCAGAAACCGTAACAGACACTCAAAATCTGAAGTGTACAAAATGTAGGCCGACCTATGGCGATGATTTAACATGCACATTTTTTTTTCTCAATCGACTTCCTGCTTACATGTTTTTGACCTGAAAAATGTCGCAACGCGACAAAAAATTTTTCTCAAAAACCATAAGTCCTAGAGACTTGGGACATATAGGTTTAACATGAGCAGTAGGAAAAGATCTTCAATTTGAGCCAAAGGTCAAAAGTCATAGGTCAAGTTCTTTCCATAGCAATAAGGTGTTATAAAAAGTCCTTAGCAAACATATATTTTAAGAATTAGAATGATATATTTACTGAAAGATGTCATTTCATGACCAAATGTCGCATTTTGTCCTAGCAACAGGCATAAAAGTCCTTAACAACCATATATGTTTAACTCCGTACCACTTTCTTGACTCAAATAACTCATTTTTATGACTGGGAGTGACATTTTATTTTTATCAACAGACACTAAAGCCCATGGCATCACATATATTTAAGAGGAAAAGTAGGAAAGACCTTCTTATTTGTTCTCAGAACAAATGGCGATTTAGATATTATTATTTTTCTTCTTCTGCGGAGGTTTGCCAAAATGTGTCTTGACATATCATTTCGATACTTGGTACAAGTAATCGGTCATATCCGGAAATGACATGGCTCATGCTTTTAGACCGATCGATTTTTAGTAACAGAGTTATCTGACCGAACACGAACACCTTTGTTAGCAGATTAACTCAGAAACCTGAACTAATTCTCAAAATCTGAAGTGTACAAAATGTCGGTAGGCCTATGGCCATGATTTATCACGCGAAATTTTTTTTTCCAATCGACTTCCTGTTTACGTGTTTTTGACCTTAAAAGTGTTGCAACTCGTAAACATTTTTTTCTCGAAAACCGCAAGTCATATAGACTTGGGACCACCACCATTGATCCTAAGTGACGTATTACATTTAAAAATGTCAAGGTCAAAGACCAAAAGTCTAGGTAAAAGATCACCATAGGTCTTGTTAGAACATTATCTCATAAACCATAAAAGATAGAAGCAGACAATAAATGGAGAAAATACTCCTCTTATCAAGACCTTCATTTGGTACATTGGCCCAAAGCTGTGCGATGAACCGTTTTCGAGTTACAACCCTTGATGCGTTTCGGTTAATCATTTTTTTTTGTTACAACTTGAAAACTATTAGAGATAATACAGTAAACATATAGGTTTACAGTGATTAGTAGGAAAAGAGCTTCAATTTGAGTCAAAGGTCATAGGTCAAGGTCATTCCATAGCAACCTGGTAACTGTTATAAAAAGTCCTTAACAACTATATATTTTTAGAATCAGAATGCTGTACTTTACTGAAATATGTCATTTCATGACCGGAAGTGGCATTTTGTCCCTAGCAACGAGCATAAAAGTCCTTAACAACCATCTATTTTTGGCTAGGGAGCACTTTCTATTCTCAAATAACTCATTTTTATGACTGGAAGTGACATTTTATGCTTAGCAACAGACACAAAAGCCCACAACATCACATATATTTTCTTTCTTTAGAGTAACAGTGGGAGAGACCTTCTCATTTTTTCTCAGAAAAAATGTCGTTTTATTTATAGTTGTAAATATTCTCACAAATATAAAATGTAACAATGACAATCATTATTGGAAACTAGGAAACGCTGTCATATTCTATCTTAGCAACATATACATATACTAGGCTTGTGATTGACAGTGACACGTAGGCCGAATTTTACTGCCGGTATAATCCGAAGTATAGTTTTTTGATTTGTCGGATTAACGGCAGAATTCAGTGCTATTGCTCGTAATGTAGCAAATATAAAATTCAAAAATAATATTCATCTTCTTTACGTTATTAAAGCTTTAGAGATTGCGAAACTAAAGGAAAACGATCTTTATTGAAGAAATTCCCTTTTTCGTCTTTGAAGATGCACGTGGAAAATGCTGTGTTGATCATTTTTCCGTGTATGGATAATGTGACCAAATTTTATTATAAACTTGCTAATTTGCATACTATAACAACCATTCCGTAGTAAGAATCCAGTAATTTACATATGTATTACCCAAGATGCAACGCGCCATTCATTTTCGGGTTTCTCAATGTTTTTCATGTATTAAACGTAATTAAAAGAGGCACGAGTGTCAATTAATACACAACGCACAGCGGGTTATTAAAAACGGCAATAACTATCATCACGTATCAATAATGATCGATTTTAAACACGAAACCGATAAAAGATGGTGACACGGTCGAAAGATATCATAATCGACCACGTCTGATTGTTTTTGCAACTTCTTTTGAACATCAAAGTGCCGGGAGTGATTCACTGCCGCTTTGCTACATTACGAGTAATGGGACTAAATTCGTACCCTCGCCAAAAAAGCGAAGGTACGATTATTCGTTCTAAGTGACACTCAGCACTTTGACAGACAGAGTAATGATTGTTACTATAGATATGGTTAAAGACGGTACTACTACACACCACTACTAGCATCATAAAGAAGCTGATGTATATTATAAACTATTGTATTTTTTTTCTTCAATAAACCCATCATTGAGTCTTGTGTAATGTGTTTATTGACATCCAAAGACGCTGCCACAGAATTCCTGGAAGTTACTTCAGATTCTTGGCAGTTCTTATTGAAATACTAACGTTTTACTAAGACGGCATACCTAGCAGCTGTTTACCTTATCAAAACTATCTGCCTTGATCCAATTAGCAATGAATGCTATTTGAATTGTTACCTTACAACAAAAGGATTTTTCTGATGGTGGATACTCATGTCATGTAAACAAGAAAATACAACCTAAAGTGTTATAACAAGGTAAATTGGTCTGAAATTAGACTTTCGAAGATTTCGGCCTACATCCTATGTATTCTCTTAATTTTCTGATCTTACCTTGACGTCCCCTTTTTGGCCTCTAATTCACCATGTTCACCGGCAGTTACTATAACAGATTTTATGTAACAGCATGTGGCTATGAATAAGAGGGATCAGTTGCCGTGAGTGTGAGGGTTTGTTTATTAATTTTTTTGCAGAAGGGAGTTCAAACATAGATCGCGTAAGAATTCATATTGGTAATAAATTGCGACTTCGTAAGTAAGGTCCAAACTGTGTGTTGATCAGACCTCAGACATAGAGTTATTGACGAATACTTGTACAATATTCGAAACTACAAAGCCATATGTAATAAGTTTGGATGATTAAAGGGCGTCGTTTCTCTATGTTGTTTTGCTCTAGATCCAGATATAGCAACAATAGAAAACCATAATTTATTTTTGGATGATTTACAAATCTTGAAAAAATTAAACTCAGCTTGAAATATATGGATATATTTACATAGAATATATTTAACTTTGATTTGACTCAGTTGAAAATAACTGGAATATTCGGGAATATTGGTTTTACTGTTTGTTTGTTTGTTTGTGTGTGCTTTATCTCCACTTTTATCAATTTTCAGCTGTACCATGACGGCGTCTTTAAGACAATGAGTAACTCTAATTAGAGGCAGGCACTGCTTACTCGTCGGAGCACCTGAGTGCACCCATGGATTTTATTGGGTTCAGGTTACTCTCTTTCTGTGTTTTATGTTTTTGGGTTTTGTGTTCTGTTTGTCCATATCCGGATTTGTAACTGTCCCGTGGTTTTTGGCTTTTGTTGTTCGGTCGGTTTTCTTTGCTATTTTTAAAATTCAGTTGTCAATTAGGCTGGAATCTAGCACACTCTACCTGCTTGCTGTCAATAGTATATGCCAAACTACCTTAACCAAACTGCCACTGACTTTTTTAATTTACTCTAGTGACCAGAGTGTCTGTGGATGTTTATTTTTACTATTTTACCGTCGTCAGTTCAATTATTGTTAAGAAAATTGACCAGAGTTTTTTAGAGTTGTTGAAAACTACGGATTTATTCCAAAAATTCAAAAATTACTCCTGATTTGTGGACCAAATCATGGACAATTGTGGGTTTGTTGTCAGATTTTTCCTTCTAGTTTAAGATTATTTTTCATCAGCCTTCTCTTTTGTCACCATATGGTTCACAGGGCGTTTTTTTTTAATTTAATTTTTTGGGGGTATTTTTAGGCCTATTGTTGAAAATGACAGATTATCTATCAAGTTTATGTATTGCTATTATTTTACATTTAAAAAACGACTTCTCTTATATACTATTCGACTTCAAAGGAGTTGGTTCATTTTCTATGAACTTTGGCCTCATACTTGGTGAAATATAAATAATCTTCTATATCTTGTATTTGCACTTTTTATCATTCTAATATAGCCAATCTTTTTGAAAATATATTTCAGGATTGTTCTTATGGGTCGTATTCTAGTGAAAATCTACTTCGTGTTTCTCAATTTGACGAAATTCTTGCATTGTAGGTAATTTGTGCACACTTCTCATTAAAAATTATATATTAGCTTTAGCTGATTTGCCCCAAAAATTAGGCAAATTGAGAAAAATGCAAAAATTCTTTATTTCAATCATAATTCAACATTATTCTACCAGAATAATACCCCAAAAAAATTATTTTCAAGATGGGGCCAAAATTGGCCCTTACTGAACCTAGCCCTTTGTGCATGCGTATTATAATATTCATCTGGCGTCTTCAGTTTATTTTAGACATATTGTATTCAGAAATGCATCTGAAAAGAACAGACAAAGCCTAATATATAGTCTCTCCGTCCAGGCAACATTCAATGGGTTATACAAATGTATCAGTAAAAGTAAGAACGATAACTCTTTTTTATCAATGGTGTTTAATTATAAGAAAAAACATGAACTATTAACCCTAGCGAGCTTGAAATTAAAGACACCACCATTACACTAAGGTCATCCTCTTACTTAGACCTACTTCTAGAAACTAGACTCTACGACAAGCGTGATGACTTCAACTTTTCAATTGTCAACTTCCCGTTCATTCCAGCAGCTCCAGCGTATGGTGTGCACATTTCACAACTAAAACGTTATTCTAGATCCTACGATCGTTATTCCGATTTTCTAGACCGATCACTGCTGTTGACTGCTAAACTACTCAAACAGGGTTTGTTGTACCTAGGTTGATGTTATCTCTACAGAAGTTCTATGGTCGGCACCTCGACTTAATTGATCGTTATAGGAAATCAGCGTCTCAAATACGATCTGACATTTTCGCTGAGTCATAGGTAGTGTTTCGTATTCCTGGATTTGACTTTTGACTTTTCCCTAGACAAGACAATGAGTAACTCGACGGGTGTCTAATTAGAGGCAGGCACTGCTTACTCGTCCGGAGCACCTGAGTGCACCCATGGTTTTTATTGGGTTCGGGTTACTCTCTTTCTGTGTTTTATGTTTATGGTTTTTGTGTTGGCTTTTGGCTCTTGTTCGGTCGGTTTTCTTTGCTATTTTCCTATTGAGTTATCTTATGGAAAATTAAATAAAATTTATAACAATAGTTGCCTGTTTTGCACCAGTAGTTTAGTTTGTAGAAATTTTAACCTCAAACACTCTAAACGTTAAAGAGACGATACTTTATGGTATATGTGTAAGGTGATCATAAATGTATTTGTTTGTTTGAATTGTGTTTAACAACACTTTCAGCAAATTTTCATCTCTATAGCGGAGTCCAGTTTTTATTAGAGGAGGAAGCCGGAGTACTTGTAGAAAACCGTCGACCTTCGGTAGAAAAACTGGCAATCCTTGCAACTTAGACTGAAGTCGAGCGCATCCTGTCTTGAGTGAGACTCAAACCTGCAACCTCAATGATTACATAGTAGACGAACTACCTTAATTTTCGGCCACCGAGGCCTTATCATGAATGTAAAGAAAAAAAATCTAGAGTTGAGTGATCTTAATCGTAATATATAAAAAATATAAAAAGAAGAGGAGAAAAATAATAAGATAAAGTAAGAGTGTCTGTCATCTTATATTCAAATGGTAGGCGCCAGCTTCATCCAGGGACCAAAAGGTTTGAATTGATAATGATGACATTAGCCCTATTTTTTTTGTGGGTCGGTTGGGGGTGGGGGTTGGGAGGAATGAAAGGATGCAGGACATCCGTTTTATATGTTATTTAGGTTACTAAATAGAATATACTGAGGACTACTTAAACTTGTACTTGAAAAATATGGTTCAGATTTGGATTCTCTCTGGTACATCGTAAAGTGTAGTATACTACGTTTGAACAGCTTTAAAATCATTAATTTCTGCCCTGCTATCCATTAGTTGTTAAATATGTACTGTCATAAGTTTAAGATCAATACTCGCCTTTAACTAAAATTTAAAGTGACAAAAATTTCATACTGTGATGAGCAAACGTCATATAAATACTTTAAAGAATAGCAGCACCTTTAATGTACTTTTAAAAATATTTTCATAAAAATTGTGCAGAAATCCTGAATGATACAAGCTATTTTTAGCTCACATGAGCTGGAGGGGCATGTGCTTTTCTGACAGCTGGCTGTATTTTGTTTCTTCTGCTCCAAAACCACTGGCCAATGGATCTTTTCCTTTTTAGAAGTCTTAATTTATGGGAACGTAACAAATTTATTTTGTGGCTGGTCGAGTGCTAGTATTCAACATGACTACTAATGCTGTTAATTTAATCTGACTCCTAAACTACAAAAATTTTCAACAAACCGATTGTAGAGACAAAGATTGTGTCGTTTGGTTCTATCTCCGAGATGGCCAACGCAGTGGTGCAACATAGAATCATAGAGGGAACAGCTGTGTTTAGAAACCACCTCAAACGTTTAAACCGAATGATGAAGAATCAATGTCGTTTTTTATTGAGTCTTATTGGAAATTCAACAAAGCTGCTACGACCATTGATGTATAGTAAGAAGAATCTTTCTTTGAAAAACTGCAGGTCAACACTTTTGTTACGTCTATTTGAATATAGTGCCAAACCATTAAGGCCAATTTAGATCCATACTTTCCCTCATCCACAGATGCCGTCGAATCAAGTGCTCTATAGACAGAGGCCATTTTTTGACAACGACTTGATTTTTAAAATTTATGACATTTGTTTGTAAAAATATAGTATTAATTATTTTGATGTTTGTTTTTAATTGTTTATGATGTTTAACGCCACTTTCAGCAATTTTTTTTGCTATATCATGACGTCCAGTTTTTATTAAGGGAGGAAGCCGGAGTACCAGAGAAAACCCCCGACCTTCGGTAGGAAAACTGGCAATCCTTGTCAATTTAGATTGGAGTCCAGCGCACCCTACACTTAGTGAGACTGTTATCCGCAACCTCAGTGTTGACAGACCACGTGATTAATAGAAGACTACCTTAATCACTCGGCCACCGAGACCACTAATATTTGACACTGTTTATATGTTAAGTGTATTGTGATGAAAAATAGGTCAGTGATATCCCACTAAAATATTTAACACCCATCACTCATAAGGTCCAGTTTTCAAGTCCCCCTCCCATGTATATATTTTTAATAGAAATGATGTACATTTATAATTAGCCATGTGTATATTGCATGTAAAGGTACGTAGAAATTGTCTGTCAAACATATGTTAATTATTTACAGTTCAACAGAATAAAAATTGTTGTTTCATTTAAGAGTGAGCAATTTAATTTTAGGGTTTGTGTTTGATGTATCGTGTGTCACCTAATGTATCATCTATTCATTCTGGAATATATCATCAACCCCCTTAAATTGATCATTTTATTGCTTGTACGTGGTTTTCCTACTGATAACGTTTTTTTCCTTTGTACATTGACATTTTCCCATGTTTAATTATAATTTCTTACGGTTCGATAGTATAGTAAGAAATTATTGTATTAACAGTACTCATGTGAATACTTATTCGGGTCATGTGTTATAGTCATGTGACTACATGTATTTCGCGGAAAATATTTCCCGACAATTCACTTTCTAGCCCAACATCGAAGGGCAAACAACAAAATGGACACCAGGCTGAAGGACATTATTCAGACAGAAGTTAATCAAGCTGTCACAGGATTACAACAAGGCTTACTTAAAGACATAACGACCCTCATAGATTCGAGGTTAAACGATTTTCACGCCAATATTAAGCAAAGCCAAGAAGATATATCATCGAATCAAATGACACAAATCGAGAAGACACTCGGTGACAACTACACATTTAGGAGGAACGGTAACGAAAACCAATACAAACACGTAGTGAAAATCATGGCAAAACTCAAAGAAGCAGATGCAAATTTGGCCGGACCTGAAATAAGCATTGATTCAGTCAGGAAAGCGAAGGCTAAAATCGTGGAAGGTATTGAACTTGTTAGAGATAGACAAAAGCTCATAAAACTCGCCGATTCGTCGGAGTTAGGTTGGAAAGTTGTACAGGAGTATGTTTCCAATTCCATTGCGTCAGATTCAGAGGACGAGAAAAAGATGATACGCGCACAGAGTAGAGCCAAAAGAAAACAGAAATCTGAGAAGAGCAAAAAGTTGAAAAGCGGAAGGCGCATACCATATGCGAAAGAGGACGCAAAGGAAGACGGATCATGGAAACCAGGTCGCTGTTTTAAATGCGGCAAGAGGGGGCATTGGGCAGATAACTGTCCTGACAACAAACAATTACGGGTATCGACACACCTGTAGGTAGATTAAAAAGTAGAATAAAAGAATGGTCTTCGATCACAAGCAATACACATATAATAGATATAATATCTAACGGATACAAAATTCCGTTCAAAACGGAACCAGATGCCGTAATATTAAATAACAATAAATCCTCAAGAGACAATCCTGATTTTGTTAGGTCAGAAATTTGTAAACTTTTGGAGAGAGGTTGTATTTCAGAGGTCAGTCAGAAGCCTAAAGTAGTCAACCTATTGACAGTAGCATATAATAAAAACAAACCAAGATTGGTACTCGATTGCAGGCATATTAATTCTCATCTTTTCCAGTTTAGATTTAAGTATGAAGATACTAAAGTAGCTCGAGTTTTATTCCGAAAGGGGGATTTCTTATTCGGTTACGATATTAGATCAGCGTATCACCATGTTGACATAGCTGAAATTCATAGAACCTTTTTAGGTTTTTCTTATCATTTTGAAAACAAGACAAAATATTTTGTTTTTAATGTTTTACCATTTGGTATAGCAACAGCAGGGTACATCTTTACCAAAATTTTGAGAGAGGTTGCGAAACATGTCAGATCCAAAGGAATTAAAATTATAATGTTTTTAGACGACGGTCTAGGAGGTGCAAAAGATTTACAAACATGTCGTCAAAACAGTTTGGATGTAAAAATACTAATAGAAAGCTTAAGGTTTTTGATAGCACACGAAAAATGTCAATGGTCACCAGTTCAAAAAGTAGACTGGTTAGGTTATACATGGAATACTGGAACTGGTAAAGTCTTTGTAAAAGATTCCAGAATAGAGAAAGCTGAAGGTACATGTAGCATAAAGAAATTATGTCAGGAAATTGCAAATGGTAAATTGGTTTTCAGTGCTAGATTTTTAGCAAGTGTTGTAGGCTAGTTAATATCAATGCAGATAGTAATTGGCAACACTGTCAGATTTTATACTAGATATTTATACGAATGTGTCATGGCGCGTGCTAGTTGGAACGCACCAGTCAAACTTTCTTCACAAGCATACACAGAACTTTTGTTTTGGGATCAGTCTTTGAGACGTCTGAATGATCAAGGGAACGATATTTCCCAAATAGACGATTTTAAGTCAGACTTTGACATCTTTTGTGACGCCTCAGATGTAGGATTTGGTGGGCATTTATGCCCTGACGGAAATATTTTTTCTGTCCTCGAAGTGTCGGGCAATTGGACCCAAGAAGAGGGAGTAGAAAGCTCCACATGGCGGGAGCTAGAATGTGTAAAAAGGGTTTTGCATACTTGTGCTAATGAGGTTACAGACAAGAGAATACTTGTAAATTCAGACAATAAAAATGTACAGCACATTCTTTCAGTCGGTAGCAAGAAAAGTAAATTGCAAGGCATCGCAACAGATATTAGAAATTTTTGCAAAGACAATAGCGCCATTTTGAAGGTTAATTGGCTACCAAGAAGTGGTAATCAATACGCAGACGAATTAAGTAGAAACATTGATAATGATGATTGGTATGTGAATATTTATATTTTCAATGATTTGAACGGCTCTTGGGGGCCATTCACTATAGACAGGTTCGCTAAACATTACAACAAACAGTGCGAAAGATTTAATTCAAAAACATGGTACCCAGGCACAGAAGGTATCGATGCATTCAAACAAAACTGGCAAGGAGAAAACAATTGGTTGGTACCTCCTCCGTCATTGATACCTATATCATTGCAATAGATGGAGCATGATAAAGCAAATTGCACATTAATTATACCAGAATGGAAATCTGCCCCATATTGGCCGATGATTTTCAAAGCTAGTGGGTTTCCCCATTATATAATTGATATGAAGTATCTTAATGGTAGACGAATATTGAACAAAGGCACTGGTAGAAACGGTGTTTTCGGTGAAATTCCACTAAAATTTAAAATGGTAGCTTTAAAAGTCAGATTTTAATTTAAAACATTATACTCATTTCAGGACTAAATCTGAGACGGAACGTTGAAACAGCTATAATTGTGAAGAGCGGTACAAACATAGACAGTGATGTCAAAAAATTTAGCAGAAAAGATGTCTACATATTTAGTTGACTCGAGGAGTGAAAATACACACAAAAAGTACTTTTCTAGTTTCAACAGATGGCAACACTTCGCCAATGAACATAATTTTAATGCATTACCGGCAGATCCAATACAAGTTTCACTGTATATTACAAAGCTAATTGACATGAAATGTTCACCTAATGTAGTAGATTCAGCCGTATATTCTATTAAATGGGCACATGACCTGAACGGTTATATTGATCCTACTAATAACGCTTTTGTAAAACTACTTTTTGAATCAGTCAAAAGATTAAACGGTAAATCAACGGTAAAAAAGGACCCTGTTAATAACGACATATTAATTGAGTTATGTTATATGTATAAAGATAACGATGATTTACTGGTTATAAGAGATCTAACTATGATATTAATTGCTTACTCAGCTTTTTTGGGGTTTGACGAATTAAGCAATCTTAAATGTAAAGATGTAAAAATGTTTGACGATTATTTAATTATACATATAAACAGTAGCAAAACTGATCAATATAGAAAAGGAAATGAAATTTATATTTCTAAAGGTCAAACTGTTGCATGTCCAGTCAACATGTTTTTACGCTATATTTCTTTATCCAGTTTGGATCCAAAGTCGGATGAATATATTTTCAAACCAATTTTTAGGTCTAAGGGCATAGCTAAACTCATTTATAAAAACAAGCCACTAAGTTACACAGCAGCTAGGGAAAATATTGTTAAGAGGTTAAAGCAAGTTGCACCCGAACTAAATCTGGGTTTACATGCATTAAGATCAGGTGGCGCTACGGCCGCCGCCAAGGCAGATGTAAATGAAAGATGTATAATGAGACATGGTAGATGGAAAACAAATTTTGTAAAAGACAGTTATATAGATGATACTATTGAAAAGAGATTTTCAGTTTCCAAAAATCTTGGTATTTAAATTTATTTGACATTCCTCTCTACTCCTTTCTTTATAATTTCTAGGTTTGCTGGGCTATCGGCAAATGTTATTATTTGAATATTTATTTATAGTATGAATGTATAGAGAATACTTATAATTTCTTACGGTTCGATAGTATAGTAAGAAATTATTGTATTAACAGTACTCATGTGAATACTTATTCGGGTCATGTGTTATAGTCATGTGACTACATATATTTCGCGGGAAATATTTCCCGACAATTCACTTTCTAGCCCAACATCGAAGGGCAAACAAAGTTCATTATAAAAATGTTATAAGTTTTGTTAGATTAAATAAATTAAATATTTTGATTTATTAAAAATATGTTCTATTAATGTATACAGGTCCGAGTATAAATCTTGAGGCGATTTGTCGCTTTGGCTTCGGACACAGGTTTCCTTACCCTGAACAAGGTTTGGGTTTTTCCTGGACGGCGAGATCGTCGATGATAGAGATCAAAAATATTTGTTGTATAAATGACAATTTTCGAAAGCATGAGCTGAATTTGCTATTTTATTTTGTATGGTCAGCTTTAGATCCTATGTATGAGATATTTATTTAATTGTTATAATACCAATAAACTCCGGTGTCCACTAGGTTTGCTGGGCTATCGGCAAATGTTATTATTTGAATATTTATTTATAGTATGAATGTATAGAGAATACTCTCAAAACTATCGTATTCAAAACAGTCTATTATATTTGGGTAATCAGGAAATGTACATGTACAACCATATTATTTTTATGGTCTTGCGGGTGGAGAGAGAAGGCGGGGTATGGGATGTTGTTTATGAAATTGCCAGAGACAAAAAATGTTGTTCTCTCCAATATATTTGCTAAACTGTGAATATCAATTACTTAATAGTGAACAAATTGCTACACCATTGCTAATCATTTTAATCTACAAACTATTCGTGCTAGTACATTATAGCGAGCTTCGCAGATGCGAGCTATACGGTTATATGCGTGTTCGTAAAAAAAATCACGTGATCCATACGAACAAACCAATTTCAGATAGTAGCTGAGCTATCAGAAGAAAATATTGTAGACGAGCACTAAAATTAATTTAAAAGTAAACAAAAATTATTTTGACATCGATAATATTAAAGTGTTTATTTTTCAAATAAAAACAAAAATGTCAGACAAATTTTTTGCAATCTCTGAAACGTATTTCAAATTGAAATTTTTGTTCCGTCACAAACACATTAGAGAAAGACGTCACGTCACCAATGGAATGCAGAGACACTGTTATGGATTCTGAAGTACCGTTAACGATAAAATGTGTGAGGCTATCATTGATATCTCGCTGTTGGATACAGCCGCAAGAAGTCACCGTTAAATCTAAAGAAGTTAATTATAGTTTAAAGTTAAAAAATCACACCGGAAATGGTTTGCATTATAACCATGTACAGTGCAGCTAGGTGATTTGTAATGTTATCTGAACGTACAGTTCCTGTCGAGCACAAGATTGGCGTAAAACATGCGTGACACATTGCACATTTCACCCATAGACAATGATATGCTTCTAGGGCTATAGTTCTTAACGAAACACAATGTCATTGTTAATATTAGGAAGGATGTATTGTTTATTATGCACTGAAAGGCAATACAAATGTAATGCTATGAAACCCAGGATAACAGTTGAGCTCCGAATCGTCAAACCACCGGATTTTGCCGTTCAACTATGTTGCAAATCAGACATAATGAACACCGAAGACATTGGTAAAGCCATATAACAAGCGCAAATTAAGATAGCTTATTAGGAGCACAACCAGTTTGTAATCCAGGTCCTCTAGCGTACAACGCTTTTTTAGATTTTGATGACAGCGTGGGACGTCACAGATCTCTCCATAGAAAAAACAGCGGATTTTGTGACAAGGGTCGGCATCGGCGCATTTTTGCAATCTCCTGATACGTTTCTCTAGATATTTTTCTCCATGAAAATAATCGTCTTAACTTTAATCATAGCGACGTAGATCAATAAGCTAACGTCTTTTGCACGTGAAGGTGGATATTTAACAAACTGCATAAACAGCAAGCATAATTTCCTTAACTACAGGAAAGAAAGACTTTTTCAAGGTCTCCTATATATCGTTCGATTTTCTATGGTCTAACTTAAGGTTCTTGTCTATCTGAGACATCATCTGTCTTTTTCTAACACTTTTGTTTGTGACTCCTCTACTTTTATACTTTGATAATACAGAGCATTTGTGTCCTCTTATTGTTAGAAAACTGACATACAATTTCTTCCGTAAATAAGGGATTTCTGGTACATATGACCCATTACAGATTACTCACGCACATTCATTTGAACTGATAAAAACATATGTTGTGTTAACATAACAACGTTCTTGTTTAGCGTTCTTGTTTCGGGCGTTCTGATTGGATGTCAGATATTAAACAATGGAGAGTCTATAGGATATCGAGGGGTCATTTTCCTATTTGTTGAATGAATATCCAGTGCATGTCAATACATAGCAGCATGAAAAAATGGCCCAATGTTTTCTTTTGTTTCTGCTTTTGCTTATAACTGCAATTGCTTAAAAGTTGGATATTTAAAAAAAAGTATGGCACTACTGTATAACAAAATAATATTGTTTTCTAGTCAATGTCTTTTACATTGTAATGTGGTACAATATGCCACAACAATAATATAAAAGAAGCAAAATAATTCTTAAACTTTAAGGATAAAATTACTACACAAAGATTGTTGACACCTATACATTTTTTTTAATAAAATTTAGCCTTTTGTGTGTAATGTCCAATATATGAAGTTTCAAGTGAAAGAAAGATTTTTTAATACAAAATGTGATGTCTTGCCGTTCTGTTACTTTTGCACAGGCCACCTAATAATTTACTGACTGCTCCAAAACACTAGTAACTGAGTAAGTTACTAAAGAACATGAGTAACATCTGTGACAGATACAAATGTACCCTATAACGATTAAATTCACGATGACAATGACAAAAAATCTAACGTATAGACACCTCAACAACTATCTTCTTTTATCAGAATTTTACTTAACAATAATTCTCCGATTTCTATACGAAGCAGCCTACTATTTGATCGAAAATATGACCACCGATCACTTCATATATATGCAACTTGTTACTTTTTTCATATAAAGCCATATGTTTTAATAATTTGTTCTTTTCTGTAATCCTACTTTAAAGTAAACACAATATCGATTACAAACAAAAATCAAAACTAATCATTATCTACTATCTTATGTAAAATTATTTTTATACATGTAGCTGTATGCATAATTAAGTATTAATTATGTGCTCAAAAGAACAAACAATTACTATATAAAATTTATTTTGTTCACTAGTATTAATTAAGAATATAAAGAAAACATCCGAAAATTTCAAAATAAAGCAAAACCGCATGAAGCAGTAAAGAGTGTCGGTAGACAAAAATTAATTTTTACATAGATAACATTAAGTGTTTATTGAAAAAAAAAAACAACTAAAATGTCAGACAATATTTTTGCAATCTCCGAAAACGCTGCATTTTGAATTGAGATTTTTGTGACGTCACCAACATAAAGAAAGACGTCACGTCACCAATGGAATGCATAGGCAATGTTATGGTGATTTGAAGTAACGTCACGAACTATAAAATGTGCGATGCTCGAATTCAGATTGTCCCTGTATTCATATTAAATTTACATAAAATGTTGAAAATTAAGTTTGATATGTGATGGAAACTGCAATGTTTATACATATGTGATAACTTCCAAATAGCTAATACCGGAAAGTTTGCCGCTTCGGTTAGCATCGCCCAACTGGGACTATGCTGTAAGGGTTCCCAGTGCTCGCATCACAGAATTGCTCAGCACGTTCCCAGGCGGATGAGGTAGGCCATTTCATTTGGGCGTTGTCAAATCATAATACAAAAAACATTTTTGTGGATTATAGGAGTGAGTTTTTTCGATAATGCCACGCTTCATGCAAAATATTTTTGTAGATCTTGACACGAGTAGGCTTGTTGTAGCCGCTAGAAAAGCTTACGTTTCTGCGCTTAACCAATACTCCTTACTTTTTCAGTGGCAGTCAACATGGTCTTCCCTTTACTCCACCCTATTTCCTAAATTTATTTGTTTTACTTCGTTCTAGTCAATCAAGAAATAAACATTGACGTTTTTTTGGAACTCACCAAACGATGTATAAATTATGATACGAAAACTTGTGGTATAATTATTCTTCTATATGATAGGTCATAGGACGATTCCTAGTGCTGAACCCACTTATATGCCCACCGTGCAACGGGTAAGGGGAATAGGTGACATATAATTGGGTGTCTCCATGCGTCTCAATAGCCTGGTAGCAAACCATAGTAGGTAACGTCTTTGGAAGTTGCCACGCTGCTGTTACATAACGATCTCTTTCGTAGATTTTAAACAGAGAAAGCGCAGTGTAAACTACAACAGGCAACATTTTATGTCTCTATTTCTATACTTTTTCTGCGAAAGTCTAACTATTTATTTATTGTGTGTTAACTTGCTGGTTCGTATACAGCCAAAATACTGCTTGCTGGACGATTACATCATACAACCAATTAATCTTTTATACGCTGTAGATTGTTATACGTTTTGTCAATCTTTGATACATTTTTTTATAACGTAATGGGTTTCGTTTGCACAATGTGTGAACAGATAAGAATTTATCATTTTAGAAGACGGTATACCTCTAACAGGAAAATCGGATTATATACTGAACACTAAAGGCGAATTTTATTCCTGAATTAACTTGCATTTGTCTTTATGTCGTACCAAGATAATGTGTGCTAGATCATATAGAAGGCCGCCAAAATGCAATACCCAGCAACACAGAAGCTCTGTTTTTGTAGTAAAATGAAACAAAACAATTTCCAATAAATGTCATTTATTAAATGACGTAAAAGTAAACAAACATTTACAAAATAAAAAGGGGGAGTGGTAACAAAATACAACAATGTTAAATCTTCCACTCCCTAAAAGAAAAATTTACTATTCAATACAAAAAGGTGTGGCGATAAAAAATGGCCACAAGCCACCTGAAGCTAAAATTGTAATGTTTAGCATAAAGGTGGCCGATGCCACACCCGAATGTGTTGCAGGGAGGAAACGGGAATAAGGACTTAAAAGAAATTTATTGTTACGGAAACCCCTATGCATGTTGAATGTGGAAAAAACAATAGACAATTAATATTAGGTACTAGTATATATACAACACCTCAAGTATAAATGCCTAAGCAGCCATGTGCTGTCCTAGGGCCACTAACAGTGTATTTAGTATACAGATTTTTAAGGCATTAGCAAATATCTAATAATAAAAGAACAAATGAAACATCTGACACAATACATTTAAAGAAGATTGAAACTAAAAACTATAAGGAGATTTATTATGTTAAAATGAAACATTTGCTAATTGCTAAGTACAATCAAAGCAGCCAACTGCTGACCTTTGATGTAAAACCTGTGTACATTCTGGCCAGTCACAGAGCACCTCCATAAACATCGGTTTACTTACATAACATGTAAACAAACATACTAATCCAACGTAAAAAATTAAATATATGCATGTAATACATAAAACAAATGTAACACTAATGGCAGGAAGTTACTATAATATACATGTATATGAAGAAATTGTGAGCTGGCATCTCCTGACCTCACCAAACAAAAAATGAAATCTTTAAACAGAGGATAACTACATAGATTGACTCTTCCAAATATAGTTGACAACTATAATATGATTCAATGTTCTTATATTATTATGAGAAATGTGAAGATTGGATACTTATTTGTACTTAACTAAAATTTAAAAGATGATATTCTGATATAATTTTGGACAGCATTGGAATGCCACCCACCCAATTTTCTAATGTATTGTTCAGAATATCCCAGACTAGCTGCATGAGTAGCTGCACCAATGCGAAAACTATGACCCTTCACCCTTTTAGAGTCTATTCCATTAAAATCCAAAATATAATCCAATTTTTTAGATATAAAATTGTATGAAACTGGAGATTCATTTTGAAACTGGAATAAAGGACCTGTTTTATGATTAAAAATTTTACGGTAATCACATAAAGCCTGGATGAGGCATAATAATAGATGAGAGGTGTTCCTCTCAAGGGATATGGTGATAGGTTGTGCATTCTTTATATTTTTAAAGTGCCTCAAAACTAAAGTTAGACCTATGGAATGAGCATTCGAGTTTAATGTAAATTCTAAGTCATGTACTTGCAAAACCTTATGCTCATCTTTTGGTGTGCGAATTAAAATCTCGCCAAGGCGAAGAAAAGCATGAAACGCCAGTAAGAACACAGCTTTGAGTAAAACTTGTAATGCAAAATCATGAATGCATGAACCTAAACTTTGAATTATTTTCTCTAGAATAGTTTTGGTAATTGGCAAGCGAGCATCAATAGAAGGCTTAAGATTTTCATTGCCTTTGAGTAATTTCCTCACAATGAATGATTCGGTTGGGTCTGGTAAATTGAACAACTTATGCAAATAACTAAGAGCTGATATATGTGAAGTAATAGTGAATGTACTGTAGGAAAGCTCAAAAAGGTAACCAATAAAATTACATACATCCGCAGTTTGTAAAGGTAACTCTTTAACATGTGGGCAGAATTTTAGAAAAAACTGCCAAGACCGTTTGTAACTACTTCTAGCTGATTTTGAGAGTGATGCTTGAAGTAAGCGCAGTGCTGGATTATTCAAATATTTAAACATTCTGATGGAATTTCCACCTGATGTTCCGACAACCAAGGAGCTACCAATTTGGCCTTCTGAAATTGAAGACGAGAAAGTAGATCAGGTATAATGTTGTACTTTCCCATAATGTGTTTTGCTCTGAAGACTATATTGTACCTCAAAGAAGCAATCACTAAACGACGTACAAGTTTCATCAAGTCCTTATCTCTACATGACTGTTTATTAATTACTTCAACAACAGCTTGGTTATCTGACAAAAATAACACTTTTTTGTTGCTAATATTTGCATCCCAAATTTCTAAGGTAATAACTATTGGAAACAGCTCTTTAACAGCTATATGATGATGTTCTAAATGAAAAGGCCAAGCCTTTGCAAACCATAATTGACCAAACACAGAGGCAAACCCCAAACTTCCCGAAGCGTCAGAATAAAGTTTCAGATGGTCAGAAGAGACCCATTCCTCAGATAAAAACATTGACCGCCCATTGAAGGAGTCAATAAAGAACTTCCAAGCACTAAGATCAAGTCTGGCTTCCTTATTTAATTTTATATAATGAAATGGGTTACTAACTTTTAAAGTAAGATCAATGAGCCGACGAAGGAAGGTGCGACCCGTACAGACTACCAAGCATGCAAAGTTTAACAAACCTATCACAGATTGAAGTTCTCTCAATGTAATTTTTTTCCCGATGAAAGTAGAATTAAGTGCATGTTTTACTTTAACAGTTTTGTCAGGTGATAAGCGGCATTCCAACAGAGTCGAGTCAACCTCTATACCATAAATTGTAATACATGTTGTTGGCTCCACTGTTTTTTCATGTTTGATAGGAACCCCTAGCTTCGTCGCTAGGTGTAAAAAGTTTTTCAAATCTGTCAAACATTTTGGTGATTTAGGGGGCCTACTAAAAGGAAATCATCGAGAATATGCGACATACCAGATGCTTGATATTTGTTCTCCATGATCCACTGAAGTCCACATGAAAAACTTTTAAAAATCTGACAAGAGCTGCTTGCACCCATAGGCAAACACTTATCATAATAAAAAAGGTTATTCCAGGAAAAACCTAACAAATGATATTTAGAAGGGTGGAGGCAAATTATGCGAAATGCGTCTTCTATATCAGTCTTGGCCACTATAGCCCCCTTTCCAAAACGCTTGACTAATTTGATTACTTGATCAAGTCCTTCATACTGCACTGTAGAATTTTCTAGTGGTATTAAGGAGTTTACTGAATGTCCTTTTGGGTATGACAGATCATGGATAAGGCGAAATTTCCTTGTATCCCCTTTTGGTACAAGACCCAAAGGTGAAAACACCATGTTTACAAAAGGAGGGCTTTGAAAAGGCCCAGCTATTCTACCCCGTAAAGACTCTTTTGCTAATTTTGCGTAGAATTAAGTAGGGTTCTCTAAAGCTGACTTATGATTTTTTGGTAATTTGTTTGAAATTTCCCCTACAGTCCCCAATTTAAACCCCTGTCTAAATCCATCTATCTGTATTTTTAATTTTGTCTTATCATATCCCAATAGTTCACGTTCCAACACATCACTTTTGATTGGGGTTGGTAGGTTTTGGCTGTGGCCTAGAGTGTGTGAACTGCAATTTAGAACTTGCGGTTGTAATGGGTAGCTGGTTCGTGGGATAAGTGGGGCAACGAAATCTGGAATGTCCGGGTTCCTTACAAGTCTTGGCATACATGTTTGTATGTGCAGTTTGTTTTGATGCAACTGTAGGGGCTGTTTACCTTATTGCAGATTCCGTCCCTAGGTTTGTTGCCACGAAAGGGGAATTTCTGTGGAAACTGCCTACTCTTAGGAGCCTGGTTCATGACCTTGTTATATAATTCATCCAAAGGTTTTTGCCAGGGTAAATTATGAGACTTGCGTAACAACCTAAATGATTTGAGCATAAGCCCTAAAAGCTTGTGGACCATTGGTAGAGTTGATGTCTTGGATGGTTGACATATATTTAAGCAAATTACAAGCTTCATTTGTGTATTTTTCAATATATATAGAAATGTATATAATAAACGCGGTCACCCAATCGTAGAAACTCAGGGGGGCTTTAGACTTGACTGGCTTTGAAGACATGGTGAAAGAATTAGGTGCAACAGTGAATGTCACAGGGTCTTGGGTATATGTGATGGTAAAAGACTTGCCAAATCAATAAAGTCATTGCCCCAAATGTTTTCCCTTATTTTTTTAGGAACATGAGCCCCAAGAGGAATACCACCTGATAAATCTACGATTGGACCATGACATAAGTTTCTACCTTGTGAGTCTGTGACTGGCCCTACATTAATATCATTAAAAACCTGGTCAACAATATTGTGAATAATAGTATTGGAATTATCTGTCTGTTCTGGACTTCCAACCGCTTGTTGCATGGATAGACGAGTTAGAGTCAATGATGAGTTGAATGGAATTGTGCATCTTGAGACGATGAACCAGTTGCAGCAGGTATATGTAAATTTTTAGAGTTTTTAGAATTCATGGTCCTTAGAGTTCAATGCCTGGAACTGTGCGGCTTGAGGTGAACCACTCGCATTATGCAGATAATGCAAAGTCTCAATGTCTGAAGCATTAGAATTAATATATGGAACTGTTACTAATGGCGGCAATAATGCTGCTGGCTGATCCAATCTTTGTTGACTTAAAATTTCTCTGGCTAATCTAGAGTAATCAATGATAATTTGATTTGTATGAGTGCCACTTTGTGAACCATGTACTATATTTGAGTTTATATCTGTGCTGGTTGCACCCTCCGAGATCTCACTGCCCTGCTCTTGTTGTTGACGAGAAGTCTTCCTCTTTTTCCTTGGAGGAGCCATATTGAGAAGCTGAAAAATACAATAGTGTAATATATATATATATATATATTTTAAGAAGAGCAAACACAACACTATACATGACGATGGACCTTGTTAATACCCTCTTAAGAGAAACATTCCGGGTATACCCTTTAAGGGAGAGTTGATTTTTGGTACTTTGTGTACATGTGTGATGTCTGCTCAGGGTTAAATGAAATGGGGTTACAGACACAAAAATGTATAATTCTAGGACCATATTAATATATTGCTAAGACATCACATATGTAATTCTCTATGTACAAGTACATGCATAAGACACTTTCGTCCATAGTACCCACATAAGCAGAGTCAACTGTTGTAAAATTTATGAACTATACTGATAATCACAAACCTCTGGCCCTGACTTGGTGAGACAACTTGAACACAATTATGAAGTGTTAAATCATAGTGTAAATTACATGCATGTAACAAATAACCATATAGATAAAGAACCCAAGTTTTGTAGAGAATCATGAAATAACATCCCTACAAACTGAGTACACGAGTACATGTTTCATATTATATGAGATAATATTAATAGCTAAAATTGTGTAACATGTATACACGTGTGTATTAAGCATTTACATTTGCAACAAATGTAAATAAAGGTATGTAAAATAATCATATACATTATGAACCCAAATTTTGTAGAGAAACAAGCAATTTTAAAAGAACATCCCTACAAACTGAGTACACAGTACATGTTTAATATTATCTGAGTTGATATTAATAACTAAAATTATGTAACATGTATACAGATGTGTGTATTTTTTATTTACATTTGTATAAAATGTAAATAAAGATATATCAAATCAGATAAATTATGTACCCAAATTTTGTAGAGAAACATGCAATTGTAATATAACATCCCTACAAACTGAGTACACAAGTACATTTTAACATTACATAAGATAATAAACTAAAATTGTGTGCAGGATGTATTACCGGTGGGTATCTGGCAATTACATTTGTATAAATGTAAGTAAAGATAAGTAAAAATAACTATACTAAATATTACCGTGTCCATCCGACGGGTTTTTGCTTGACAAAATGGAAAACTGCTACCGCGTTTGGTCGAGTATATGTTCCTTTTGTAGATCTCATATTACAATTTTTGAAATCAACAATTATTTTCTACAGTTAATCGGCGTTTTGAAATGCGGCTGAATTTTCATTTTGATAAATCGAATTTACATAGGAAGTCAGCCATTTTTGTTTCTAAAGGGGTCTAATGTTGTTTACAAACGTTCGTCTGCTTTCGTGACGTTCAATGGTATTCGGACAAACCGCGAGACTATTCCCGCCTTAACTGCAGACGACATTACCCGAAGGATTTCGAATATACAACAATGGAATTTTCCTAACGTACACTTCCTTTCAAAAAACAAGGTCAAAATTTAGTATGGAAAATCGATCTGTCAAAATGAAAAAACGGCCGCATTTCAAAGGCCGATTAACTGTGGAAAATAATTGATTCTTTCAAAAAGTGTAATATGAGATCTACAAAAGGAACATAAACTCGACCAAACACGGTAGCAGTTTTCCATTTTGTCAAGCAAAAACCCGTCGGATGGACACGGTAATATTTATTATAATACTGAATGTGCATAAAGAATGGAACTTCTAACGCTGCGAAAATATTTGTACATCCCAAAGCGATTCAAATGAACACCGTCTTTGCCAATGTGAGATAAATCCAACCAAAACCCATTGTGTCTCCAGAAAATGATATTCGGATTAGAATCCATGTTAATAGTATTGAATAATGCCACGTTACATTCAGTAACTTTTGAATTGTAAGTTTGTCCAACTCTCTGTGGATTACGACAAAGAATTTCCCCAATAACAACTATGGGAATCTGAAGTCCAGTGCAAAAAACATGCAAATGAATAAATTTCATTAGCAACTTGCTGTGCCGATTTGGCTCGGTGAGACAGGTCATTGCCTCCGATTTGTAAATAGACAATGTCTACGTTGAAGTCAAACATAAACAAATCGCTACGTTCGTGAATAAGGCGGTCAATTGTCAAACCTCCTTGAGCTCTACTGAAAACATGTATATCATCTAAACGTAAATTATTAAGATTGATCGAGGAATCCATAAAATCATTCAAACGACGTATGCCCAAGCAAAACAGCATTCGCCATGTTTGTTTATTTTGATGCGCACTGTTTACCCTCTACTGCGCATGCTCCTTCAAAGTTGAATACAATACACAAAAATCAATAGTCGAGAGCTGATAAAAGTATTTGAACTTCAATACTTACATAACTGCTGTATAAATCGAAATATAAAGTTCTTTAAACCAACTATACAATGTTCAGCATATTACAGCAAATGAATGATCACAATTACTGAAAAAACATGCAGACTACAAAAATAATTTTAGCAAATTTTCATGACCTGTCTCTTTGAATCTTGATGAAGGCCTCTGATCACGTGATCAATTAGCCTCTTTTGTTTGGCTCTTACACTAGTTACATCATACAGATAAAAATAACTCGGGCTTGGTTCTTACAATAGTTACATAATCAAGATAAAAATGACTCAATTGATAAAATGATATTTAAATATCTTGAACCACATAAATTATTTTATTCTGCAAATAAAATCTGTTTAGTGTATATCTATACTTAAAACAGATTACATATAGTTGCAATATATTGGAAAGCTTTTATATTATTATGAAATGGCATTTATATCACCATCTTACTGAATCTATTTCCTACTTAAAAATAAAAAGCATAAAAAAATAAATTTATTCCTTTCTTTTATCTTTCTTTCTAAATGAATGGATGGATGGGTGGATGGATGGGTTGATGAATGGATGGATACATGAATGGACGGGTGGACGGAAGCTATTAAGCAAATCCATCAAACAACATTGAAGAAGTAAAATAATTTTTGTTGTGAAAATGTTTGTTCGTGTGTTAATAATTGTCGCGGTGTTCGGATGGGCTGATCAACGAATGTAAGAATCCAATGAAAAATAGTTCTGGAAGATCATTATAAAGTGTGACGAGGCGTCGTTTTGTCTGAACAATTTAACCTATTCAACTGTGCTTTTTTACATACATTCATACCTTCAAGGGAAATTTAATCCCAACATAAATGTTCATTTTGTTTTAATGTTGTAAATATACAATACATGAAAAATTTTTACTCCCGGAAGAAAAATTAGTGGTGAAGTCAATTGTTTATTTTCTATACAGAATACTATAGACCTTTATAACTTGGTCCTCGGGTACCCGGCTTCCTTCCCCAATAAAAACTGGACGCCATGGTATAACAGAAAAAGTAATGAAAGTGGCGTTAAACACCATTCACACAAATAAACAAATTAACAGGATAAATGATTGGAAGGTAATAAATACTGTAAATTATTATTAATAGTTAATTATATAAACACATGTCGTTGCAGTGGCTTGGTTCACAGAATTATTTATTGTAATTTTGTCACTTTTAGTAGCTGTGGTTTGGTTGATTGATTCATATTTTGTAATTTCCTTACCATGTGAATTTATGTTTGGGTTGACAAAGTCATTAGTTGTAATTTCATCAGTTTCGGAGGTTGCTGTTTGGTTGATCTTATGTAATGTTCAAGTAGGGTATTTTCCACTTGCGTCTTCCGAATTTTCTGTTGGTACATTTTCATCCCTTACCGGATAGATTACCCCGCTATAGTTGTGTATATCTAACATGCTGTTTCTCAGGGGTTGATACGGATTTAAGTAGTTATTGGTTTCTTGTGACACTGAATCATCCGAAGATGTCTCTGCGTTTTCATCAGTTTCGAAGGTTTCGGTTTAGTTGATCATATGAAATGTTGTAGTGATGTATTTTCCACTTGCGTTTTCTGACTGTTCCGCCGATGCATTTTCTTCGCTGACAGGATATATTACATCGCTATAGTTGTGTATATCCAACATGCTACTTCGCAAATATTGATATGGATTTAAGTAGTTATTAACTTCATGTGCCACTGAATCGTCCGAAGATGTCTCTGTGTTTTCATCCCTGCGTGAACGTATTATTCCTTCATGGTCAACAGTATGATGTTCGTTTGTATTTTCCGTTTCGTCACCATTTGTAGATTCTTCTAGTGTATAAACACTGATGTATTGTGCAGGAAGGGATTGTTGTGGGCTACTCATTTTTATCATATTTTCCTCATTTATACTGTCATACGAATTTCTTATTTGCTTCATATCAAATTTTGATACAGTTGTAATAATATTCTGAACGTTTGTATTTAATTTGGCGTGTTGACGTCGACGTTGAATGTAAAACTTATACAACAGAACTAAGCAAAAAAATATTATCATTACAATCGCGACTATTCCGTGAGTTATTATTTTCTTGTAAGAGAATACATCTGAAAAAAAATCACACCGTTAGAATAATTCTCTAGACCCTATCAGGATTATAACAGTCTGAAAATATAATAATCTAATAACCTAATATTAACGTTGAAGACTACATAATGTATATTCAAGAAATCGATTGTATATCTACAAATTTTTATAAAAAAAACTAATTTGGAGTTCTGATATGAATGTTTCAGCTATTGTTGTTTGATTTTTTAAAGCAATCATTAGAGTTGGGAAAACGGGGTTCATATAGGTCAAGACCATACATGTTCAGAACCATCTGAAACGTAATTATTACTTGAGATTTCTTATGTCTTTCAAGACCATATGTTGTATTTGTTGATGGATGTTAAAATATATATAGTTTAAAATATAACAAAACACTTTAAATGCAAATATATGATACTGGGGGCGCTTTAAAAAACGCTTTATTTAAGTAGGCGAAAAGTACATACTTATATAAATACTGACCTTCAGGTCTGATTTGATCACAAACTGTTTCGACATCTGTTTTGATTTTAGCAACATTAATATAATCCTGTTCTGAAATAAACACATGTACTCAAGAAAAACACATATACCAAGTCATAAAAAAACACTTTGATCATAAAATATGAAAATAATTTTTGCCAGCTCTATATTGAATATTGTATAATGCTGCACTTAATGCAAAGTCCCCATTATAAAGACCTTAAATGCTATAATATATTCTTTAGTTTGTTTGGTTTACTGTTAACATATACCCTTATTTAAAGTTTTAACTTAGAAGTATAATGTTAATTTATCTTATAGGTTTCAGATTTGATTCATGAGACGTTTAGATTTATGAACAGAGCCAATCGTAAAATGAGTATACGATTTACATATTATTTACTAACTGTTCAGCTTTATCCACAAAAAAACCACTTTAAAGCGGTGCAATTTGTATATTCTATGTTTGACTGAAATATATTGAGATCTCTGTCCCGAAATATTTCTATAAATGCAAAACCAATTATAATCGCTATAGTTCGTCCTTTCAATGACTTTTTTTATTTCTTTCAAAAATGTTCTGTGAAATTACATCATTATGTAGAGAATTTAACGCATTTCAAATGTAATAAACAGCGAATAAATCAAAATTGAAAACTTACACTTAAGTTCCGTTACACATTCACACAGTCCATCCGTGTTATAAATTCTTGCTGTATAGTTACCAAAGTCAACTTCATTGGTGGCCATTATCAAAACTGATTATTAACTTCACCCCAATTAGTCGATCTGTGCCAAATTTCATATGATTCTATTAAGGCGTCTCTGAGAAATGTTTTGGACAGGTTCACGATCTAGAAAAGTGGAAAGCGGAATAATATCATAAGAAACGGTGCAAAAACAATACGTCGCCAAAACGATGTTTTGGGCAACGTTATAAAGCAATTCCATTTTATTGGGATATTGATTTAAAAAGTTTGTTAAAATGGTCCTCCTGTATGGATTTTTATTTACAACGGTAAAATTTCAAAACTATTCGTTGCATATATTATTATTTATTATTATTATTATTATTTACAACATTTCTAAAGCGCGTTATATAATTAGCGAAAATTACTCTAAGCGCTTTACATAAGTATATACAATCATCACAGTTTCAAGACATAAATAAGTAAAACATATATGCGTAATGAATAGAGATAAAAAATGAAGATAATAATAATAATTTTGGTAACAAAAAAATAACAATTCGCCTAAAACAGTACATAACTAACTAAAAATGTATACATGTTAAGTAAAAGTAAAAAAAATAATAATAATAATAACTGAATATAAACCAGGCTAAAAAGTAAAAGCTCAGTAAGAAACACTTTATACGTCTTTGAATATAATTTAAATAAAATCACTGTATGCTCTCCTAAAAAGTAAAGTTTTTAACTGTCTCTTAAAAGCTGTAACAGACTTCTCGTGTCTCAAGACGATCGGGAGACTATTCTACAGCGTTGAGGCTGCCTGATCAAATCTACGGTCACCGTATGTTTTTGTTCTTGTCTTAGGTTGTGTCAGTAGCATCGAGTTTTCTGATCTAAGTGTTCTTGATGGTTGATACACAGTCACGAGGTTCTTCAAGTATACAGGTACCATACCATTGAAGGCTTTAAAAGTATATAAAAGTATCTTATACTGTGATCTATAAAGAACAGGTAACCAGTGTAACTCTACAAGCATAGGTGTTATGTGGTCTCTTCGTTTGGTACGTGTAACTAATTGTGCGGCAGTGTATTGAATTCTCTGTAGCTTTGATGTTAGGCTTCCGTTTACACCATAGAGAATCGCATTTCCATAATCGAGTCGTGATGTCACACGGGCAGAGACAAGAGTTTTACAAGCGTCAGTGGAAATCACAGAAAACAGGAAAAGAAAAGAAAAGATAATATCAGACAATTTCATCAAACATTACATTTAATAAGGAATGAATGCTATTTTTAAGTGTATCAACATAGCCATTGTGTATGAAGCAACGATATGCTTTTTGTCAATGTTACATACTCATGTTATGGAAATAATTAGCATTTCTTGCAATTCCTATTTAAAAAAAAAACTTTTTCATCGAGTATGATGAAGAATTATTCATAAATATGTTTAAAGTATTTTCTAGTTTTAAGTATAATGTCAAGATTAAGAACCAATAGGTAACACTGACAGCAATAAATATTATTCCTGAATTTTAATTTGAAATGTAACTGCATTCAAAACCAATATCTGTTTATTAATTAGCACTTGTCTTTAATAATTTGAAGACAAATTATCTTACCAGTATTCAATTTGGTATTTTGTTATCACTGTTTTAAATATAATATTTTGTCAAGGTTACATACTGCAAAACTTGCAGATCATAGCAAATACATGCTGTCTGAACTTCGATACAAAATGGTTTGACTACTTATTGACACTGTTTATTTTATCTTAGCGCTTAATTATTTTTGTTCCACAGTAAATTCTAGCACATATATAAGGACGATGACACAAAGGAATTAACTATCTTACATCTTATTTTTTGCCTGACGAATGAATAAATGAACGCTATAAACTAATGTTACAAAAAAAACAGACTCGTCCGCGCCTTTAACAAGTTTTACTACAGATAACATTTCCTTGTTAAAATATATTCTATCTCGTTTGAAAATATGATTGCAGATAGTTTACCCAATTTTTGACTTCAGTACATAGTGATTGTGCTGTGATAATTATTGAATACATTACTATTACTGACTATATTAAAGGTCAGCGTGTTTTGTTGGAGGTTTTTTGCCTGACAAATAAAAACTGCATACCGCTTATAGTCGAGCTTATGCTCCTTTTGTAGATCCAAAAAATTATATTTTGAAATCAGCAATTATTTCCTCAAAAAATCAGCGTTTTGAAATACAGCGAGTTTCTTTCATTTTGATATGGCGATTTTCCATAGTAAATTTTCACATTAATTAGAACGGAAGTGTAACTTAGGTGCAGTAGAGGTTTGTATATTCGAAACACTTCGGGCTTTGACGTTAGCTGTTGACGCGGAAAAAAGCTCGCGGTTTGTCCGAATATCAGACGGACTTTTGTAAACAATATTAAATACCGTTAAAAAAAATGGCTGACTTACAATGTAAAATTCCTGTAGCAAAAGTCAAGAACTAGTTGCGACATGTAAACAACAGATTCATAGTATTAAATACGGACGGGTTATCGTGGGTAATTTTTTTTCTATTGGATTTTCGTAATAAAAAGGTACAATATGATGAGAAAAATTTCAAGCAAAAATGCACTCCACGGGGGTGATACTTTTAGTATAGTGGGGTTTCATACTCTATTTTCATCAACAAACCAACTCACTAAGGTAATGGAAGCGGGAGGTTCGGCATGCCATCAAACCTGGTTTAACCCACCATTTCTTTTGAAATGCCTGTACCAAGTCAGGACCATTTCGGTAGTTGCTGTTTTGGTTGTTGGCTCTAAGTTTGCCAGTTTCTTGGACTTCATTTGCAATATCCGGAGCCGAGGTAATATCCGCTCCGTTCCATACTCCGTAATACTAAGCTAAGGCTAT
Organism: Limnoperna fortunei; assembly: GCA_944474755.1. Taxonomy (NCBI): domain Eukaryota; kingdom Metazoa; phylum Mollusca; class Bivalvia; order Mytilida; family Modiolidae; genus Limnoperna; species Limnoperna fortunei. The sequence goes on along the minus strand of OX104118.1, from coordinate 39,560,641 downwards.
TACCGATCTGCCACACCCATGGTTTTTATTGAGTTCGGGTTACTCTCTTTCTGTGTTTTATGTTTTATGTTTTTGGTTTTTGTGTTGTGTTTGTCTATATCCGGATTTGTAACTGTCCCTTGGCTTTTGGCAAATATTGTTCGGTCGGTTTTCTTTGCTATTTTCTTACTATGTACAATTCCCATAGAAAAAGTCAAGGACGATTTGTGACCTGTAAACAACAGAGGCATAGTATAAACCGTGGACAGTTTATCATAGTAAAAACTTAAGGTAAAATATGGAATAATAAAAAATGCAACCAAAAAATGCACTCTGAATGGGTTTGACACGTTGTATATTAGGTCCAAATTATAATGATACCAAGAAAATTCGGTCTTGCACGCAGCACACTTATTTAACTATAGTTAAGCGAAATTTAATTTGAATATGACATGATATTGGGGTTGCAAAAATTAAATGATTTCATTTATATTTATATATAAATTTTTTCATGTATATGGTATATTTTTATGTTTAAATGCGATAATTTTTTTAAATGAAAAGTAATTAGGTTAAAAGATTTGTTTATTCCGGAAATACAAACGATACACACTTCGATAATCTCGAAATAAACATGAAAACGATTATCTTTGTTTATAGTTTAAATCGGTTTAGTTAACCTTTATACGTGTATTTAATAAGAATGCCATACTATTTAATATGTGAAATTGATCTATTAGTTTGTTTTGTTGAATCATATTTTATAGAGGTTAACAAATCAATTAATATGGGTAGGTCTCAATTCCTTGTGTGGCAGAGGTGAATCCTGACTTAGGAAGATATGTGGCCCCTGTTTCGGAAATTGTTTGATTTGTGGATTGTCTTTTTTGAGTTTCTTTTGTTCGGTATTTTGTTATTACCTTCATTTATTTCTGAGTAACTACAAAGTACATAGTCACAGAAAAAATAGATATATGGCATTAGGTTTCAAAACTAATGTGAACACTACACACAAACCAATTGGAGGAGAGACCCTCTATTTTTTATGTTCATGAACATATACATATACATGCAAGAACAATAAAATTTCTAAATACCTTAGATGTATGGCATACAATATTAATCTAATGATACACGGAAGACAATAATAATGCAATGACATACTTATATGTTTTTTTGTTTGAATGGTGTTTAACACTTGCATTTTCACCAATGTAACAGCTATATCAAGGCGTCCATTTTTTTAGTAGGGAAGGAAGCCGAGGTACCCAGAGCAAAACTCCGACCTTCGGTAGGAATCCTGACAGTCCTGTTAAATTAAGATAAGAGTGGAGTACTCCTTGCACACAGTGAGACTCGCACCCGCAACTTCAGTTTTGACATTGCAACATGATCAATAGTAGAGGCCTCTCGTAAGAATAGTGCGCGTGACCAACGCAAGTTATATAGTATAATATGGGTTTATACATTTGAATTGGCCAATCATATTTCAGCTTATAAAGCAAATTAAATTATTTACATTTGATTGTAAACAACTAGAATCTGTTACTCAATATAAATATCTTGGTATAACCTTAACTGATAACGGCCAATTAAAATATGCACCTGAAATCCTTGCCCAAAAGGCACGGAAAGCTTTCTTTGGCTTAAAAGTTAATATCCCATCTTCAGAAAACTTAGCTGTACAGAGTTGGATTAAATTATATTAATCTATGATTTCTCTAATTCTAACTGATGGTTCAGAAATCTGGATAGCTGACCAAAAATTAAGCCTAGATAATTTAAACAATTTCCATTTGAAAAAAACACAGAATATAATAATGAACTGAATACTAGGAGTGCATAGCAAAGCCTCCAACCTTGCAATTCAAAAAGAGCTAGGACAATTACCTATTTTATGTTTTAAGGTTTATAAACATGTTTAAATACTATTAAAGACTTAAGGTGATGGAATCATCTAATGAGTATTTTTACAACTTACTAAGATCAGCTTTTGAGGAAAATAAAAAACTTAAAAATTGAAAATTCTCCATCTTGGGGGGAAATCTGTAGAAAATTTAAAAACATTATTTAATCTGAATACGCTAGAACTTTCTCATTTACAATTCCAGAAAGATATAAAACTTATTCATATAGACTTATGAATCATTTAAATCACATAAAAAATAGTGACTCAGGAAATCTGAGATTCTATAGTAAAATTATCAAAACTTTTGAACTTCAACAGTATCTTAAGTTTAATATTAATAAATATCTAAGATCATATTTGACAAAACTTAGACTTAGTGCACACTGCTGAGCTGTTGAAGCAGGTAGATATGACAAAGTCGAAGATGACCCTCATTTTTAATTGATTGTCCCTTATATAACACAATTAGAGATAAGTTTTTAATTTTTTTTTATAAAGATATAAATGAAACTCCTATCGAGACTATCAGTCGTCTCCTTAACCCAAATACAACACAAGAACCAAAGAATATTTGTTTATATTTAAAAGAATCTTATACACTAAAAGATTTTAGATCTTTAAAAAAAATATATGTTTATAAGTATTCAAAAATAATTCTCATCATATTGTATAGCAAAATGCAATTTACTGTACATTGTCATACTATACAGAAACAATTTTTTCAATTGATTATTTCATTATAATTATTTAACACATACCAGTATACTTTTATGTCGATAAATGTACTATGTGTTATGTATTGGATTACGCAATATTGTAAATTTGACTATGCTTTATCCAATAAAATAATTTGAATTTGAATTTGATATTAACACTTAAGGTTCGCGGGCGGATCTAAAAATATCCGAAGGCACAATTCCCATCCTGCATCCAATATGATGATCTCATATATACCATATTTTTTAAATGATTAGAAGAAAGGGGACTGGGGGAAAGATAATAAAACGATCAAAAGGTTTCTGTTGTTAAGTTAAGATTGGGGCAAACTATAAATTAATTAGAACCTATACAATCTTTTTTTTTCAGAAAATGCTGATAAATTATGAGCAGAAATTAATACAAATGTTTATGAAATGTTTGTTTTCAAGGAAAACCATCTCTATCTTTTCTTCGAATTGCTTTTAACTGGCACCTTAAAAGAACTTTGTAAGAAAAACAACGGAATTTAAGCTTACATAAATATTACAAGTCAGGGTGAGTTTTTCGTTCGCCGACTGTCAAGAGTGGCCGAAATACATCAGATGCACACTACAGCCTAAATAGCGTGTTGGTTAAATTTATTCACAGGAATTTTATCCCATATAAAAAGGGGCGAACTGTGAAATATGGCCAAAAACAAGAAAAAACATGTCGGAACACAGCACTCACTTTGTTTTTTGACAATTGTTTCTCTTGTTTCCTTGCCATGTCTGTCAAATTGGTGTAATAAGTAAGTCCATTTTCGAATCTATAGTTTTCAAATGGTTTGACATATGAAATATTATAATGGTACTTTATTCTAATTTCTTAACGTGACCAATTCTATCTACCAGAAATTCAAGATTTCACTGGACTCTAGGTACCTCTCTGACGACTCATAGTTCTAGTAAATTATCCAACAGTGATGAAATCTGAAGGTGGTCATATACAAATATCTTGAAAAGGGTCAAGAATTTATCTGAATGTTTTCTGCATTAATTACTTTTAGGCCGTAGCACACTGAAATTAATAATGTCAATTTTATCAGTTTACTGCTATAAACATGTAGATAAATTCTAGTGAAGCTACCTCTAGGGGATACTTTGCCTTCATTAATAGATTTAATTAAGTTACATTTGGTTTAGTGTTCAATAAATAATCATACTAATATATGTCTACCTGCCGTCTTATTTTGAATAGAGCAACAATTGATCTAAAATTGTCACATTAAAGTAATCATAAATGATTGATTGATTGTTTGTTGTTTAAGCAATCATAAATGAAATAATTCATTTTATTCATATATACTTAGGAACAATTATTGTTAAGGATAAATTTTAAGTGGAAATCAACATTTCATGTAGAAAATGTACATGTAGTTTGATTACGAACACACTTCATTGGTAGAAGGAGTTTGATAAAAATATGTTCACCTACAATGAAGATGTGTATTCTTGCTATATTTTACGACATACATTTTTAGAACTAGATCAAGAATGTGAATGTGAATATTATTATTATTATTATTATTAAGGTTTACTTTTTCCAATGTGACGCTAGCTTTCCAAATTAGTTCTCACTTTTGTTATTTTTGCTCTTTTTGTTTTGTTTCTCATTTTTTCCAAAAAGGCAGTGGAAAAAGTAAGAAATGTTACATTTTTAAAGTTTTGAGACAAATTGTTGTCGGACAAGATTCTTCAGAATTGGCCAGTGAGATCGAAGCAGTATTCCAAATGTCCAAAATATTGATACCCAAATATATTATAATTTTTATATCAAACACAGCGAAAATGTCAAACACCAAACACACTGTACATTTTCTTATACTTAGCACAGATCAAACTTTTAGCAAATAAATTTATCCAATACAGATCGTAGCCGTCCAATAGTCTGAGCATAAAAACTATTTATTTGCGTCTTGGATGTGGCCTCGGTGGACGAGTGGTTAGGGTAGTTCGTCTACTATTGATCATGGGGTCTGTTAACACCCTTTTACAACTAAAATACTAACTAAACATTGTTAATATTACAAACATTGCTACATTTTAGTCACAATAGAGTTCAATGTTATGACCCAAGCCGCTCTATGAGCCAAAAAATAATTAAAATTCGATCCCTCATCGCTTCAGTTTTGCTGATACATCGCGTCGAAAATAAGTACAGAAGCCATGAAAGAACGTTTTACAAATACCAGTGTTTAGTTCGGCTTCCTTAACAGCTATAAAGCATTGTTTTCGTAGGACAACCGTACATATGTTCGTTCCGAATGTACTGAGATTCTTTGTCTTTGTTCAGACTATACATTTCAGTAGGGTGTCTTCCGATTGTCCCACTTTTGATAGTTACAGGTAAAGAAAGATAGAAAAAGTGATTAACAATGATGGACGATTGGAAATTTTAAATGTTGGACAATAAGGAAATGTTATAATGTTTTTTACGACTGTCACATCAATGGTTTAATATGTAGGTAATTACGAAAAATAAATTTAAAAATTTAAAGATAGTTTATAATATAATATATAACATGACAAGTTTAAAAACTATTTTATTGATTGATTGGCTGATTGATTTATTGATGATTGATGATCAATAAATAATGGGAAAAGTGATGGACCACCGGAAACGGAATTTTGACTTCCACTGAAATAGTATGAATTGTTGGGTAGGCGCGTAGATTAATATAGCGGGTGCAAAGAGCCTACAAAAGGTGTCTTTATCGCGCAAGGAACGTAGTACTCCACAAACACTTTACCCACTACGGTTCGCGGTCAGGTTTTTCCCGTCTCGTATCGCATGCGAGGCGGGATAAATGATCAAATCTAAGCTCCAAAAACCAATTGTACCTCAAGGATAACAGATAAACAATGCTGTGTCTTGATTGGCTGCTAAATCGGGAGATAACTGCCGATTGGCCAACAGATAAGCTTAGTTATGAAAACCCCTCATGTTTACGGGGCGGTAGCAATCATAATGGGCAGACCGCCCTTCGTGCCACTTGAGAAAAGCCGAGGAATCGCGAATCGGTTACAAAGGGAAAAAATTAACCTGGTCTACTGGTGCAATATTTTTCATTGACGCAAGCTTCACTTCAAATATAACACCAGGTCAAGACCTCCGATATAAGGATTTTCATTGGTTGATAATATGACGCCATTTAATATCACATGCACATGTCAATCTTTTTTTTCAAAGCTGGGAATACCTTTTCTTTATAAATTTAAATATAAATTACATTTTACATTACGTTTAAATTATGAAATCTTAATGTAATCTCAGCTAGGAAATGTAAACATTGAACGTCATAAATGGAATGACGTCATAATACGTTCGGTCTACTTGAACTTATCTATATACACAAAATGGTTAGTCTAGAGAACACCCGAACGTCAAATTTCAACGCTGTCACCGTTGAAATCCAATGTTCCTGACCTGACGTTATATCCGAAGGCCTCTTAGGCTTAAGAGAATATCATTGTCAGGGTACCAGAATAAGGAAAAATATGCAAGGTAATTTTAATCAAACCAATCTAATTAAAATGATATCTTCACTTGGCTCCTCCTTTTGCAATTTTCACGGCGACAATAGCAAAAAAGGGGGAGCCAAGTGAAAATATGATTTTAATTAGATTGAAATCAAACTTTTTTAAAAGGAAAGTGGCATTGATTTGTGTATCTTTATCATAAAATGTGTATCATAAAACTTAAACTGGAAAAAATATGCAAGATAATGGGAATCAAACTGTTTTAAAAGGAAAGTGGCATTGATTTGTGTATGTTTATGATAAAATGTGTATTATAAAACTTAAACGGAGAAACACGGAAATTGCCGGAAATTTCCGAAGCGTAACGTCTACATCAACTATATTGGTGAACATGATGGATCTAGGAACTAGCAATGCATTCTTGGATACTGCCTCTGATTTGTATTTTATGGGAAAATGACTCCGGTTAGGAGACAAATTTTAATTCTTTTCCTGCTTACTGACAATGTTTACATCAACTATCTGACCACTGTTGATGCATTTAGAGATGCTTAGTATAGTGCATGCTTCAATTGCTGTCTCTGACCTATTTTGCGGTTGCCTGATTTGGCTATCTAAACATTGTGTACTTATAATGAAGTGATGTAAATAATAACAATACATATTGCCATTTAACATTAAAAAACAGTACGTATTTTTGTCTACAAAGAAAAATAAAGCTTAGAGACGGCTAGCTTTTTAGGAAAGCTAATACTTGTCGTATTATATACCTGACAACTTCCTTTCCACTACCGGAGATGCGCTGTAGCTCGAGCACTGGGAACCATCACCGTATAGGAGAACAGTTTTAACAAAATCGGATAAATAATAATGAAAAAAATATTTTATGGGCCATTTCAAGTTTTGACCCCAGGATAAAATTTAAAATTAAAGGCATTATGGTCCTTTTCTTTGTAAGATCATTTTAATGGCAACATTTAACTGGTAAAGACGGATTTGGATGATTAAAATAATAATCTGGATTGCAAAAGACCGCTGTAAAACACATGTTTAGATACGTAAAGTTTCATTCCTTCCAGTTGATATATGAAATCCTATCATCTGGTGGGATATGGGGAGGGGCTACTATTACATTGTTGATATTTTTTTAACCGCACTTTAATATATTTACGCGCCTGATTTATATAATAGCAAAGACTTGCTATCTTTTTTGTTAATAAGTTTTTGGTTGTTGTAATGGGGTTTAACGCCACTTGAAGAAATTGTACAGCTATATCATAGCGTCCAGTTTTTGTTAAGGGAGGAAGCCGGAGTTCCCGGTTAAAAAACCAACAATAAAGAGGCAAAGCGTTGTCAATTATAAGGTTTGACCATACCATGTTATAATACTTTAGGCCAGAACGCGAACCTCAGCTACGTCATGGCGTCCAGTTTTTCTTGGGGATGAAGCCGGAGTAGAGAAAACCCCGACCTGCCGTAGTAAAACTGGCACTCCTTGTCAATTCCTAAGTGATTACAAGCACAAATAGAAGACCATAAATAATCCCTAGTTTTAGAGTTACAGCGCCATCCCTTTGTGGCCATTAGTATTTAATTAACATTCACATGGCTTATCTGTAACGAACTATAATAGTTGGTTACGCCACAGGGGCAATACATTCTTTATCTATCTTTTCTCACTATGTAAAAGTTTTATTATGAGTTATTGAAAGCTTAAAACAAGAAAAGGTTTTGTTATAACACATTTAACACAAGGTTTTGTAATTTATACTAATAATGGTGACTTACATCGTATATAGAATTTTTAAATAAAAAATATTTATATATTTTATTACTGTACCTCCACATTGAAAAAAAGTCAATTTACTACCAAAATGTTTATAAAACAAAAGCAATACATAAAAATTAAAGTGAATATTAAGAATACAATGTATTTGTGTTTCTTATCTTTTAGAACTTCTTCTCCTCTTATTGACGATTTCTTAACTTATCTTCACAATAACAGAGAATCGCAACTAATTATAACATCTGTAGGCATTCCTATACACATTAACACCCATTTGTTATCATTGCATGAAACGTGTTTTATTGGTTTATTTAACGACATAAAGACATTAAATTTAATCAAGTGATATTAATGGAGCATTTTATTTGTTAAGTCACCGAGATTAACCTCAGCTTTAGATGTAAATAAGGGGCATTGATATATTTAGATAATTTACAACTACTCAAATATATATTATTCAATGAAAAGAGTAACCTTTTCATATATTTTGGAAAGGTAAAAAAAGAGACCTTTTCGGGCTGCGCATCCTTATTACCGTCCCCCTCTCCCAACCCTCTCGTGAAAATTTCGTATTTATGCATTGTTTGTGTCATTCTAACTTGGTGTAAGGGCGATAATCCAAACACGTTATTATTGGGTAGCAGGTTTTCATAACGATCTTTCGGAAAACATCGTTGTCTTACCGAATAAGTATTCCGAACATTAAAAAGCAGCTCGATTGTCATGGTAGCAAAATTTAATACGACACCGGCACTGCCAACATCCCAATTCGTGAACTTTGCCAGACCAAAGAGACAAATCAAAGCTAGTAAGAAATTCCAGGACCACTTTACAAACAATATAATTATAGATAAACGTGTGTGTAACAATACTCGAGGTCTAACAATTCCACAGTAAGACACCACAGTACCAGCACCCTTTCTTTGTTGACACCACTATACGCTGGAACCAACTACCAGACAACATAGTGCATGCCAGTTCCGTAGAGGCATTTAAGACCGCCCTAGGGAACCATCGCCAGTAATACCTTCGGCGCTCTCTCACCCGTTGTATAAAAGCCAGTATTGGATACTACAACGTAACACAAACAGAAACAGATACAGATAACGCTATAAATGGACGAGTCTAAGCGAAAGGGGTGAGACGCATATGACGATATAGAAACTATTTGTAAAAATCAAAAAATTAAAGTAAAAAATTTCATCATCATATATGTCTAGTTTAAGGTAATAAATGAAAATGAGATTTTAAGAGCATTATTATTCCAAATTTCTATGTATATTAATTGTAACGTTTGCCAAATTCCACCATCCTAAAGTGCCGATCGCAGCCTCTATATAAACGGAAAAATCGTTTGGGATTTCATTTTAAGAATCGACAGTCGAACTGCTTGGATTTATTAGACATTCAGCTGGAATATAACAAATAAGTTGAGATATAGTCAAGTATTCATAAAACTTTGAAAAAAATTATTAACATTGTATTTTTAATGAAGGTGAAATATTCAGATATGAATGATAATTGGCTGGGGTTTTTTAATAAGGTCACGTGATTCTATGTCATATATACGGCGTTGCTCATAGTCCAACTCATTCTCTTCACAGATATTGAAGCGAAACCATGGAACCCTTGTACAAGAAAGCTAAACTATCAACATCATCTCATTTGTGTAATAAATGTGACAAATCTTTTTCGCAAAGGGCACAGAAAAACTGCACATACTGATGCAAAGTGGAAATGTACTATTTGCGAAATTTCATTCCGGAGGAAGGGTAATTACCAACGTTATTTTAAAGAACACACCCAGATGGGTGGTGGGAATAATAAAAAAAGGAACAAAGCTCGTAAACAATCCAATGTTGACAAACAACAAGGTATCATTCAACAGTCTGAGGTTACACAAGATAATGACGTCACTCAACAACAACAGATGAAACGTATAACGATCGAGATCTTGGTGGAACAATAACCACGCCTACTATTACCGCTGAAGGTTTTGCGAAATTTGATCCAATGACATTTTTGAGAAGCGATATGACGACGATAAATATCTTATTAAACGGGTCATTGAAGAACGAGGCGGGATCAAATGGTATCTGTCCATGAAAGTGAAAATGATTAAAAGAAACGGAGATCAAATAGAATCAGCAGAGCCACATTTTCGCGGTAAATGCCAGACAAGCTTAAATGTTGAAGATATCGACGAAAGCATAAAAGAATCCACCAAGAAGACATACAACTCCTTTATTGAGTATCAACGCAAGGTAGCAATTGGACGTTGGACAAAGTTATTGATTTAATCCTACACATGGCACGCTATAGACCACTACGTGGATCCAGCTATATTCCACTCCCGAATAAGCTGAGATCCAAACATGCCATAATAAACGTAAAGAACAAAGACAACATTTGTTTCATGTGGTCTGTTCTGTCTGCCTTGCATTCTAGTAAGGGGCCTCGGTGGCCGAGTGGTCAAAGTAGTTCGTCTACTATTGGTCACGTGTTCTGTCAACACTGAGATTGCGGGTTCGATTCTCACTGCAGGCAGGGTGTACTCGACTCCAATCTTAATTGACAAGGATTGCCAGTTTTTCTGCCGCAGGTCGTGGGTTTTCTCCGGGTACTCCGGCTTTCTCCCCCAATAAAAACTGGACGCCATGATATAGGTGAAATATTGCTGAAAGTGGCGTTAAACACGATCAAACAAAAAACAAACCTTGCATTCTAGTAAACATCAATCATATAGGGTAAGAAAGTATCAAAACTTTCAAACTGATATTGAGTTTACAAACATCCTATTTCCAGTGAAAATGGAAGACATACCGAAATTTGGAAAACAAAATAACATATCTATCAATGTGTTTGGATATGAGAAGAACGAAGTATTCCCAAAACACATAACCAGCAATAGATTTGAACGACATCTCAATCTCATGTTTGCTTAGTGATCAACATAGTCACCGTAACAAACATTTTCATTGCCCTTATTGCCTTCATGGATTCACCAATTGAACGAACGACTTTCCGAGGATCACAAACCATATTGTCAAACATACGGACCCCCAAACAATACAAATTGCCAACCGAAGAAGATAAATGGTTGTATTATAAGGGCTTTCGGAAGCAGTTAAAAGTACCATATGTTATCTACACGGATTTAAAAATCCTTCAAGTACCCATTCAAGGACCTGAAAATGATCCAGAACAATCATCAACAAGAAAGACCACCAAACGGATTTGCGTACAAAGTTGTTGGTTTGACTTCAGAAATATCGAGGGACCCTGCGGTTTATAGAGGAATATATGATGCTGACAGGTTCATTGAGTTCATGGTGCAAGAACAGGAAGAGATAGAAGTGAAATTTAAGAATTGCGAACCTATGGTTATGACGGGCAATGACTGGCAGTCATTGAAGAAGGCTACAAAATGCCACATCTGCAATAAGGAGCTAAGGAATGACAGCATGAGAGACCATTGTCATGTGACCGGACAGTTTAGGGGAGCAGCTCATAGGGACTGCAACATCAACTACAAGTTTACGGGTCGCATTCCTGTCATATTTCATAATCTGAGTGGTTATGACAGTCATCTTATTATGAAGGCCAATAGAAAAGTCAACAAGCAATTGAAATGCATACCAAATAACATGGAAAAGTATATCTCATTCTCACTGGGCTGCATGGATTTCATCGACTCTTTTCAGTTTATGTCATCTTTTCTAGAAAAACTGGTAAATAGTTTGGCAAAGGAGGGATCACACAAGTTCTAACACATGATCAGATATTTCGAAGAAGAGAAAATTGAGCTGCTTCTAAGAAAACAAGTCTATCCATATGAGTATTTCGACGAGAAATCAAAATTTGTGCAACAACAATTGCCTCCTATCGAGGCGTTTCATAGCACATTGTCAGGAGAAGGTATCACTAATGAAGACTATGAGCATACGCAGCGGGTATGGCAGGACTTTGGAATACAAAATCTTGGTCAATACCACGACCTTTATGTTTTAACAGACATTCTGGCCTTGACAGATGCAAATAATTTATATGGATGGGCGATGTCAAAACTCTACCATTAAATGGGTTTAGATGATTAAATGACGATGAGATAGCAGCTTTACGTGTACATGAAATATCTGATGAGAATGACAATGGCTATATATTGGAAGTAGACCTCGAATACTCACATGAACTTCACAATCTTCATAATGAATATCCTTTAGCACAAGAAAAGATGAAAGTCACAGATGACATGTTGTCACCATATGCCAAAACGATTTTAGATCTTGGTCTGAAAGGAACTTCAACAGAAAAATTGATCCCTAATTTACAATCAAAAGAAAAGTATGTGGTCCATTACAGAAACTTTTAAACTATATTTGAGTCTTGGAATGAAGCTGACCCAAATCCATCGAGTTATGACTTTCAGACAGGAACCATGGTTGAATTTGTACAATGACTTCAACACTGAGAAGAGAAAATTGGCCAAAAACGAATTCGAGAAAGACTTTTTTAAGCTAACGAATAACGCCGTATTTGGAAAGACAATGGAAAATCTAAGAAAGAGGATTGACGTCCAATTGGTCAATAGTCAATGTAAAGCCAGAAAACTCACAAGTAAACCCACGTTCCACTCATTTAAAATTTTCAGTGAAGATCTTGTTGCAGTCCACATGCTGAAACAGAAACTAAATTTGAACAGACCAATCTATGCTGGATTCTCTATTTTAGATTTATCAAAAACACTGATGTATGATTTTCATTATAATTATATGAAGTCAAAGTATGGATCCAGCGTACATCTTTTATTCACGTACGCTAATAGCCTGTGCTACAATGTGTTAACAGATGATAAATACATTGACATGCTCCAAGACAAAGAACTGTTCGATACATCGGAGTACGACCAAAGTCACCCCCTTTATAAAACAGTCAACAAAAAAGTTCTGGGTAAAATGAAGGACGAAACACATTTATATTCTTATTTGCCAAGCTCAAACGAATATAAATTATTTATTAAATAAAACTCAACACATGTATAGGATTAAGTATGCCATCTGGAGTAGAGCTTTTATACATTTTAAAAATAACGCAAAACAACAAATTCTTTCATAAACACTATACATCAGCATCAAATGACATTACAAAAAACATCAGTAATTGTATCTACAAAAGAAAATTTTTAATCGAATTAAATATATATACAATCATAAGTAAATCATCATAATGGGTGGGTGGGCGGGCATCTCAAACATGAAAGCTGCTAAACCGGTAGAATGGCAAACTTCGAATAATATATGCAACTCATCTATACCCGTATAAATACGACTCTTCCCGCCAAAAAGTGCATGAAATGCACGAGACTACTCATCTACCCGTAAACAAAATCACATTACTGTATTTAAACCAATTAAAATCCATATGCAAATAATGTATAAATATACAAACAACCCAATTGAATCCACGTGTTTTTATTTGTAAACAAAAACACTTGCTACCTGTGTAAATGCTTTCAGCTAACTTTAATAAATATATGGTATACCCATTCAAGAATTTATAGGTCTAAAATCTAAGATGTATCCTATTATCTATCAGGAGAATGAAAAGTTGATCGAAAAGAAAACAGCAAAAGGAATTAAGAAGAGTGTGATTAAGCATCAGACCAGACATCAACATTACAAAGATTGCTTATTTGACAGAACCATTCACATGTCTGCAATGACCCATATACGTTCTTATGACCACCAGTTAGTTATATAACATCTCCATCAACAAACTAGGACTTTCACCATTCGATGATAAACGGTATATCTCGGAAGACGGTATCACAAGCCTGGCTTATGGACACTGTAGATTATACAAATATTTAACAAACAAACTTTAAGTCATATTAATTCTGAGTATTAAAGGAGTCAGACGTGTTTTTAGAAGCTCCCAACAATGTCTACGACTTGCTCGGAGTGTGATATGAAATTTTCACAAAAGACGTCATGTTGAGACATAAACGAAATAAACATGGATCAACTCCAGCGTATCCGCAGAGTAATCATGCGTATCCTCTGCCACCACCGCCGCCGCCGCCGCCGCCTCCACCACCTCCAACACCGCCTCTGCCGCTGCCGCCGCCAATTAACTATGTAGTTTTACAACATCCTTTTACTTTGATGGTAGCTGGTCCAACTGGATTTGGGGGCCTCGGTGGCCGAGTGGTTAAGGTAGTTCGTCTACTGATGATCACGTGGTCTGTCAACACTGAGGTTGCGGGTTCGAGTCTCACTGCGGGCAGGGTGTACTCGACTCCAATCTTAATTGACAAGGAATGCCAGTTTTCCTACCGTAGGTCGGCGGTTCTCTCCGGGTACTCCGGCTTCTTCCCCCAATATAAACTGGACGCCATGAAATAGCTGAAAAATTGCTGAAAGTGGCGTTAAACATCATTCAAACAAACAAATCCAACTGGATCTGGTAAAACATATTTGATAAAAAAGTTGTTAGAAAGAGCAGGAACAATGATCAAACCTTCACCCGATCGTATCATATGGTGTTATAAACGCTGGCAGCCGATGTTCGACGAAATGCAAAACACAGTGAAAACATATTATTTGTACAAGGTTTAACGTAAGAATTAAATGATGAATCGTTTAAAGACAATCGATATCCTAGTTTAATCGTTTTGGATGACCTCATGAACGATGCTACCAACCGTAAATACGCATGTGAACTCTTTGTACAAGGAAACCATCATAGAAATTTAAGTGAAGCCTATCTTGTTCAAAATGCATTTTACAAATCAAAGAAAAGTAGGACCATGAGCGTCAATAGTCAGTATATGGTGTTATTTAAAAACCCACGTGATCAGGTCGGATCCACAGTTTTTGCCAGGCAAATTTATCCAAATAATCCCAAGAAATTTATGACAAAATACAATAAAGGAACACAGCAACCTCATCTATTTATAGATTTAAAGCAAACAACATTAGAAGATGAAAGATTGAAAACTGATATCTTTGAACATTCAAAACCTCTTCATATCGGCGGAGGACAGTATATAAAAGAGGAAAGGTACCTTATTTGCTAGACGGACATCAAAGTATACAGACGTATGATTCAGCACACCTGCATTTAAAGAAGGGAACGAATCGGATATTTCGTTATAAGATATACACAAAATCATGCCTTCCTGTGACGATTGTGGATTATTATTTGAAATCGTGCCTGACTTAGCCCGACATATGAATAGATGGAGCCCAGAAAACGATTTGAAAAGAAAATTAAACGAGGATGATAATGACGACAATAATAGGAAAAAACTGAAACTTGATATTAAAGAAAATGAAGATACTGCTTTTGAAAATATAGCAACCTCAACTAGAAAGTCCAATAAAGACAATTGGGAAGCTAAAGTCGATTAATATATTGCTGATGGGTTAGATGAAGACGAGACTAGGAGCAAGGCTGATCGTAAACTTAAAGGCGAGGATATGGACAGTTTACTTCTAAATATTCTAGTTTTATTGAATATCTACTACAATTACAGAATGCAACAATTATATGACGTCTTAATGTTAACCTCACACTGGGAGGTTAACTGCTCGGAGGTTAACTATTTCCCATAGGGATAACATGAGGAAAAGTGGACCAGAAACCCCCATTTTTATAACTTGTTATGGCCGTCTTATGATTTTTATGGCCGTCTGAAGGTATGAACGTTTTTATGGCCATCTTATGATTTTATTTTTGCTTGCTGGACATTAAACATCAATCAATCAATCAATCAATCAATCATTGCCACAATGCCTTGTAACGTGTATAACTTATTGATCTAAACCTTAAATTATTGTTGAACAAACGTATGTGTATTTTGTAATAGTAGAATTTCATTTAGTATTTTGACCGTTATATTGTAAAATATAATTGAAATTTTTTTATGATGTTGTTTTAAAAACAATGTTGCAAAATGTTCTTGAAAATGAAATATACAGAAAAGATAAACTCATTATTCTTTTTAATTTTAGGATCTGCGGATTCAACTATCTTGGTGTTATTACAAGGTTATATTTTGCTACATCTATATATTGCAGAAGGACTTGCAAATGAAATAAACGAGACATATAAACGTAAGATATTTACTTTATTGGAGTCAAACGCAATCTCCTACCAAGGGAACTGGAAGAATGCAATGCACTCAACCTTAGGGAAACAGTGAATAAAGGTTTTAAGCTCTAATAGCCACAACAAGTTAATAGTTAATACTTCTCATTATTTTCCTACATAACTTGTTGAATTGTACACCATATAACTACACAAATGTCAACTAGGTATATAACCCATGTATCTACTTCACTTTAAGTTGTATCACAACTTTTTGTACCACTAGTGGGAATTGAATTATAAAATATGTTGATTCCGGGTATACGCCCGTAAAATAATAGAAATGTGCACGTTACTTTATGTATTCATTGTTTTAATTTTTTTTTTCAGGTAAATCTTGACAACTTTTCTTATTTCATTTACTTAAGTCAATATCTCATTACTGTTAAAATAGAGCATTGTAAAAGTAAATTGCTTGTTTGTTGATGCAAAGGACAAGTTTTTACAGTTGAATGGGAACCAAAACTGCCATTAAGAATTAACCATGAAGTTATCTTAAAGTGCAAGGTTCCGAATTGCTGTACCCAAACAACTAAATGGATTGGAGGACCACATGGTACACTGTTAACATATCAAAAACATTTTCTGAATAGTACGAAGTACAAAGAAATCTGGGGTAGAAATGAGAATTACCTAGTCATTTATAATTTTGGATTACATGATGCAAATAATATCTATACATGCTATCATGGATTCGATAATTATGGGAGAAATTTGACATTTGACAGATATGCTTTTCAATGTAAGTACATGTATACAAAAAGTTGTACTTTGATGTTGTGATCTATGGAAATATTTATTTTCAACTGGTAATAAGGTTGTAAAAATATAGTGTTAATCTGTGTTGGTCAATTTTTCTGGCACTGGCTGCAATCGAAGACAACTATCAAATTAATTATCGCGTTCTATATGTTATGGAATAACTTTTAATACTACCAATAATAATTGTAATACGTTTGTTTACTCCCTTCGTGTATTTAGTTGTAAAACCTACCTTCATCAATTAATTTAGCTAAAATGTATTAACTGTTTTGATTGTATTGTTGCATTATATCCAAAATCATTTAATTTCGATACATTTAATTGTTATCTATGAATAGAAACACAAAAAAACACAGGAGTTACTTCAACATAGGACCATTTAGAAAAATTGTCAAAAGATTTTGTCTCTGAAACATGTTAAGCATTGGAAACAAAATTCACTAGCAATAGTATTTGGAAGGTGCTCTATAATTCTTTTTATGCCAATATGAAATTCAAAATGGCCTACACCACAGGACTGAGTTTATCAAAGGACCCTAAGGGAAAAAGTTTTTAAAGGCCTGTTCTCTAATACTGGTTAAACAGTAGAAACAAAACTTATCACCAGCAGTCATAGGATAGTCCTCTATTAGTGTATGTATTTTTGTATGCCAATCGGAAATACCAAATGGCCGCATGACTTAGTTTAACTTATGACCCCTTAGGAAATATTTTGAAAAGGCTTCTTCTCTTAGAGAAATAGTTTAAAGGACTTCTTCTCTGAAACCGCTTAAACAATTGAAACAAAACTTATTTATCGGATGGCCCTGTATGAGGTTTATGTTTTTGTGCCCCTTGGAAATTTAAAATTTCCTCCACCAAAGGACTTAGTTTAACACAGGACCGTAATTGGGATAAATTTTTTATAAGGTGTCGCCTCTGAAGCCAGTTAATGAATTAAGACACAAGTTATTAAAAGGTCTTCTTCAATTTTTTTATGCGAGTAAGACAGTAAAATTGGTCACCATAACCATGTCAAACTTATTTTAATAGAGAACTATTTTCATATAACATGCCATCTTTTCTGAAACTGCAAAGCTGATTCAAGCCGTAAAGTATGTGAAAGTTTTGGGGAATGTTCTATGAAATTATATTTTTGCTTATTTGGTCAAAAATCAATGATGCAATTTTAGGAATTAATTTAGAAACCTACAGGATAATATTAAAATAACTTTCTATCTGTGTAACCAGTTGAACCCAAACAGCAAGATTCTAGATTTTTGGTCTCAACAAAGATGAAACTATTTATGCCAGTAGAAAATTTAAAATCAGGTAAATGCCATCTTCATTTCGTACAAAATCATGTGAGCGATACAGACTCTTAAGAGCCTCTGGTTAATAGGATTGTTAAACATTGGATCCCTCACTAGATGAAATTTAGATACTGTGGTAATTTTAGGCCTTTTGCGGTTTTTACAAAAAATAAACGGTCGAAAATGGCAAGTTTTAAGCTGCTTAGTTTAATTTTGTACAAAATTACACGATTTTGATGGGAAATTTTCTTTGGATTCAGTCTTATTAGCCGTTTGTAGTGTAATATTCCTATGTTTTCTAGACATTCGGCATCGGAAAAGGTTTGTTTTTCACCATTGATTAAACAAATAAATATTTAAATAATATGACTTAACATTCTTTCTGAAATTAGCTTTTAGTATAGTGATAATGTACACCTTTCGTCAAGAAATACTATATGAGAATGCTGACGTCAACGCAGATGTCATATTACGGAATCTTAACACTATACAAGACCCAATCCCAATCGATATTTTTCCAGGGTACATGATTGCATGTCACTATTGTATGGTTGCGGTTACTTACAGCAGTAATTAAAAAAATATTTTTTTAACCAGTGCTTCCAACAGATATCACTGTCAATAAAGCTGTGTATATGTTAGATGCTTACCTCAATGTTTTCGTAGAGTTTATAGAAGTGTACCCAGAGCCAGACTGTAGCATAACTTTTCAGGTTAGTGTTTAAAATTTGAAACAAATGTTTCTTTGTGTAACCTGATTGCATTTTAATTTTGATTTTCTTTCGACGTTGTCATTTGCCGTTTGCGTCTTAGCTTGAACTCTTATATTTTATTAAGATTGACAATATCTTAACAATATTTGCAGTTCATAATATACTTTATTTGTATTGTGTCTTCAAGCTGTCGGTTTGTTTCTATCATGATTGATTCTTTGTAAACCTTCTTTGTAAGAACACATACATAAATAGTAATATAATAAAGATGCTACGATAGACGTTTCTGCTTCAAATCATTAACATGATTTTAAGCTTCATGAAAATATTTCTCCATTTCAAAACGAATACCTCTAGGCAAAAAACAAATTTTTATTGAATGTTGTTTGAGAATTGACAATTTTTTTTAAATTGTAAAACTGCAAATTGTAGCTAGTTAGATTGTTCTGAGGTTTACATTTTAAGTTGCAAAATACTTGTACATGGAGGTTTTAAAGGTTAGAATTGTTTATTGTTTTTGTTTTTTTTTTTTGTTTATTTGTATTTGTTTGTTGTTTTTTTGTAGTTATGCAGCGTTGTTCATTAATCGATGAAACATTCACGAAAATATCAAAGAAATGTTTATTGGGAATAAATTATGTGAATGTTACAAAAGTGCTAATGATGGTTGAAATTTTGACTGTTCTACACTTTGTGGCTATTCGAACAATTTAATTAAAGCCGTTTTAAGTGTTCATTAGTCGTAATGTGACACAAACCTTAGTAAACTATTTCCAAAGCAAATCTTTAAGTGCATATAAATGTTATAAGAAACACTTGTAAAATACCTGCAAAATTTGCAAAATATTAAGACCATGATAAGAACTTGCAATACTTGTACATCCTTTACTCAAAGCCCAAAGACCACTGAAGCAATTTTTATGGGAATGATATATAAAGGTTACCCAACTCTTATCCACCAAGCCACTAAATGAAATTTGATAAACTTTCACAGAATCTTTTTCACATAGTCCCATTATGCACCTGGTATTAAACATTTTGTTTGTAATGGTATTTGGGGTTTCCCATCGAAAAATATGGACTCTGTCATTGACATATGGGAGTACGCATCGCTTATCCGCGACTCTACCAATACCACTGAATGGAATTCGATAAAACTTTCAAGAAATCTTGTCACATTATTGCTTTCTGTATCACAAAGTTGTGTTCTTACAGTTTTTAATAACGTGTTACTTAAGCTTTAATCAATGATTTAGGTCCGCCGAATAAGTGTTTAAGTGTGCGCTCATCTTTCCTAGATACCTTTCGGCATTGCTGAATGTTACCATAGATTTGCACTCCGTTGCACTTGCTTTTCGGATTTTTTCTAAGCGCTCATAGATAGTGAGCTGATATTTGATGTGAGAGTAAGCATCATTTGTTACGGATCAAATTATGGCCTTTGCGTGAGATAAATTTCTTTGAATAACAGCTTTTCAGTGTTTTTTATATGTCGACGAGTGATTTAGTAGTGCCTAAGCAATGCTTTCAAATTTCTTGGTATAACAATTAGTTATAATAATATTATTACTTTAATCAATGATTTAGGTCCGCTGAATAAGTGTTTAAGTGTGCGCTCATCTTTCCTAGATAACTTTCGGCATTGCTGAATGTTACCATAGATTTGCACTCCGTTGCACATGTTTTCCGGATTTTTTCTAAGCGCTCATAGATAGTGAGCTGATATTTGATGTGAGAGTAAGCATCATATGTTTCGGATCAAATTATGGCCTGTGCGTTAGACAAATTTCTTTGAATAACAGCTTTTCAGAGTTTTTTATATGTCGACGAGTGATTTAGTAGTGCCTAAGCAATGCTTTCAAATTTGTTGGTATACCAATTAGTTATAATAATAATATTTCTACACCTTCAAATTGCTTATTTACCTGTGTCTTATATTTTCTGTATTTTGATAAGACTTGTCGGACCTGCAAAATTATACTTGACCTCAATGTATATTATTTTAAACGAAAATAAACAGGTTCTACAACCGCCACTGTATGAAGTATATCGGCTTATACCATACTGTCATTTCGTGCCCGACTAGCCTGTAATTGGAGTGGCTGATTAGCGTGACAACGTTATATCCCATTTTCTTTATTGCGTATGCTTAGCAACTTAAGTTGAACACTGAATGAGGTCTTAAAATTTCAAATAACGAATCATTTTCTATTTTTACATAATACATTTTTCATAAATTGCACTTTTGCAGAATGAAGATATTTCGAAATTTATCAACAAAACATCAGAAAACGTACATGAATATTTCTTCAAAGTTAGGTATTTTTTTAAATATGCAGCATGTGTATCGGAATGTAATGGTAATTTAACAATGAAGTGTGCAATTGGAACACACAACATGATGGTGTTAGAGGTCTACGTAGTTATCCAGCCGCGATGTAAGTTCATCGTGTATTGACCATGTATTAGAATTTAATGTTATATTATTTTCTATAATTAATTTTAATATGTTATTCATATATGTCGTCTGTTTATTTTTTAATGAAAAGCACAATTATTTTACGATGTTGATTGTGTTTTTGATGAGTATGCTTATTTTTACATAGAGCAATGATTTTGCTATTGTGATACGGTTATTATTCCCAACTGCAATTCGTTGCAAGCAAAGCACAAATTGCGGTTGTCCATTCCTTCTTTTGAATATTAAATTCATATTAAATGTTTATGTCTGCAATGTTCATGACTAGTTAAAAAACGACACCGATTTAACAGGCCTTTGTCCTTGTTATGATTGTTAGTATGGTTTGCTAACTATATGGGCATTTGTTTTGCTATTGTTTGCAGTGATTTTGTTTGATGCGCAGTAACTTTGTTATTATTTGTTATTATTTGCAATGATAAAGTCGTTGTGCACGTATAGTTTGTCTCTGTGTACACTGGTTTTGTTATTGCTTGCATTTAATATGTAAACAGATATATTGCGATAGTAAAAGAAACTCGATTAACCGGGTTAACCGAACAGAATTGTAGAATTTTTCAATTATTTGTTGACAATTGTTCATTAAACTAAACGCAAATTACTTTAGGCAAAATGTGTTTTTTATCAATCACAATTGTACATTTAAATTTTTTATTTGCGTTTTTGTATTTGATACAAAAATAGTAATTAACAAGCTTGCACAGAATGTAATTTTTATTCAACTTATCATTTGTCTTGTATAGAACAAACAAATTTAGCCACAAATTGTTTACAGCGTTTAATTTCATACACTAATGTAACGTTTCAACAATTTTTTTTTCAGTTATATCGCAGTGTCGAGTTTTTTAAGGGAAGAAGACGGAATATCGACATTCCGATAAACTTTTGAAAATATTTATCAGTCAAATTTTAGTGTCGACCACATCTTGCTTCTCAAACCTTTTAAGAAAAAAAAACATTTTACACAACTACTATTTAAACTCATTTCATTGACTGACAGCTACAGATATAACTGTGTTGTTACCTCTTTAGATTTTTTCTTCAGGTATACATGTATAAAATGCGAAATCGAAAATGACATTTCATTTAACGGTTGTAATAATCTCTTTTCAGGAGAAATCCCATATTTAATATAATTGTTGTGTGGGTTTTGGCGTTTTAAAAATAACAATAATTACATTAAATAACATAAAAATAACTATTTCAAATATTTTATAAAAAATAAATTATCAAACTTATTTTTCTATTAAGCATGCAGTAACTTTGCCTTTATTTCTTTGCCTTCGTTACTGGTATGGATGATGAGTGCTTGTTTATGGGTGTGTATCTATTTCTGCCGATGCTGGAAATTCAAATGCTTGCACCAACAACGAAGTAGGCATTTAGTATACACAGAATAATAATGTGAATTCGTGGCATGTTCATTTCATTTAAACTGTCTATTATTTGCGCAGTTTTTGTATCTTAAAATGCAAAACTGTCACATTTCATTGTTGAACTGGTTGAATGCTTTTTCTATCTTTTGGCGTTTGTCGTCCGTCCTAAAACATTTTACATTTTAATCTTCTTTTGGAGAACTGCTTAAAGGAATTTTAGGAAAACTGGCAGAAATTGTTCTCAAATCATCATGTACGGATGTTGTAACAAACATGGCCGCTACTGCACAGTCTTGTTTTTTATTTGGCACAATTATTACAAACGTCTTCTCATGAACGGCTGAATGAATTGAAACCAGTAGATTTGGTCCCCAAAAAGTGTTGCTACTTTCGAAAGGAAAATCAGTATGGTCGTTAGTGGAGATCCAAATTACATATATATTCAATGAGAAACATATTTAAGTCTTAAATATATTCCAACTGTCTTTATTCTTTGAAAAATGTTTGTATGTTTTTCATTTACAACGATTCCTATTTTCTTCTGGATCGAGTGAATCCTGGTTTCTCATTCTCTCCATTTTGTAACATCTTCTGCTCTGAAACTCCAACCCTAATGGACATTTGCATTTAAACAAGTTTCTTAGCAAGTGTTGTTGCTATGGTTGCGACACAAAATTTTATATAGCAGTACAGAATTACACAGAAACTCTATGGGAAAGCACGTCTGGGTCTTCTATTCAAGAACATATGATATTTCCTTGAATGTACAAGTTCAAATGAATTTATTCTAAGCAGAAATTATGTATGAGACGTCCACTACAAGGATTCTTCATTTCGTCTTGAGCAAAAAAGTAGCAAAGCCGTCATTGTTATCTTAGTTCCTGAATGTTTGACGTTTAAGACAGTCTTATTCTATAAAGTACATGATCTAATGTTTTGTAACTTGGAGCAAATGATGCGTGTGACGTTCTCTAAGAATATTCCGCATTTAGTCATGATAAGATAAAAATACTGCAAACGTTGACAATTCTTTCTTATTGGAATTTGAAAAAATGTTTACATCTGGAAGTATGTGTCCAAATATTTTTGTAACAAATTACAAATAATGTATGGCTCGGTTTAAATGTTCTTTTTTGTTCCGATTCAAACAATGGCCAGTCCTTGTATCTGATTGGCTGCAATTTATAAAAATCTATTCTAAAACTATAACCTTAAGGATTGTGACTACAAAAGTGCAGTATAACAGGTGCAACGTAAAAATCTAATCATCTGACATCAAATGGACTTTTAAGATTATCAGCATGAACATTTTTTTTTGTTTTATAGAAAGTAGAAAGGAAGCTTACCGTACAAAAAGAGCATAAAAGCAAAAGACAATAATTTATTACACATCCAGATTCAGACAAACATTAACAACATGAAACAAAAACCAAATACACACAAGCAGAACGTGAACCTCATAATAAAAACCATGAGTGCACTCAGGTGCTCTGGGCGAGTAAGTAATGTCTGGTCGTATTTGAGAGAATAATGTCTGATAACGATCAATTAGGTCATATTGAAGACCCTAGAACGTCAGGAGAGACATCACCTATGTAGAACAAATCTCTGTTTTAGAACCTTATAGTCAAAGCAGTGCCCTGTAAAGAAATGCAGAATATCGTTTACAGGATTTACCAAAGCAAATAAGTTGTGAAATGCACAGGTAAAATCGATGAACGAGAAGTTGACAATTGAAAAGTTGAAGTTATGGCGTTGTTGTAGAGTCTAGTTTGTACTTTTCCAGCTCATGTCGATTATAAGTGTATTGAAATGTCTCTACTATTAAGCTCGTAAATTAGACATTTATTAGTCAGTTGAGTGATACAAGCTCTATGTAACCTATTGCAGATCTATTGCAACTTCTTATTGTGGGATTTTAAATATGCGGTGCTAAAAAGTT
This sequence comes from Limnoperna fortunei, assembly GCA_944474755.1. NCBI lineage: Eukaryota > Metazoa > Mollusca > Bivalvia > Mytilida > Modiolidae > Limnoperna > Limnoperna fortunei. The sequence continues at coordinate 39,536,032 of OX104118.1, read as the reverse complement.
ATTATTTTTCAATCAGCCCGATCTTTGTAACCATATACATGTAGTTGAATAAACATAGTTAAATATTTCGTTACACACACAAAAATCTATACAATTATAAAATCCTTTGCTATTCTCCAACACATGGTTGATGTGTATTGTGCATGAACATAACGACAAACATACATATAAAGAAAAGTTGTTTTAGCACAAACATTTGTGTAAAGAAATGTTATTATTTATTTTTAATTTTATCACTGTTAAACATAACTATATCAAATGACAATTTAAACATAAACACCTCAGCGTAATATTCTGCGGTTGATGAAAGCTATCAGACTTTATATGTATATTTATGGTTCAAATAGTAACCATAAAGTTGAATAAACATAGTTAAGTGTTTCAATACACACACACAAATCGATACAATTATAATATCCTTTGCTATTCTCCAACACATGGTTGATGTGTATTGTGCATGAACATAACGACAAACATACATGTAAAGAAAAGTTGTTTTAGCACAAATATTTGTGTAAAGAAATGTTATTATTTTTTTTAATTTAAATGTTAAACATAACTATATCAAATGACAATTTAAACACCTCAGCGTAATATTTTTCGGTCGATGACAGCTATCAGACTATATGTATATTTATGGTTCAAATAGTAATGAAAACCTGATTTTTTTTCTATTTAGTCGAATCATTAAGACATAATGTTCCAGTTTTTGCAGTTCTCAGCCTGGCTCTTGTAATCGCTGCATTAGTTTATCCACTCAAAGAAGACAGCTTTATTACGGAAAACTATAATGGTAATTATACTTTTGTTTAACAGGTCTGTTTTAACTATTAATAAATTATTAATTGTGAACACACATTATTTTATATAATGAATGAAGACATTTCTAGTCTTAGGAATTTAGAGACACAAAATTGCAGACACATCTTCTAAAAACTATGAAACCAATACAATCCTTTCTGAATAGGCATATCAAATGTTTTTTTTATTAAGTATGTAAGCACGTTAAATGATCAAATGATATCGAAAACTTTTTAATGATATTTAAAGTTATATAAGTGAAAAATTCAAGAAGAACAACAAACGTTAATGTCGATTCGTGTTAAATTTTAAAACTAAATGAAACGACAACACCAACAACTAGTTTCTTCACCATATACACGAGTTATTGTGTAAACAAACTTCATTTCGAGGAAAATTATTTCGCTAAAAAAATATTTACCACATAAAGCGCCTTATACACAACCTTTTTTATTAAAACCAATGGGATAAAAAAAAATAGGACCACTTAAAAATATAAAGGTACACTACGTCTAAACATTAAACATAAATGTAGACCCGTATCCTGCATATTGTTGATGCTGCTTAAATTTTATATTACATTCGATCGACACTGCCGTGAATATTTTTGTGTTTTCAGCATACTCTGTATAGTTGCCTCACTTCTGGTTTTTAGAAAAAGCAACATGAAAAAGAGTACGTATGCGATTATTAAAACGCATACTTTTACGTATGCTAGTTCAGGCAGTATAATTTCCTCGTAAGTAATAGTTTAATTGATAACATAATTGTCAATTGATTATTTTAAATACTTATCTGGTGCAATAAAGGTATAAACATTGCATCCCTAAAGCACTGTGCATCTATTATGTACGCACAATCAATTTCTAGTAAATTTCAGGAAAAACATCAAATAATTCTTAAGCAGTACTAAGAAATGAAATTGTAACATTGAACCTGAATTTTGTGAAAATAGTAAGTCAGCACATTTTTCGATTAGTTAAACATCACTAAATTAGAATTAAACAAAAATACTTGGTGTACAGGAGATATAAATAACGTTGTAAAATAGAAATTGTATGATTAATACTAAATACGTTACATAAAATATCAACGTTTTTTAGGCAACAACAAAATTTTCGTAATTGGATGTCTGGAATATTGGTGTTGTGCTTTTTTTCGAAGACTGGAAGTGACAACTATGCATTTGACAGAATGTTGTTCGAGGAAATGAAATGTTTCTTATATAATTATATAATTTAATATAATTTATATCCATTTTGTTAAACTATACCAAGTACTATCTTGCTGTTCACATTTGCAATTTACAAAATCACTTTGACTACTAAAGTTTTTAATGTATATTGTAAAAACTGTTGTCAAAAGTCATAATTTTGGCGCATTTTTTTCAAAAGCAAGTCATCACCTACTTTTGACTATTAATTACAGCTTTTAGAGCTATCATAAGCTGATCAGTTTGAGATGAAATTTTATTCGTCTTAATCTAGTCTTATTTGAAATATATAAGCCAAAATCGATGAGTAGACTTCTTTGTTTTTTTCTGAGTTACGTCTACCATGCATGTCTATAATCGAAAATAAATTCTATAATGGTTTGTGACCAAGTTATATAGCTTCAGTGGATATTTTTGGAAAAAGTTTTAAAACGGGCAGACGAAGTAAGGACGACACACTACGAACGCAGTGGTGACAAAGGCTCATATAGACCTCCGGTCCAGATGAGTTCAACATTAGATAAAACAAACTGAAAATAATGAATAAAACAATATAACACTAACCATTTGAAGCTCATGATGAACGAAAAATAATGTAAGCCTCAATTATATTTTTATCTATAAGCACTAACTGTAGATTGTACGGGTTTATTTCTGATACTAAAGTTTAAACATACATGTACACGTAATCAGCGCACCGTCCTCCATTAATTTCAACAAATTATATTTCTGTATATTTGGAAACGATTCCCAAACAGTGTTGAGTATTAACCACACTTACCTAAATCTCCACATGAATATTCTCAACTAAGTGCAATAAGTGTTGGAAGACTCAAAAGAAAGTTTGTATGCTGCAACAAACTTAGACTTGGAGAATATAAAGCAATGGAAAGCACATATACTGAGGATGAAAAATCAAGATGAAGCACGCTTACAGCTGATGGAGTCCTTAGAACCTCATCAACTGATCCTTGTTATGGACTGGGCTATGAAGTTTTTGCCATTACGGTTCAGAGAGAAACAGTCTGATTTCTTCAGACAGAAGGGACTGAATTGGCACGTCAGTGTGGCTATTGTTAAATCAGAAAATGCAACATTGCAGGTATTATTATTAGGCTTATCTGCCAATCTAGTTTTTTCAGCTTTATACCTGGCTACCGATGTCTCTATTATATATTATCTATCTGTCATTATCTGTAAATTTTAAAACTTACTAGGCATAAAGGTGTGCTCAACTCAATTTTGAAACTAAATTAAACTTGCATAAAAATATAGTTCAATCAATCTTAAATGACAGCTACAATAATTAATATTTTGAATAGTTTTATTATAAATAAATAAATACAAAAAAAATTAAAAATTAAAAAGAAAAATAAATGCTGCCATGGTGAGATTTTGTGACTTGTTTATCATGATCTTTGTGATATCACCTTGTAAGAGCAACTCATCCTTAACTACTTAATGGATTTTAATGAAACTTTACATGAAGAAAAAACATGATATGGAGATGTTCATGAAGAATTTCATTGCTGTTAGATATCTTTCGGGGGAGGTAATTAAAAATTTTTAAAATATACTGTTTGATGGGAGACCTTGTAAACATAACTTCTCCTAACTAAACCGCTGAATGGATTTTGATGAAACTTAACGTCAGGGAAGTACATCATATGGAGATGTGCATGAAGAAATTTAATTGTGCTCAAATATCATTCAGAAGAGATAATTGGAATTAAGGCTTTTTGTGAAGATAGAGTCCAATATGAAGTGGTAGGTATCCTTTTGTGCGCTTGCTTACATTATTCCTTGTTTTGACAATCTTAGTTATATTTCAGCACAAGACATTTGTCCATTTATTTGATGGAGTACGTCAGGACTGGTTTGCAGTGGCCTCAATTCTCGAACACACATTGGTGACCATAAAGAAGCATATGCCAAATGTAGAGGAGATATATTTACGGAGTGATAATGCAGGATATCATTGTGGATGTTTGTGGCTTAGCCTGTTTGGAATAAGTGAAAGAACAGGTAGATAAGTAATCATGAACTAGCTTAAATTATATAGACAAGGGTAAAACAGTATACCCCCTCTTCTTGGAAGCAGGGGTATTATAACATGAAATATTTAAGCCGATTTCACTACATGTACAAAGAAACGCACAATACAACAAAACTACAATTAGAACTGACTGGAATTTAAAATGTGAGTGAACACAGATGGTCCAGAAAGGTATGCATTTCCTGCTATTTGCAATGTTAACATACACCCTTCATGATTAAAGATGAAAAGGGTACAATAAGTTTGAATAGTCCATTTGTCCCTATGCATATATGTTAATCCCTCAGTTTAAAATGGGAAATGGCAATAATAAGCATTATCTTTAAAGCAATCTTGAGCCCATTTAGTATTTCAAATTAAGGAAATGTTTTTGACTAATTCTATGATTCAATATTTTTCTCAGGTTTAAAGATAGCACGTTACGACTACAGTGAGGCTCAGTCCGGAAAAAGTTTTTGTGACGCCAAAATAGCTCACATGAGATCAAAAATGAAAATGTATGTTGCAACAGGACACAACATTACAACAGCATCAGATATGCGGGATTCAATAATGAGTGGTACCGGTGTTACAGGATGTCAATGTTGTGTAGCTGAGGTTGTCACTGAAAATCAGGAAATGACAGGTCACCGTTTCAAAGGGGTCAACAACATTTCAAATCTAGAATTTGATGAAGAAAACATCCTGATTTGGCATTCCTACAACATTGGAATAGGAAAAAGAATATCCAGGTCCTTCGTTTTAGGGCAAGAACAAGGTGAGACTGGACTGAAAGTTGTTTCTGATTTTTATGAACCAAGGACTGTGTTTGGTGCAATAGGGGAACATAAAAATCCTGCTATAGATACAACACCTGCGGAAACAGATCTAATTTTTGAATGTCCAGAATCTAGATGCTGTGCAGCGTTTTCCTCATTCCGTGACCTTGAATCTCACCAGAGTGTTGAAAGACACATTACAGGTACTACTTGTTCAACATATGACAAAGTAATGAAAAGGTGGGCAGATACCTGCAATTCTAACTTTCAAAATGCTGTCAACTATCCAAATGTAAATGTGTTGAACACAGATGCTGAAGAAGTTTCCTCTGAGGAAAAGGGATGGGCACTACGAAAGGAAAGAAAATATGTTAGATTTTCATATGAGGTGAAAGAATTTCTAAAGCAAGAGTTCAAGGCTGGAGAAGTGAGTGGTAAAAAGGCAAATCCAGCGACAACATCTAGAAACATGAGGTTAAAAGTAGATGAAAATGGTGTTCGTTCATTCAGTACTGACCAGTTTCTTCAGCTTTCACAGATTGCATCTTACTTTGCTCGCCTGTCAGTGAACAGTAAAAAGTCACAACAAACAGCTAATGATGAAAGCGATGAAGATCTTTTGAACATTGTAACGGAGATGGAGGCAAGAGAAATTCGAGAAGTGATTCTGAATGAAGATTAAACATTTGATGGAGAGACATATTGTTTTTATGTTCTGTTTGTCTGTCCTTCAGTCTGTCTGTCTGTCTCAAAGTTACTCTGCTTAACTCCACATGAAACTAAATAAAACTAATAGTACGTAGCAAGTAAACCATATAAAGTTGTGCATTTTACCAGGAAGTTTTAATCCTCAAAATTTTGTGGGAAGTATGGCACTTTGAACCTAGTATTTTCCATAAAATCCTCATTAATCATAGCTTCTGCTCAATTTCTCTTTAACTACTCAACCAAATGTTATGAAACTTTAGTTTTGCATATGACAAGAAAATTTTGATCTTAAAATTTGTTAGGAATTTTATTAGTTACAGAACTAAACTTACAATCACAAGTCAGTCATTGTTGCTTACAGATTATGTGATTTATTTATTTATAAAATGCTTTATGAGCCACTACGGTAGGTACACCTGTTTATTTTAGGGTCAGGTCTCATTAACCCTTCTTGGTCAATTGGTCCCTGCCTAATATAGTGGCACTAAAAATGCAAAATGCAAATGTTATTCTTTGTGATTGTCAAAGTTTTATTTGATAAAGGAAACATGTGTATAATCAAATGAAAAAACTTTTATAAAGACCCCTGATTCATTTTTGACAAGTGTATGAATTTTGTTTACTTGGCTGTGTGAAAAGGCTCCATATGGAAGACCAGAAATCATGCATAAAAGTATATATTGAGCATTTTAGATTCAAATGATTAAAATTGAAGATTTTGAGCATTTTAGGCACAAACGTTTGAAAATGAACAGATTTAAGGCTCGAATGATTGAAAATGAACAGAATTTTTTCCTCAAACATGAAACATTGTTGTTTATTTCATATTTTAGTCTGTGTTTTTATTTTTTCATAGAGTTCAATTGTCTGCCTCTAGACCATTAAAATGTAGTCACTGTAATGTTGCTGTACCTAATAAAATTTTGTTTTTATTTTGGGAAATTAAAGAGAGTAAAATCCGATACAGTAAACATGAAACTCACTAAGTGACATCCATTTTGCAATAAATTGAAGAAAACTCTCTTTTAATTTTTATGGTCAACAGCATGATGTTATTCTAGGACATATGCCCCTGCCTTATACTATAATCATATAGTGCATTAAAAATGAAAAATGCTACGTTACTGATTGTGCCCGGAAATTGAGGCCCTAAATGAGAGTATTTTGAGCCTTTTGTAAACATCCCAACTTTGCGAAAAGAAGCAATTGTTGATTAGCCATGTTTTATGCCAGAATTAGAAAGAAGATTTTATTAGCTTTGCAATGATATATAACATGTGTGCCATCTTACCTGTGTTGGTTCAATTTGAAAAATGCAAATTTTAAGCTGAAAATGAATGTAAACGTTAAAAGGGGCTTTTGAGACCTGTTTTTATATGAATTATCTCCCTTGTTTAATTCTAAAATAGCCTTTTTTATAATTTGATCTATGTATTTGTTTAATAACAAATGTGTTATGATATAATTTAATAATTGAAGCTATTTGATATTATTTGTTATGTTATTATTTACATTTGTGTATATTTTATGCATTAGTTTGCTGTTGAAGGTCACATGACATGCGTTACTGAACGTATAATTTTGATTTTTAAGTGATGAAGTCTCAAATAGAAGTAGATAAAATAAAAAAAAACCAAATAAACAACTAGACATAATGACATTTACCTCTTCATGAAATAGAAAAGTGTTTGCATATTGAAGTTTTAATTTGAGGCATATTCTCTAATTTTTACAAAATAAGGACTTTTTGGTGCTATCCCAAAGAAAAGTGTTGTAAGATCCCAAAAATCTGAATTAAATTTTGAGATAAGAGTGTTTTGATAGTTTTTTTGCAATAAATAGTTTTTCATATAATTTTGGGTATCTGGATATTTTTTAACTTTAAAAGTAGGTAAATTTCATTATTTTGAAATATCTGATTTTGACCTATGTTTGACCTTTATGTACTGATACTGTATTATATCTGTAAAACATATGTCGTTATAAACTGAAAGTATGATGATCATTCTATTTTAGATATATAATACTTTATTAGTCTGTTACTAATAAGTGCATGAAAAATTACAAATAAAAATTGACAAGTTTGACTGATTTTTGTTATTTTATGGACCCAAAATCGCAAGTGCTGTTACCATGGCAACCGATGAAAAATTTGGTAAAGTTGTGCCAGTTTTTTTTTCTAGGCATGAATCTCACTTATATATATCATTTCATCCATATTGAAGGGGGTCATAAATCACCCTCTGCCTGGAATTTACAGAGAGCTGTACTTAATTCCTCGTAACGAAATGTGTTACTTTTGAATCAAAATATGACCTTTTCATATGTATATGTCATAGTCTTAAATTTTGTTCCTGCAACGTTTTTAGAACAAATTTAAAATTAAAACAGAGTAACTTTGTTCTCTTAAATCACTCGCTTTGAAAGTGAGTTGAAACAGCCTACAATAAACATGTCATTCACTATCAAAGAAGATTAGTGGTACTCCTATGGTAAGTTTTTGTTTGTTTGTTTGTTTGATGATGTTTTAACGCCACTTTCAGCAATTTTTCAGCTATATCATGGCGTCCAGTTTTTATTGGGGGAGGAAGCGGAGTACCCGGAGAAAACCCCCAGACCTGCGGTAGGAAAACTGGCAATCCTTGTCAATTAAGATTGGAGTCGAGTACACCCTGCCTGCAGTGAGAATCGAACCGCGTGATCAATAGTGTTTGCGTACACATACAGTAACATATATGAGTCTTAATGAATTCTCATGATATGTATTTTCATTGAATGGAGATAGAGCGCTATGTTTGAGCTCCAGAGAGAGAGAGCTGGAGAACATTTAATAACCAAAATAGGTGTATACGAGATCTTAGGTGGTATACCGCAGAAAAAAATATTCGATTTATAAAGGAGCTATGTAATTCATACCTTAGGACCAGGTTTGTTAGAGACTTATTATTAGTATTCCAGATTCATGCAACAAATTATCTTGATTTTGTCTATGTTTACTCGTTCCCGTAATGATCAAATGTGGAAAATTCCTAAACATTATTTAAAATCTGTCCCAACGTTTAATTTCTAATCAAATTTGCGCTTCAGTAGATTTCATGAAGCGTCTTTTTTGCATATTGTTTTATTAAAAAAGGACGAAAGAACGAATGAAACGAAAGATTTGAATTTCGACTTAAGTTTGTCTAAAATTTAATGTTATTCACATTTGGCACATGAAAACTGGGTGACGTCTTTGTGAACGCTTATGTCGCTTAAGTCCTTGTTGTCTTGAGAGAATCTTTAAAAATACGTCGCATTCGAACTCATAGTTTTAAATGTGGCTTATTTTCAATTGTTATTATTCAAAACGAGCACTGTACTTGGCTATTTCATTTTTTCCGGAAGTGGGCATTTCTATATTTGTCATGCATATGCACTCGCTGGTGTGTTCAAATTATTTGGGCTCACGATGACTCGTGATGCAAACATTATTTAACAATGAACCATACTCATGGAGAATAGTGACTTGTGATGAAAACAAAAGAATAACTCATATCCACATCAAACCGAGAACCTTATTGAGTCATCGTATATACGATGAATCATATAAAAATGATTCATATCCCAGAATCGAATATGTTTCGCCAAATAAAAACGAATGCATTCGCAATTGAAATAAACTGATTATGTAATGACTTTCCATAACCTATTGATTGTTTCCTAATTAAAAATATATAATAACGAGGTACACAATTTCACCCCACATTTGCATACTTTAATAGTGTGCATTGCCAAACATGGTTATCCTGAAGCAGACTAATAATCCATGCAGGCATATAGCAAATTACTATAGATCATTAAATACAGAAAAAAGAATACGAGAGCTACAATTATAAATAGGGGGTGATTTGAAGATGTTTCATTCTGATTTAAACAAACCGCCCATGGAACATTATTTTAGATTGATCATATTGAAGGAAATCTGAGGTCAATCATGATGTTTTCACACATAAAATTTCGAAATGAACTTTTCCTCGCTGTTTACTTATTTTAAACAAAACATTCGGACAAAGCATGTTCTGAAAACAGTCCTATCGATCAGCTTCCTTATAGACGTCAATCTTACATATTTGGAACAGATCTTCCGGTTAATCGAGTGCGATGAATGAATCATGATATTGGAATGTAAGCTTAATTTGATGACTCATGGTAGACGTCATGATTAACAGGATTAACATGCATGACTCATTGTGTGGCGTTTTGACGCCAAATATATTCAGGTATTTGTACTTTCTGTTTGGGATGAGACATATTTCGGATGAGGGGAAGGAGAGAATGGTTGACCATATATGGAGAAAAAGAGGAGCTTTGCCATATTTTGGACGAATGAGACATTGTTAAAAAAGGGAGGGGATATGTCCATATACAAATGTGGACAAAACTGAACACGCCCTACTACTATCATTTTTATCTTATGCCGTAATTAGTAGAAAAGTATATCGTAAAATACTATTTGTATGTGTACAGTTTATGCGAAATTTCACCTTGCATCTCATAAATATACAAAAGAATGTTCACCTTGACAGGTGCTACCCTTTACAGTAAGTGTGTGGGGTGGATGCCCAGTTAAGTTAGAGATTTATTGGTTAATTTATATACAATATTTTTGGAAAGATTTGTCTTCAAAAATCCAAATTTTATAATTCTATATATGTAACATAAATCTAGAATCAAATCGTTGTTTTTGTTTACATTTGTACTGTGTAGTACTTTTAAATACTATTGGACTTAGTATGTTCAAAAATTGTGTCATTGGTAATGAGACATCAAATCTAAAATTGAAGAGGGAACGTTTTTTAATTATTATTTTGAATGTCTTTGTTAAACTATTATGTTTCATGTTTTTATAAATTCGATTCTTTATAACTGATCAGCTGTGTACATTGTCAGACTGCTCATGACAAAAACATTCAGGTTTGCTTTACCATGTACTTTTTATATAATACACGTGTTAAATTATGCACGTATTTAAAAATTGAAACATAATGTTAAGAAGTCAACAATAACCTTACCTTTTAAAGTTTTAGCGACTGAAAACACAACACAACTTATAATCCGAAATCTTAATTCGTTTGATCGGATTTGCTATTTCTTAATTGTATTTTCCATAGACAAGAAATAAGTGTTTAAGGTTAGAGCTACACTCTTAATATTGAAGATATGAAACTGTTTTCAATTGTTTGCATTTCCTATCAGCATATATTTTTTCCCTAATCTAGTGATTATAATATTGAAATCTTGTGATCGATTTCCAATATATATTTGACAGTTATATACCAGAACATTTTAAGTAAATAGATACAAAAATTCTTATGTGTAGATAAACATTTGCAATTTTTAACGGTAATTGTTAGTCAGTGTTGAGATATGTATGTTTAGTTTTTAAGCTTTTTGTAACAGAAATGACATGAACGCTTCAAATGATAACAACACTTTCCATGCGCAATTGCTTTATATAATGCCAGGTTGTTACCAAAAGAAACAAAACTATCTTCGGAGTGCATTAACAAAAAATCATGTGCATTTGAGAAAAAATGTTTAGTTTTTATATGTTGTTGACCAAGAGATTGATGAAGAAAACGATCCAGTTGTTTCTTTGACACATCTGTATAAATCTAACGGTGTCTAACGGCTTTTTATAGCGAAGGATAAAACACTTTGAAAATTTAACAGAAGATATAGTCAAAGGAAAGTTTTTGTCGTGTGTCCGTAAAATAAGCGGAGTATGAAAGAAACTTCTTAAGAGATGCAGCGATGGTCTAAGAACTAAAAATAATATACAAATATTTCCTTCGACTGAATACATATTGATATTTCTCACACATGTCATTTAAATCCTATTTTCAGGCAATCGCAGGCTAGAAATTTGACATATAATAATAAAACATTCTTTCGGATTATCGTGATGGAATTCGTCAGTGTAAGGGTCCTTACACGTTATGTAGTTATATGCCGAAGAAACACACGTAGGCTTCTTTGTGTTCCTTGTCTTCCGTCTTTCTTTTTTCGCGATATTGTTGACTAGTTGATCGCTGTTTAAATTTATGTGAAATATCATATATGGTGTTTTTACTACGCGTTCATAGCAAGATATATCTGCTTTAAGTTAGACTTTTGTCTGAGCTATAGTTTACTTTTTAAAAATAAATCTTAAACCTGCACAATCATTTAACATGTGTTAAGTTTTGTGACATGTATACTGGTCTAACGGTGAGGTATGATTGAAGTGTCTTTATTTCAAATCGAAGTATCTGTTTTACGTCCATGTTGAGAGCTGTTGTGAAATCTTGTTTATACCTCCTTGGTCATTCTTCCGTAAATGCCGTTTTCAGGTAAAAATTACACAGTTAAGATGCGTTCATGCACAATCGTGATAGAAATTTGTGTCCTTTTGCTGTACTTGATTCCTGAAAAAAACATTTCTATTACTTGTGTAGGATCACCTGGTCTTTCGCCAAAAAATGTATCTCAGAGCTTATTCTTCTTGACGTGTTTCCTTACTTAACTCAGAAAATTCTGGCACATTGTGTTAAGATTTGTAGTTTGATGCTATCATGATCTATTTTGCTTAAATTCTGTACATAACTAACATATGTTTATTGCATATAAAGTATTAAAGTAGAATAACAGACGTTATCTTTCTTTTTTATAATATCTACAATTGTATATCACGCAACTCGCATAATGGCTTATTGTCCTTGTTTCTTGTTTATAAGTTTTAAAACTAATAATTGTCCTCAAGAAAAGTAAAGTCCCCACTATTTAAACGCATCAATTATTTTTACTGAAACGTCTCCAAAATTATTTGACAAATTGTGTTATTCAATGCCCTTATACTGAAGACAAGTTAAAAGTTCTCTGACGAGCAAGTCGGAAATTTGTAGCTTATTATAGTCAAATTTGAATATAGTTTTTATATACATATAATAACTTTAGGTATTTTACTAACCAAAAGAAAGACTATTCCTTTTGAAGAAAAAATTTCATCTGAAAGCTTTGCTAAATTGGTATAAGTAAATGTACTAGCTCAACGAAACAAAAGATAAACAGCACAATGATGTGTAAAACAATCTCGTTTTACATACAAATAAACACACCGTTTAGTTAATGTAAATTGTAAATATATTCAGAACAGATTTAATTATAAAACTGAGTTTATTTTCAAAACATCAATTTTTCCCAACAAACCAAATACTTTATATCGCTTAAATTGCTAGATAAAAACACGTGTATCCGAATTCATTTAAGAAATGTTCATTGACTAATGTTGTTTGTCTCTGGTGACACAAAAGTATCTAGTATGACCGCCACGTGCAGCAATCACTATCCTGCATCTCCTCGGCATGCACCAATCTTTTCTTATTCTCTGTTGAATGCTTCCTTACTCACATTGTAACACATTGGTTAACTGAACTAGAGTTTGCGGTTGCAATTGGCGCTTGGGTACACGTTTGTTAAGTTGTTCCATATCAATTTCATCCCATTTTTGATGGATTAAAATCTGCCCACGTTTGCTATTGGCAAGAAATAGTGGTTATACTGCTGTATGTTGCCGATCATTATTATGCTGAAATAACCCCCTCTATCGGTTGATAGGAGGCAGAAAGTATGGTGTCAGAATATTTCTTCTATAACTTTCAACCGTTGAAATTTCATTGATGTTAACCAAATTTGTCCTACGACCATAAGATATGGCCAACCATACCATCACACTTCAACATCGTATCTGTCCACTTCCTGTACGAATCTTTTTACGCATGCTCCACTGAACCTTTTACGCTGGTAAATACTGATTCTTCAATCATGTTTTTTTAAAAGGAACCTCGACTCATAACTAAACCATATTCGACCACAGCGTCTTAGATTCCATACACTTAATTTGGTAAACAAGCGGTACCGTCTTTGATTATGTGTTAAAACTGGGTCTTCGTTGACTAATTTCATGTCGTCGTAGTATGTTGCGGATTGTTTGGGCTTCTCAAATCAGGTATATTAGTTACAGTGATTTTCACCGTAGCACCGATCTTGGTATGGCAACATTACTTATGCATACCTGCGTTTTATAAACGATGGTTAAAGGATGATTTAATCCCTCTTGCACGAAAGGCATTTGCTTAGTTTGTCTAAAGCGTGCTGGTGACTAGCACCCTTTGTTGTAAAGAAAAAAATGTCATTTGGCATGTTGTTGGATCCCCCTGTTGATAATAATGTAGTTTCAATATTCATTCATGCATGAGTTACAATGTTTTTTTACTTAAGTACTTACCTTATAACAGAAAACTTTATTTATTACAGTTTTATTTTAAGTATCCGTTTCATTTTTTGTGTAAAATTAAGCCCATTTGAATTGAAACTTTCGTAGATGTTTATCAAGAAAAAAATAAACATTTTACGTGTGCTAAAAGGTGAACACAACTAAACATTAGTTCTTCAGATCCATGTTGACCAAAAGAACTGCACTGTACGACTTGCAATTCAAAGGCTTGATTGCGTTTAAAATGTTTACTGCAAGTTAAAAAAGGTTTCCTGCTAAGTATTAATTAAATACATGTATTCGGATACTATGTGTGAAAACGCTCCAACCCTATAAACATAACAAATCTGATTTAATTGCTAAATTTTGTTCATTTGTAACACATTATTTATTTTGAAGCATATTTTATACTGCGTGCTTTTCGGTTTTGTCGTTTAAAAATATCTTTTGCAACAATGTATGCAATACAGTTGCACGATTTATCGAAATTCTGTCGTTGTCAAAATAGATAAGAAATGATAGTATGTCTAATGGTAAGACGATATTGATTTATAATCGGATCCATATTTATTTGTGTGTTTTTAAGTCGTGTAGTATAACTATTAATATGTTCGGATGGAAATAAATTTGACGTTATCAAACTGAGTTTTCTCTAGTTGACTGCATAAACGGAAGGGTGTTTTTGTATTAGGCGTTTGTCACTTTTTCGACTGAACGAATTTTAATATATTGACTAATCTACGCTTAAAATTGATGTTTGTCTTCAATGTCAAAAGTTTTTCTTCCAATATTTTGAAATTCACTTCAAATGATTGAATGAAAGAACGTTGACGTAACGTCTTTGCTGAAAAAGAAAACGCTTTGAAGCTAATATTAACAGTTGGATTTTGTAAGCATGTTTTTTTTAGTTTTATGAGTTCACGGTTTAGTTTTTCATTTTGAATGCGAGTCCTTAAAATGTAGTTTTAATACTATATTAAGGCTGCATAAAGACCCTTTGCACAATACTTGTAGCTGGATAGCACGTATTTATGCTTTTATTATTCAGTATCTAGGATTTGTAAAATAAAGTAATGTAATAAAACGTGACAGTACAAAATCAGTTTAAATTTTTTCGTTTGGAAAGGTATTAACACTTGATAAGACATTATTTACTTATGTCAAGTTTTGTAGTTGGTCTAGTTTGTAAATGTTTGCATAGAGGGAGATTTAGTTATTTTAAATTTCACTGTATGGAAAGAAGAATAAATGTTTCAATTGATTATACATTCGTTGATTCGTTGATAACGTGTTTACGTTATAGTTTCATTTTTGGTCATATTGTTTATCTATGGTGTTACTAATATTTTGGTGCCTCGGGTAAAAAATGATGGTCAAGCCTTTATAGTGTATAAGATACAATAGTTTACAATCTTCTTATAATTATTCTTGTATTGGGGGAAACCGTTAATTATTACACTATATAAATTTAATTTGAATTAAGTAAACAATTGCTTCTTTAATACAGCTTCGGTGTTAACATTTGTTATCCGTGTTAGGTTTTTGCCGACCACAGATATTGGATATTGGATTAAGAACTAATATGTCGTCTTGTACGGAGTCAAAAAAGTATTCGTTTTTACTTGAGGTTTGATAGGAAATATGTCTATTTAGGAATTTAAGTCTGAAAAATACAATATACGATGTTCTAAATTTTTCGAAAAAAATCAACAATTTTGATATAAGAGTATATGATTGTTTCCCTGGCATATTTAAAGTTATATCACTGCAAGTAGCATGACTAGAACATCCGTTCGATAGATTGTTTTCAATAGTTTTAGCACAGATTATAAGTAAATAGGTATTTAATATACATACTATTGATTCCTTGTCAAACTGTCATTGCTTTTAAATGCACTAAACTAAATTTTTTTGATTGTATCTTACTAGTGATAGAAGATTAAATCATATTTCAACCATGCAATGAACAAATAACATTCAAATATTTATTTATTCTAAATTGACTTAACAACATACATTAGTACTTTATAGCTCAAATTGGTAATCCGTGAATTATAACGTCATATTATTAGACATTCTACGGTCCCCACTGTGAATTGTTTGATTAATTTTGAGTATCAGTCTAGCAGTGTGCACCGTTAAAATCTCGTTCAGTTCCTATAATATGCCATATTTAGAGCAGGAACTATTTAAGTAGTGTAGCGCGCAAGGGACGTCGATCTGCTACTCTATGGAATAACTTATTAATTGTACTGTACTGAAACTGAGTAACTTGAGCCTGAAACTGAGTAACTTGAGCCAAGACCTCTATTTTACCCCAATGTACATACTGGAAATCTATTTGACTCTTAAGATAAAACAGACAACTGTTTGTCAGTTTCCATATTTTATTATAGTTACTTATTACTTATTGCAGGTACATATACTATTAATATTTCAATTACAACATTTGCCTATTTTAATCTATTATCAAGTCACTATATAACCTATGCCAGCTCATTGCAGATATGGAAACAGTATTTCTCTAATGTTTTAACAATAACTCTTAAACAATTTCTTAATTAAAAATAAAAAAAATTGAAATTTTAAAGAAAAACTTGTATTTCTCTGTCCTTCAGAGAATAATTACAATATGTTAATATACATATATTAATACACATACACAGGCCGAGTTCTGCACAAAAAAATAATACAGTAATAATTTTATGCAATTCCGCAAGAAGTTGGTACAATCCTCTTTTACCAAATAGTTTTTAAGCTGATTCCTTTTCAGCATATAAAATAACAGTAGTTTAGATCCTCACTAAACTAAATAAACAGACATCACACCTCGTGATGACTAATGCCCTTATAAATTAAGTAATTGAAGTCTCCAAACTCCTCGTGGAAAAACTTCCGTGTTAAAGTTTTCAGCTCCTTGTGAAAACTTCCCTGATGCCAAAAATCCTATTTAAGCCTATTTATTAACTTTTTACAACTTGAACAATTTAACTATAAGAACATCAAAGTTTGTAAATAAAAGAACTGAAGCTTTTTGCCTGCAAAACCTTTCTTTAAAATTAACCTAAAGCTGGAAAATGTTTTGAAATATTTCTAAACTTAACAAAAGAAACGGCTTCAGCAACCTAATAAAATTTAGAGACCAGCTCAGTCTGCTGCAAACACAAATTTACTTTAGAACCTATCAAATATTTGCTCTTTCCATTTTTGTTTTGGATAGAAAAATGTTAAAAAATTAAAATAAGAAAAAAAATTAAATTTGCCAAAATTTACCATAAATCTCAAAAAAACGTCTAGTCTTGTCAAAAGCTTGAGCAGAACTGATTCTTATTCTTAAAATGACGTCACACGTCGGATATACAGCGTTTGTAGGAAATCTACTGTAGACTTGTAGGAAAATATTTGTTGGAGGAAGTTAAACTTTACATAATCTTTTAATTTTTTTTTTTACAAAAGATAAATTATAAAAACTAAATTAATTATAATTATACATTTCATTTAATTTAATAACATTCTATACAACTATAACAAATTGTGTTTCCGTGACGACGATATACAATTTTACAACCACTAGCGCCACCGGAAGTAGTAATATTATAACATGATAAACATGTGCGTGGTTAACAGGCTGACAAAAACTACAAAGATTGCAGATAATTATGAGCGACAACTATCAAAAACTACATAATTGGATTCATTAACAATAGTGGATACTCGCTATGACTGTAAGTACATTAATAACTACATTTATTTTGGAAAAATCATCGGAGTTCAACATTGACTTGAACCATGTACGAAATAGTGAACTACGCATGTGCTGTATTCTAATTAGCAATTAATTGAAAAAGGACGACTGCTGCAGGTGCACGTCTTTCTGTGATTGTACAAAATAATTAAAGATTCATTCAACAGTGGACAGTTTCCAACGTAAGTTTTATCCAAGGATTTTGACTAGAAGTTCAACACGTAGATACTATACTAAACTGAATGAAAAAAATGTGTTTTGTGAAAATAAGTGAATATCGAAATGATGTATGAATTTGCAGACGACATTTTTAAGAGCACATGGTCAGATAGGACTTGCATTATTTTTTAACACTTATAGAAATACATTATATTATTTTCTGTCAATTTCATTTACAAATAAATATTGGTCTCTTGTCATAATAGCATTATATTTATTAAAAAAAATAAATTATGTAGGCATCACCAATTTTACTAGACACTCTGTGGTACACTTGGAATCATTTATCATGTGTCATGTATATATCTCACAACAGTAAAAAAAATTGCACAATAGTAACATTAATAAATTTATAGACTCAATCACAATGTAATTCAACAGTACATGCCATTGGTTAAAAAAAAAATCTGTAACGGTAGTCTTTACATTTTACTCCTCCAATTAAACATTTAGCGTCCCGCAAATGTTTAAATAAAAAAATTATTTCTAAGATTCTACTTTTTTTTTAGATACAAGTTTTACGAAGAAATACAATATCAACCCCCAAAAAGAAAAGCAGCCAAAAAAAACAGAACCGAGAGGTAACTCGTTTATCTAATTTTAAATTAGTTTTTCAATTATTTCAAAGAATATATATATTGATCAGAACCTAACTACTAAATATGCTTATACTAAAATATTAAATTTACAAAATGGATTTCATATCAATAGAACTGTCCCTTTTATTCACTACGGATTTAAGCTGTTTCTTTCTTCTTCCAGGTCTGGTATAAGGAGTAGTCCGGGCAGTTGCAAATTTCTGTGCTGGAGTGGAATTTACCTGTTTCAAAACCCTGTTCAGCAGGTTTGTTTGTCGAACCAACATTCTTTCAAGTTGTCGACATTGCCCCCGCAAAAATGATATGGAAGATTCCATCAATTTAATGCTATTGCTATTGTTACTTATCTCCCTGTGCATAAGTCCATGTGAACTAGTTAGCTTGGCCAACGCTTCAAGCACGGCGGCATGTGATGCACATGCAGGTGGCACAGGATCAGACTTAGTGATGCAAGGTGGTTCTTCTAGAGCTGCAACAGTTGGTGACTCTGCCCCTTCTCCCAATAGCTGAGGGAGTATATCCTCAGGAGGATTCAAATCAATGTCCATCTCGGGGGCAGAAGGAGAATATTCCGGGATGGATGGAATCTGTACGGTGCGAGTAGAAGTGGTGAGGCTAAGAGGTAAATACTGGTGGAGGGTGGGTTGTTCGGCTGGAACTGTAAAGGATTGTGGCAACTGTGCAGTGGTCACTGTGGATGGAGTCGAATTCAATAAATCAAGATCAAAGTCAAAACTGGGAACGGTAAAGGCAGGAGAAGGAACAGTTTGTGCTCTGACGGCGGCCCTGGACGGCATAGTAGTAGCTGGAGGTCTTACTGATGGTACAGGTGGTCTACATGAGGACGGTAGACCAGCGGGCCGGGTAATCCCTGATGGTCCTAAATTAAAAACAACTGGATTGCTTGTGCCCGTTTTGCTTCTAGAAGCCCAATACTTCAAAGACTCGGCGGGGCAAAGAGCAGCATAATCGAGGTCAGCTGGATCTGCATTGAAGATTTTGACTTTGTCACCATAACGCTTATAATATTCATCACCTTGGAAGGTTCCTTGTCTCATGGAGTCTGCCTTTTGGTAGAGATGCGGTTTAAAGGTGAACTGATGTTTCTCAAACTCCTTCCAGTCTGTAGACCTGAACATACATAGAGAACAATAAAAGGGGGTATGGTCCAGAGGAACATGCTCTTTCCAGTGATGGGTCTCCATCCTCCCCTTTTCTGCGATATACATTTTCCTAGGTAGGCATTTAATGCACTTGTAGGCCACACCACGCTTGGAAAAATTCCACTGGGAAGCCATCTGGAAAAGAAGGCTAACTTTAAGTCCATGTTCAAATTGAACACTATTCAAACAAGCATGAACTCGGCCTGTTGCACACATTTTTAAAAAAACAAACTCTTTTTTTTTTAATTTTATTTAATTTAGGTTCAAACAACTTCATTTTTACGTCTGCAATGAAACTGGCATTTTTAACCTGGTTTCAAGCCTTTTCATCCACTTTGGAACTGTTTTGCCTAAATAAGGCTTAAGTTTGTCGTGATTCAAAACCTTTTGTATCCCATTCCCATCTATTTGGACTTGGTAATTTAAATCGTTGAATCTTTGTGTAACAATACAAGGACCAATATACAAGGGATTTAACTTGGGGCATTCCTTTTCTTTTCGATTTTCATTTTTAATCCATACTTTGTCGTACATTTTGTATTTTATCAATTTAGCCTTTACATCATATTGATCCTTTCTACGCTGTACATTAACATATAAATGTTTCCGTGCAACAGCATGCGCCTTTTGAAGTCTTTCTCGAATTATATGTGCATGATCTCCATATGTATGGGGCTCATCAACAAGTGTTGCACACTGTCCCTCATTTGTAAGGTCAAAAGGCAACCTGATCTCTCTACCCAACATTAATAAATTAGGGGTTAACCCAGTTGTTTCATTAGGGCTTGCCCTGTAAGCTCCTGCCAAACAGCCTAAATTAAGGTCCCAATTTGTTTGTTCTCCTCTCAGATAGGATTTTATCATTGGCAATATAGTTCTATTAAACCTTTCTGTTTGTCCATTACATTTAGGGTTTCGGGGACTAGTTCGGGTTTTTCTTATTTCAAGAAGGGTGCATAACTGTTGGAAAACCTCACTTTCAAAATTTCGTCCTTGATCTGTAAGAATGGCCAGCGGACACCCATATCTACAGATTACTTCATTTAATATTTCTTGGGCACAAGTAACAGCGGTTTGGTTAGGCACAGCAAATATTTCAACCCATTTTGTGAAATGGTCAGTAACAAATAATATATATTTATTTCCTCTAGGGGTCTCTGGTAATGGTCCTATTATATCCACACCTAATCGGTCTAATGGGGCACCAACATTCATTAAACCTAAAGGCGCTCTAGGTAATTTTTGAGGAATTTTATTTGCTTCACAAATATTGCATTGACTGACAAACACATTAACGTCTTCCTTCATTTCAAACCAATAGTATCTTTGGCCTAATTTTGCTTTGGTCTTCTTTCTACCAAGATGACCAGATATTAAAGAACAATTGAAGTTTTTCAGAATCTCATCCTTTAATTTAAAAGGAACTATCAATTGTAACTTCTCATCAACATATTCAGATTTAGGGACTTTTTATAAAGGAGGCCTTCTTTAATAGTTAAAGAGTCCCAAATATACCAGTAATGTCTGGTGGCAGCACTGTTTTGCTCAACATCGCGAGACAAAGGTCTCTGTCCTGACTCTTTCCATTTAAAAATTGGACCTATGTCAAAATCTTTGACTTGAAGGTCATGCAAGTCTGACATCGAGTACCCGCCATTCCAGGGCATCCAAATCTTTGGTCAAAGTTTGTAACCGAGTTTTGACTGCACACACAGGGTCTTTATTAATAATATCTGTACAATGTGTCTCTTGTTCAAAATTTTGTTCATTTTGACTTGACTTTTGACTAAGAAAACTTGACAATTTTACTAATGAGCTTTCCATATCAACGGCTCGTTTTTGACACTTTTTACATGGCCCACACTTGAGGTCTTCAAGGTTGTCAAATTGATTACAATCACAATCACGGGGATTTTGACAGCGAGACATACAATCAGCATTACTGTGTTTTCGGCCTTGCCTGTACTCAATTGTAAAATCAAAAGGAGATAAAATTTCTAGCCATCTTGCAACACGACCTTTTGGCTCTTTGAAACTAAACAACCAAACAAGAGCTTGGTGATCAGTTCGTACACAAAATTTTCTGCCTAATAAGTACTGCCTATAATATTCAACAAAGTATCTAACGGCCAGTAATTCTTTGTCAGTTACGCAGTAATTTTTCTCCGCTTTGTTTAAAGTTCGGCTACCAAAGGCAATAACTTTTTGTTGACCATTTTGCATCTGACTCAAAACGGCCCCTATTGCAAAATCTGACGCATCAGTGTCTAAGAAAAATTCACCCTCATCCATAGGAAAAGCCATAATTTCAGTACTTGTAAAAGCACTTTTTAACTTTATGATTTTTCTTTGTTAACTCAGTCAAAGGTTTTACTAGGATGCTGAAATCTTTAATGTGTCTGCGGTAATAACTTCCCATACCAAGAACCTGTCTGATATCTCGCACTGATTTAGGTGTGGGCAAATTAAGGATTTTGGATACATTTTCTGGGTTTGGCTCAATGCCCTTTTTAGATACAACATGGCCAAGAAAATTGACCTGTGATTTTAATAGTTGACATTTTTCAGGCTTCAATTTTAGACCTGCCACTAAAATTCTTTGTAACACCATGTCCAAACGATTAATGTGATCTTCAAAATTTTTGCTGTAAACGATTACATCATCTAAATAAATTAAACATATTTGCCATTGCAGTCCTTTAAGTACTAATTCCATCAATCTTTGACATGTAGCCGGGCCATTACATACCCCAAATGGCATTGTTTTAAATTCATAAAGGCCATATTTTGTGCAAAATGCAGTTTTTGGTATATCTTCATCTTTAACTGGGATTTGGTGGTACCCACTAGTCAAATCAAAAGTGGAAAATAGGGTAGCCCCTGCAACTGAGTCGAGACAATCTTGTATTCGAGGCAATGGATAGGCATCCTTTAGAGTCTTGGCATTAAGGGACCTATAATCAACACAGGGTCGTACTTTCCCTGATTTCTTAAAAATTAAAAGAAGGGGGCATGACCATGGTGAATTTGACCTCTGAATTATCCCTTGGTCTAGTAATTGTGTAATAACATTCTTCTCCTCATCAGCGTATGCTAAGGGAACTCTCCTGGGTGGTAATTTAGTAGGTTTTTCATTTCCTGTATTTATTGAATGTTCAATTAATTGGGTTAGCCCTAAATCTGTATCATGAGCTGAGAATGCATTTGAGTATTTCCGAAGAAGTTCAGCAATAATTTGTTTTTGGTCCAAGGGGTGCTCATTAGCCGCCTCTTCATATAAATTTAATAAATGTGGAGGAACAATTCCACTTTTTCCCCCATCAGCAGTTCCCTTCTTAGAAATGCTTCTAATAATTCCAGTATTGGTTTCCCAAGTAATTGGGTCTGGTTCAGACAATGGAATTCTCCTAATTCTATCAAAATTATCAAATTCGTTCTTTTCATAAGGTAACAAAACTACCGGTTGGGTCTCAACTTTCTCTGCCGTTCCAACAACAGTATCTTGGTTTATTTTAACTTCAAAATCAGAAGGGTTCATCAGTCTAACTTTGCTAGTAACATCATTACTTATATCCACTAAACATGAAGCCATCACAACAGGATGCCTCTCAATAAATTTGGGGTGGGGTTCAATTAAAAAATTATTGGGACTGTCAGAGGTATCACATTCTGTTCTATCTACAAAAACATCGATTATAATTTCACTTTTAGGGGGTATTATAAATTGATCAGCAGCGGTAACTTTTCTGAGGGTTTCTGGTTGTCCAATTTGAACACATGGGATGGTAGCACCATTTAACTCTACTACACCTTTAGACAATTTTATATCAGCAGGCCCTTTCTCGCCTTTCATTAAAATATCTAAACCTAACAAAATTTCATTTTCAATTTCAGCAACTACAAGTTCTTTTTCAAGAACTAAGTCTCCTATTTGCAGGGTAAATATAGCCTTACCCCTTTCAACCAGGGGCTGACCATTAGCACTTGCTAGACTTTGTGACTTTATTAGTTTTGGCCGTTTACAAAGGGGAATTTTATCATAAACTCTTGTTGATACCACTGTGCGTGCAGCACCTGTGTCTGCAGTTAACGTAACTTTTAAACCTTCAATTTTTCCTTCAATATACACACCATCGTTTCTCAACACTTGCCTACCAATTATATCAGCGACTTCAGGCAAAAGGTACTCATCCTTCTCTAACTTAAGGACTTCATTTCCCTTTTCGCCAAGTGTATCTAATTCATAATTACTAGTATTTGGCTCATCGCCCAATTGTTTGTCATACCCATAAGACAATTTTTCCATGGTATCAACATTAGTTGATGATTCTAACCCATCTACAACTAACTTTGGCAATACGTCCGTTTTATATGAAAAATCAAAAGTAATCTTCTTAGTAGTTTGGTTGTCATTAACTGTTAAAGTGCTACATTTTGGTGGTTCCCTCCCATCTATGCCATTTTGACCATTAAAACCAATGTTTGGGGTCTTCTCCCGGTCATTGGAGTTGACCCTAGTTAGTTTAACCCAGATACTACACCATTACCATAATTTCCATTTTGACCAAGTTTTTCAATAGGTTTGGGTAAAAATTCATCTGGTTTGTTTTCTGACTGTGGTCTGACATGTTTTCTTTGGACCAAGACAGTTTCTTGCAATGTGTCTAGGTTGACCACAGTTAAAGCAAACCAAAGTCCTACTTTTTGAACAATTTTGATTCTGGTACCCAGACATGGGCAAATAACCCTGATTAAACCTTGACATATGAGGAATTTGACTCGACTCCTTTTGTTGACTTGTAACAATTTCCTTAATTAAGGATTCCAATTCTTGTCTATTTATAATAAGCTGATTTTCAGCTTCAGCAGGTCCTCCCTGCTGATTAGTTGGTTTTTTATCAAAATAGGACTCGTCTGTCCTTTTACTTGTAAAGTTTGCATTTTTTTCACTGCCAGTTTTGACATTTTTCGTGACTTGTCTGACTGAAGACCTTTTACCATCTTCAGTTTGGTTAGGATTTTTCAGGGTCTCTGTATAATTAAGTACTTCATAAACTGCTTCCTCTATAGTGTTAGGGTCCCTATTTAATTCAATATGTATTCTTGCCTTGTAATCAAGAAGGCCCAAAAGAAATTTTTGGAGGAGATCTTCTTTTCTAGTTTCAACATCTCTGTGTTTGTATGCTTTATCATACAGCCTCTTCAATTCGGCTGCAAATTTCTCAGGGGATTCCCCAAATAATTGTTTTCTGCGACTAAATTGTAAACGATATGTTCTTCTCGACTCTATAATGCCAAAACGGGCATTCATTTCATTGACAAGTTTCCTATAATTTCCTAAAGTTTTCTGGGGCAGTTGATCAAAAGCGAAATCCCCCGCCTCCCCTTGTAACCTGGGCAAGAGCTCTTTTAATTTCTCTTTTTCTGACAAATTATTTATCTGGGCAACAGCTTCGAAACGATTTAACCAAACCTCCCATTTTTCCTTGCCTGTAAAGGCAGGTAATTTTGTACCATAACTATTTTCTGACTTATTAGGCCTTGTGATAACTTTGCCTTATGAACTATGGCTAATATCAGAGTCAGTATCTTCAGAATCATTCTCTGAACTAGATTCAGTTGATTCACTATATACAGTTCTTGTATATCCGGAGTGACTTCTGGAGTCATTTCTCGTAGTCCTTGATTGTTTGACCTCTGATCTAGTCACACTTGAACTAGTGTGGACATTTTGAGTACCACTCATGCTTTTAAAAGTAGTCTGGATAGCATTAATAACTTGAGACGTCATATCTTCAAATGCTTTTGTTAACATTCTATATAGTCCAGGGGAATCACCAGATTCCTGATTAACATGTGTTTCAAATTCCAGATTCTCATCTTGAGGAGTCATTTGAGTTTGCCTCTTATTAATTAATCTTTGACTCCTTCTTTGAGCTTGTGGAACTGGCTTAGTGACTTTGAGTTTGGCTTTGCCATTCAAATTGCTAAATGTACAACCAGATGATTCAGTGGGAACAATAAGAGAAGGTACTACAACAGTTACATTTTCTTGTTCCTGTTCCGAGTCAGAGTCAGATTCTGCATGTGCAGACATGTAACTATCTCCTTCATTCATATCAGTTTCAGTATCAAATTCTGTTGAACTGGAAGCTTGTGGTTTTCTCTTAACCATTTTACTTTTATGTTAAATTGACAGTTCGTATCTCTGGATCCAATATTTAAAAAATGGATCCCGCCGAGGATGCCAAAATTGTGTAGCGCGCAAGGGACGTCGATCTGCTACTCTATGGAATAACTTATTAATTGTACTGTACTGAAACTGAGTAACTTGAGCCTGAAACTGAGTAACTTGAGCCAAGACCTCTATTTTACCCCAATGTACATACTGGAAATCTATCTGACTCTTAAGATAAAACAGACAACTGTTTGTCAGTTTCCATATTTTATTATAGTTACTTATTACTTATTGCAGGTACATATACTATTAATATTTCAATTACAACATTTGCCTATTTTAATCTATTATCAAGTCACTATATAACCTATGCCAGCTCATTGCAGATATGGAAACAGTATTTCTCTAATGTTTCAGTCTGCTGCAAACACAAATTTACTTTAGAACCTATCAAATATTTGCTCTTTCCATTTTTGTTTTGGATAGAAAAATGTTAAAAAATTAAAATAAGAAAAAAAATTAAATTTGCCAAAATTTACCATAAATCTCAAAAAAACGTCTAGTCTTGTCAAAAGCTTGAGCAGAACTGATTCTTATTCTTAAAATGACGTCACACGTCGGATATACAGCGTTTGTAGGAAATCTACTGTAGACTTGTAGGAAAATATTTGTTGGAGGAAGTTAAACTTTCCCGCAAAACAACTTTACATAATCTTTTAATTTTTTTTTTTTACAAAAGATAAATTATAAAAACTAAATTAATTATAATTATACATTTCATTTAATGTAATAACATTCTATACAACTATAACAAATTGTGTTTCCGTGACGACGATATACAATTTTACAACCACTAGCGCCACCGGAAGTAGTAATATTATAACAAGGTAAACATGTGCGTGGTTAACAGGCTGACAAAAACTACAAAGATTGCAGATAATTATGAGCGACAACTATCAAAAACTACATAATTGGATTCATTAACAATAGTGGATACTCGCTATGACTGTAAGTACATTAATAACTACATTTATTTTGGAAAAATCATCGGAGTTCAACATTGACTTGAACCATGTACGAAATAGTGAACTACGCATGTGCTGTATTCTAATTAGCAATTAATTGAAAAAGGACGACTGCTGCAGGTGCACGTCTTTCTGTGATTGTACAAAATAATTAAAGATTCATTCAACAGTGGACAGTTTCCAACGTAAGTTTTATCCAAGGATTTTGACTAGAAGTTCAACACGTAGATAATATACTAAACTGAATGAAAAAAATGTGTTTTATTGAAAATAAGTGAATATCGAAATGATGTATGAATTTGCAGACGAGATTTTTAAGAGCACATGGTCAGATAGGACTTGCATTATTTTTTAACACTTATAGAAATACATTATATTATTTTCTGTCAATTTCATTTACAAATAAATATTGGTCTCTTGTCATAATAGCATTTTATTGATATTAAAAAAAATAAATTATGTAGGCATCACCAATTTTACTAGACACTCTGTGGTACACTTGGAATCATTTATCATGTGTCATGTATATATCTCACAACAGTAAAAAAAATTGCACAATAGTAACATTAATAAATTTATAGACTCAATCACAATGTAATTCAACAGTACATGCCATTGGTTAAAAAAAAAATCTGTAACGGTAGTCTTTACAGTAGTTTTTGTTGTTTGCTCTCCATAAATACTATTTTATCTATTTTTATGCTATGATTCCTTTGTTTTGTTTATGAAAATAAACACTTGCAAAAAAACAGAATTATATTTTTCTGGTAGTATTTGATTGAAATTGTTTTTACTTTGCAATAATTTAAAACGTTATACTCCTTCCAGCAACAACATTCAGTTGAATTTTCTCTCGTGTATTCCTTAGATAAAAACGCCTGATAGTGCCACATCATGCCCATCACTAACCACAGTGAACCTTAATATGAAGGTTTAGACTTGAGAAAAAGTGGTTGTCCGCGAAACCTATGTGTTGTTTAATTTTCTTTCTAATAAACTAATGTAAATATGCATTTATCAGACACTATGATATGTTTTACATATTTTAGCAAAAACATTTTAGAAAACGATTACAAACTTGATTAAAATAAAAGATGAAGGAAATTGTAAACAGCATGCCACAATTTTAACTTTTGAATTCCTTGATAAAAGCTTTATATATGGAATCTGTAGTGTATTGACCTAACAGTCCAGTGTTACTACACGTTTCTTTTCCAAACGCTTTAGTTTAATCGGGTTGTATTAATCTGTTATTATGAAAATTTTTAAAGAATGTCATCATTACATCTCATATTTGGAGGTAACAAGTATTATAACTAATAAAAATGGGGTAAAAGATGTTTGTACAAAACGGTTTCTACCTACAATTGTGTTTCTTGTTATTCTGATAGCGATCGATGATCAAGGAAATATAACTATTTTATTTTTTTAAGGCAGAAAATACATGAAATTTTTCAATATGTCAATTATTTGCAATTTACAGTGATCGACATTTCATTTTTTGTAATGGGGATACCGATAAACATTAATCGAGTAATACACATTATGCATTCTACGGATGTTCGGTTAATAATATATTCTACACACTTGCTTTTGTTGCTGTTAGTGCATAGATACAGACAGGTTTGTTTGGCAGTAAACATACAAATTACCATAAGAAACCTGAGTGTTTGGATCATCGTCTGCTTTTTAATTACACTATTACGAAGAAGGCCAAAAACTGTTCTGCAAAACCTTAAAAATGTCTAGCTTAATAATAATTTAACAGAGATAATGTGTCCAATAATAGCATTAATCCGTCAATTTTTTGACTGCTTATAAGTATCGTTTACTATGCTTATTTGCTTTGTAAAAAGCAATTCCTTTTGTGATGTTTTCGCTTATTCAAAGAAAGCTTTATCTACAACGACAGACGCATCATAAATCAACAGAAGACAAATATGCAATTGTACTTTCATACCCTGCAATTATCTAGAAATTTATTTATTAAAGAAACTTTAATCAATAAATACATTTGCTTCATTATATGTTATGAAGTAAATCATATATTATACGAAACAATTTTTATCAACTATTAAATTGAGTATTTGCATCTTTTTATTATATATGCAATAACTCAAAAGCCGTCACAAAATTTATTTAATATGAAGGCATAAACAGTAGAGAGTTGATTGTAGTATATTGTACATGTACACGCGTACGTCATAGAAGAATTAAATGCAACATATACTTTTGTTTTCAACATCAGAAATAATTTATATTTTCCAAGTCCAATTCCTTTTCAGAACAAACGTTTTGTAATTTTTTTATTAAAAATACAACTTGAATTTGTTTTAAATTACCTTTCAAAACGCGATAAACGATGATAGCTTATAATTACTTATGATATATTAGGTTTTATGTTTCCTTTAGAAAAATCTTACTGTTTACAAAAAAGCAATAAGGTAGTAACTTTTTTTTATCTTTTGAGGTAGGCTTTTGATATTTGGAATGTGGGTAGATATCAAGTCGATGTGTCGCATACCATGGTTTATCACATATTTGTATGTAAAATGTGTGATTGTGCATATGTAATAAACGTAGAAGTAAGTAATCCATATCTCTGACGGGGGCAGATAACCGATAGCAGATAACCGATATCTTCCCTGCGTTGATGACGTCATAGTAAAATGACAAGACGTAAAGAGTTGTCGTACCTAAAATATGTTTTTGGTTTGACCAAACGCCAATCTTGCATGGTAAATTCTATAACATTGAGTTACATTAGATATCTTTGGCGACATTTTATTTGCAACCACTAGGTCGATGTCTCTTCTGATCGACTGTTAGTCCTCGAGGATATCACTATCACGATAGTAACACGTACTTCGGTGCAGATCGTTGATTCTTTTTAATTTCGAAAGTGATTTTAATTCGCAATTAGTAGATGACCTTAGCCTGATTTGGCATAACGTTTAGAAATTTTGATGATAAAACCTCTACAGCATTATAATCTGGATTTTAAAATGTTATGGGTTTGAGTACCATTGATGAATCTTCATATGACAAAGCACGCGTATTATATTTTATATCCTTCATATTTTTTATGCGGTTTATTTTTGACAAGAACTGCTTTCGTTGATCGCAAAAAAATTTTCACACAAAAAATGAAAACTGAATTCATATTGAGAACATTGACACTGCTTACATAAACTAATCTGCTGCTAATCGAGAGACGCGAACAGACTTTAATATAAACATAATAAAATATTATTAAATAATAAATAAACAATATTATATAACGTTGTTTTAAATCACATGTAAATATGTGATAAATAGATTATTACATCTCGAATTCCATATCTGCCTTAATATCTTCCCTCGACCTATATCTGCCCTCGGCTGACGCCTCGGGGCAGATATTGGAGTCTCGGGAAGATATCAAGGCAGATATGGAATTCGACATGTAATAATCTCTACTGATGACCTTTGACCTTGAACTATTACCTTAAGGTGGCATTATTGCTTTCTGTTACAAATTCATGTCCGGGCTGTAACTTTTTTATCTTTTGAGATAGGCTTTTGATATTTGGAATGTGGGAAGATATCAAGGCGATGTGTCGCATAACATGGTTGATGACCTTTGACCTGACCTCAAGGTCGGCGGGGCCCACAGAGATGGGTACCATCTCACTGATATCTAGTATCAAGATAGATGGCGACAATTTAAAAAGACTAAAAAAACACAAACACACAAAATTGATAATGTGTCAATAAAATCTTTGAATAAATTGTTGTAATTTTAATAAAATCTTTAAATTTTAATAAAAGTGGCAATAAAGACTTTGATGCGATTTTTCAGTGCGTTATTTATAAAAACAACATAAAAACCAAATTATTATAATTTCATATTTATTAGCAGTTGAACGTACATCGTCACCATATTTATTATATGTATGTGTGTGTTCCTCAAAACTTTGTATGATCTTATGAAACAAATAAACATTAAATACTATTCATTTGCTCAAATATAAAAAGCAAAAAGAAATGTTTAGGTTCCAATGCCGCAAAATAACGTCATAATCAAAAAGATTTACATAGATTTATTCATTTACTGAAGGACGAAGAACTTTTAAATCAATATCTCGTCTTAAAAACAAAGAAAAATACTTGGACGCTAGAAAAGGATGTTATCTAAACACATACAGCTTTCCATTTTCTGAGTTAGGATATGGTTTAATGAATGTGGTACTTAGGTCAAGGTGTGAAAAATAGATGAAAAAAACAAAAAGATTCAGATAAAATGAAAGTAATAAAACAATACCGAACACTAAGGGAACTGTCTTAAAAGCAATTAACAAATCACAGTTCAAGGCTCCAGCAAACCCGAGAACAAACAACAAAAATTTAATAAGTAACTAAACAATTGTCCTAACTTAGTATAGGTATTGCAAAAATATGGTGTGTTAAAACAGGTTTTATGGCATGCCAAACCTCACAATTCCATTTCTGTAGTGTGTGACTTGCTCTGTTAATGAAAAAGGCAGGGTATCACAAACAACTAGTCATTAAGAGATGTGTCCAAAGATCATTGCAGCACAATCCGTGTGTACTGAAATAGAAATTTGGGAAATCTTACTGGAATTATTTCTTCACAAGAGAAAATTTATCAACAAAAAATTGTATCTTTAGTAAAAAATATTGATAGCGGGAATAAGTGTTTTTCTTGTAACCTTGACTTATAAGTCTATCTCGAAGAAATTGCTGACGCTGAGTAAAATTTCCCTGAAAAGTTCCTCTTTTAATATTTTATTAATATTCGTAATTTAGTATGCCTAATTACATCCTTGCCTGATACTGTGAAGATTCACTTTAGTAGGATAAAGGAAATTAAAAAATTCAATTAACAAACACAAAATATTGTATGGGCCTTTATTGTACGTATTAGTCAATGCCACTGCCTCAAAATTTAGTTATCCATTGCAACTTTTGGTGTTACTAACTTACTGAATTCGTAGTTGTATCATCTAGTAAAACAAATATTAAATTTTATGTCCCATTGCTTTCATGTCATAGAAGTGAAAACAATACCCCTAATGAATTTTAATGGTTATAATATTTGTTAAAGTTATGTCTCTACTTTTTTACACAGAATAAAGATTCATTTTTTAACAATGAAAGCATACATGAATCCAAAAAATGAATAAAAGTTTACTTCTTATATAACCAGAGTGACAATTGTAGTAAAGAGGTGTTGATTTAACTAGAGCAAAACCAATCTCGTTTCTTCTAACTTTACTTACCATACACTATTACCTAAATTTGGTTCAGACACCTAATGTTTTACTAATTATTGAGTAACTAATTTGAACTATTAAAAAGTCAAGATGCTATCTAATGAATAATGAACCTATTATAGTGATATTGACCGATAGTAACACATAATTGGTTTATAATTTTATCATGCTTCTGCTGGTGGACTGTTTGTCCCCGAGGGTATCATCAGCCCAGTAGTCACACTTCGGTGCTGACAGGAATTTCATTGATTCTTTCATTGATATAGTCATTATCTAACTTTACTGCCCTCAAATTTCGA
Source organism: Limnoperna fortunei (assembly GCA_944474755.1). Classification (NCBI taxonomy): domain Eukaryota; kingdom Metazoa; phylum Mollusca; class Bivalvia; order Mytilida; family Modiolidae; genus Limnoperna; species Limnoperna fortunei. The sequence goes on along the minus strand of OX104118.1, from coordinate 39,503,699 downwards.
AAATTATTTTAATTCTAAGGTTTTTCTATTTTCAAGGTGTAGATAGCCTTAGCCGGATTTAGTATAACGTTTTTGTGGAATTTGTGTCATACATTCTCTACAACATCTCATTCTTTTGGATTTTAAATATTGTTTGGGTTCGAGCGCCACTGACGAGTCTTGATTAAACGAAACGCGCTTCTGGCGTAGTAAATTCTATTAACCTTGGTATCTTTGATGACATTTTATTTAAGCAAACATATGGACGAATTGGTCCGAACGACATTAAAAATTCTCCTATTCTTAGTTGCATCAAATAAAATAACTTTGGTTTTTTTCTGTTTGTCATGGTAATTGCTAATGCCATAAAAAATATTTTTACTAGGAAAGATTTTTTTGGCACTGTTCTCAATTAAAATTAAAATTGTTATATATCTGTCTTGAAAAATAACCAAATTGATCTTTCTTTGCTCATTTGTTAATATAACCTTCTAGAGTTCCGAAGTTTTATATTGGGGTTACATGTATCATTCTTATTTTTCGTTACAATAATTAACAATTCAGAAGTAATAATCAGTGTGATTCCGATTTTTGAAAAAAAGTAACAATTGTGAATGTATATTTAACTAAGTTCGAGAATAATTGTTCCATATCACACTTGATCTATTTTTATCATACAACTCAAAAGTGACCTTTATATAGTTTTTATTCCAAAATAAAACGCATATCAAAACTTTACGAGAAATGCTCAAATAACACTACTTTTCAGTTTTTGGAACTTAAAAGAGATATGAAAGGTATATTTAATTGCAGTATTTTCTTTTTTTTCTAATCTTGTGTATTGTTTGTTTTTGAAGTACTGTTAACTGATCAAGCATTAGCAATTGATTAAGATATTCTTGAAAATGATAAATATTAGATGTTTATTGATTGATGTGTATTCCTTTGGCATATATGGTTTGAGAGTAAACAACAATAAATTCAAACAGTGCAAACGGATAGCCGTTGTATAGTATATAGAAAATAAGATTAGTAATGGACACTCATACAGAGATTTTTTGTATGAGTTCGTTGTATGCACTCTTACTACACGGAATGGTGAACCTCTTTTATTTATGAAATACAAAGTAATGAGGTATAAACTTTCATTTTAATATCTGATTTTACTAGACAATATACGACGTCTGTAGATATAGAATGCGTATCTACATTGGGAATATATTAATTTCTTTAAATGCAATTATCGTTTTATTTTTCACGTATAAAATATTTCCTTTGGCCATACTGGTAGGGTTTCCAGTGCTCAACCGACAGCTGCGGATAGGGAATCCTGTTGTTGGGTGTTGCGATGTCATAATACGGAAAGCCTAACTCCCGAACGTTGTGAGTAAAGGGCTTCTTGCACGATAAACACCCCTTTTGAATATTTAAAAAAGTTCATGCTCACTGTAGTCGCTACAAAAGGCTACATTTTCCGCGTTTCCAGTATCGGTCAGAATTGTATTCCGGTTGCCCCATTTCTTGCGTTGATTCATTGCTAGTTAACGTCTTAAATATGGCTGAAATACCGTAAATCAATCAATCAATCAATCAATTATAAAACATTTGTTCCTAATTAATGGATAAATAATTATATATCAGTGGAATTCTTTATTGTAAAGATGATTGCATTGTCTGTAGTTTTTACATACAATTTAAAGTAGTAAGTTTTATAAGTTATTCTCAACAAATAAGAAAACAATACATAGAAATGATACTAAAAGAGTTGCAGATCGGACGGATTACTGATCTGGTTCAGAGGTATAAATTCCATGTTTTTGGTACTCGTTCTACTACATAATATATTTTTGATATCCTATATTTATGCGTACAAGGAATAAAATTAAAGTCCTGATTTTTCTTTTTTATGTTAATATGAAAGAGCAGATAATGAAAATTCTTCACTACAATTTTGAGCATAATGCATATACTAGTATAACATCGTTGGGTAAAAAATCGAAATCAATATTTAAACAATTGTATACATGTGCAATTGTATAAATGTGCTGTTTAAGCCCAGTCATCAATTTTCAGTGATACTGCGACAAACATGAAGACTAATTGCATTTGAGACTTATGGTTTGCAATATTTTGGACCTTACCTTGTTAAGCGAAAACCGCACGTTTGATCGGCACTTGAGAAAAGACAATAGAACGATCTATAAAAATTTCGAAAAACTGTTTAACTCTTATTGTGTTCAGTAATAGTTATTTGCTAACATTATATCAAACATAGAATTATTAATCAGACCATGGCATAAGTAAAGACCATTGATTACTTTACAATGATAAACAAGATGAAGAGGACAATATCATTTAAGCGGTAAAGCAGATAATATTTCTTTAAAACTAAATCTGTAATCATAATTGGAGGGTTCCCGAAGCTCAACCACAGAATAACCTAATGCGTTTCAATGTTGCAGATTGGGATGCCCAAACCGGGACCATAGTGATGAAGAGTCATGTGCTTGTTGCACTAAACATACGCCTTTTCTAGAGTTTGAAAAGATTAACTCAATGTAGCCGCTACATAGGGTTCCGTCCCTAACAAATCTTCCATACTTTATCAGTGGCAGTCAGAATTGTATTTTAGTTGGTCCATCCTTATATCACCTTTTATTGTATTTTATCGTCAATCAATTAATCAATCAATCAATCCATCCATCCAATCTATCCATCCATTGATTCATTTAATCAAGCAATCAATAAATAGGTACGTATGTTTCATTATGTTTCAACGTTATATTGCCTGATCTGCTAATTTCTCCACTAAACCTCTTTCCAATTTTGAATATCTGTTTAGTCTGGTGTTTAACGCGGGCTCCAGGATATCGGGAAACAAGCTACATTTTGCAATGAATGATTACACGAGGATACTTAATAATTCTAAATATCTGTTAGAGAAACAGTCTAGTTAACTTTCTGCATGTTATTGCGTTAGAACGTTTGACTTCTCAACTCCATATACTACTATTCCCATAATATGTTTTAAAATTAAAAGAATTGATTTTATTTTGCTTAACTAAAAAAAAGCAAACCTGATACAAATATCAGGTTTAATAGAAAGAAAAAATCTTATTTTGTGAAGGACCGCTCTGGTTATAACAAAACTTTTCAGTTATTTAAATTATCAGAATGCATGGTTTTCTAATTATAACATATTTGTAATGTTTGGTGGACCAGGTTTTCAACAACCTCTCACATTTCTATTGGTACCAATTGTGCTCTCCTTCTTGCTGAATTGTTTATCTACACGTATGAGGCACATGTTATACAAGGATATGTACAAAATGTTATTCCTTTCCTTCAATCAACGGTCGCTATCATAACTAAGTTGATCGTTACGGAATATCTGCTTAACCTTCACAAATGATCATTATTGGATTATGACTACCACCAGATATGACTAGTTAAGAATTTTAACCTGAGTGAAACGACTGGAGCATCGTGCTGAGCAGAGTTTCTTACCCTTCCGGAGCACCTGGATGCAAACCGAATTCCTGTTACTCAATAATTGGTTTTTGTGTTGGGTGTTTGTTTGGTATTTTGTTGTCCCCTCTTATGAAAAATGAAATATGATTGTGTGTGTCCTAAACTGATCGTTTTCTGATTATTTCTCGTTATCTTTGATTTTTTTCGGATGAGACTTAGGCTATAATATTATTGGAAATAATTCCATATGCAATCGTATTGCTTTCTTTTTTAAAATCTTCCTTATCTGGTAAAACCACTTTGTCAGTTGATATTCTGAAAAAGTCTCTTGAGAAAGTCTCATGATATTTAAATTTGCTATTGTTTTAAGGGTATTCTCTCAATATATCTATGTTATCAAAACCACTCATTTGACAAGCGTATTAAAGAACATGACCAATATAAGCATAAAAATAAACTTTAACTGTAAATCTATCTGAATTTCAATAATTCTGAGTTTTCTTTATGAAACGTAAATTTTTTTTTACCGGTTCAACTTACTCCCTGTTCGCTAATAAAAACCTTTTCTTGGAACTAATAAGAATGCACGATAAAAAACCTTTCCAAATATTTATTTATATGCAAATAATAAAAGCTAAAAAGCAGATTTCAACATCACAATTTGGATACATATTGAACATGGAATAATGTTACGATAATCATGTTTTTGTTTAATATGTGTAGACAGACAACTGTTTAAGTACCGGATTAAAGCTATTAAGTCTAACAGTACTGAAAACCTACTAACAGTAAGCCTCGGACTAAGGTTGAACATCCAATTATCTGACAAACTAAACGCAAATCATAACACATATAATAAATCTGGAATGTTTTTTGTTTCATAACAATACACAACGTCTCATATTTTTTAGCGAAATGTATCTTAAAGGTCTGGGTCAGCGTCTCGTATGAGTATACTAACTTTTTCTATTCTCTTAAAAACAGAGTTTAACAAGTTTTTTAAGCCTGGTTTTACGATATACATGGATGTATTAGTACATTCAGTTAACATATATAGCTATCATTTATTTTGGTCTTAGGGTATTAATTGAAGCATGCACATATAACATGCTAAATGTATGTTTGCTTGTATTAAATAATTGATTCTGTAAATTGCTTATTAAAAGCTTGTATTTATCACATATAGAACAATTACAAAGCATTAAAATATATTAAAAATAGCAGATATTTTCTATCGATTACGTGATTTCGCTCCCATTTGAATACTAATATTTGATAGTTTAAGATTTATAATTACAATTTACGTATTCGTTAATATAACAATGTTAAATGGACGTAAAACAGAGCTATACCATCTATGAATTATTGTAACGATGTTTGGCTATGTTTATTTTTATCAACAACTTCCTCTCTACAAAATGAGACTCAATCGGATTATCCGTGGCTATTTCCACCTAAGTGTATGAATATGGTCCAAATATCGGTCCAACTGTGATACGATTAGGGTTTTTAAACAAGAAGAAATATATTCGTTTACGTCAACAGGAACTATAAGCGAGCCGTCACTTACGAAACAATCTGATGAATAAACCTTGATATAAAAAGAGTCATGCCCTAATAGCGAGCACAGTTTGTAGAGATGATTTCTACAGCATTCTACATCACGTGATTTAAATCTGCCTAATGATGATATTGATTGTTCTCGTCCGAAAGTTGTACCCTCACGAAGTGAATTATTATAATAAATATACCCACATCTTATTTTTTAAAGTAATTATTGCAAGAAAAAGTATATTTTGTTAACAAAAATTACTTACAAACTGTTTGAGTTCTTGATTTATTAAAAAAATATGTTACTACCACTCTTATGTAATTAATGAGACGTCCCCAACTTTAGAAAAAGACGTCACGTAACCACTTGGCAGAGGCACTGCTAGGGTGCTCCGAAGTAACGTCCTGAATGCAATGGTATTCATATGTTTGATATAGTTTAGTGGCGAATATATTGAGTATTTATGAAATTAATACAAAGCTCATGTAAGTTAATTTAGTTACGGTGGAAAAGTGTGCTAGTGTTACCATATGCTCTCAAACTTACAGAGTGTTTGATAAGACCCAAACAAACAATTAATCACATTTTAAAATTACGGTTAGAGTTTATGCTTAAGAAACTGCATATCTAAAGTTTCTGTAATTGTCTAGTGCGTTTCACAATCAACTCTACTTTACAGTAAGAGACATAGAATTTCGATTAAAAACAACAATCCTTAATATAATAGTGTGAATAAATGTAGTACTTGATTTAATTTAAATCATATTTCGTGACGATGTTTATGCTTTACAAACGTTTAAAATAGAGATGCGTAATCATAAAAAATGAATGGCTTGTAATTCAGTAAGTAATATGTGTATGCTTTTTCTTGTATTACGTACAAAGTTCGACATTACACTAAAAAAGGGGATTACATACTTTTTAATTCTTGCTTCGCACTCTCAAGTTCCTTCTCTAACCTAGCTTTATCTATGAAAAATGGAAACATGAATAACAATAGAAATGTTTACAACCAACTATTTTGTGAAACGCCGATCTAAGTTGCTTAATTTTCTTAAATCACCTTTTACATATTTCAATTTTTGGACCGCAGAATATAAGGAGTATAAGTATTATCTTTCCTATAATTTCCAAACAAATTTCGTTCCCTTATTAAAATGAATCAGCTAAAATATTGTTCTCAAGGGACCCACTACTACATGTAATATGTTGTGAAGAGAAAATTTAAATCTTTTTATTGTGTAAAACAATTTAGAGTGTCATAACACGATACGCAAAAAGTATTTTTATGAGAAAACAACTAGTATACTGTGTGTAAATAATATTAATAATATTAATATCTTTATTGATTTACTAGTCCAAACCAATCAGGTCGGAATCGAGCCAATTCAGTTTTGGACTATTAATTCCGTATTGCACTGGATCAGCAAAATATATCATATCGACAGTTTATCTGTTATCACAGTGGATATTATGTTAGTTATTAATAACAAAAAACATTTTGGTATCCGATCGACAAACATGACGATACATCATAAACAAATAATAATGTACAAGCCTAGAGGATTATGCAACGATACAAATGACGGTGTTCTTGTCAAAATTATAGACACAGACTGCCCACCGAATGGCCTTAGTGTCACCGAGTGTCATTTGTATTGTTACATAATCTTATATCTTAGATTACTGTCAGATTAATACGTATTGGTAACGAAAATTCCATCGTCACACGCTAGTACATATGTACTATGTCTATGTCTACGATTCACCCCGGTTAATGAAGCTATATTTTTATATAGCGGATTTGGCCGAGGGGTCTAGAACGCTGGACACAGTGCAGGCGAATTGGTGCCACAGTGTCACAACGGTGTGAGTTCGAATCCCGCTGAGGGAAAGCAAAAATTTGACAGTGTTAAAAATCTAATTCAAACAGTGTTGGGCTTAATTTGTAGACGTATATATAAATATTTGATATTAACCCTGTATTTCAGATGTTTCAGAATTCCGATGGATAGATATATTATATGGTTGTCACAATACTTAGACGTTTGTACAAGTCTAGAAGATTATGCAACGATACAAATGACGGTGTTACTTGTCAAACATTTAGACAAAGACTGACCAACTAAAGTAGACGAAACGCGCGTCTGGCGTAAGGAATTTGTCACCTTGGTAATTTTGATTACATCTTGTTGGAATATTTGAGGAAAGCCAAGTAACAGCACGGCACGTCCGCGGCTGGCGGACTTGAAAAGCAACTACTTTGGGTTAATTTGGAAATGAGAAAGTTTAAGATTAATATGTTATGACTTGTTTACGTCATTTATTTATATTGACATTCAATGACTAAGGCCATTCGTTGGTCAGTCTTTGTTTAAATTTTTGACAAGAAACACCGTCATTTGTATCGTTGCATAATCTTCTAGACTTGTATATTATTTTTTGTTTATGCTGTATCGTCATGTTTGTCGATCCGATACTTAATAAGCTTTACTGGTTGGTAGACTCTTTAGACGTTTATATATATATATATATCCGTCCGTCCGATCTGGTCTAGAGGTTACACCTCTGACTTTACATGCTAGGCGCAGTAGCCATAGATGTTATAAACTGACACGAGTTCGATTCCCGAGGTGGGACGGCTCAAAAATTAAATCTGTGTGTACAGATGATTTTCAGAGTGGAAATTACAACGACATTGTTTGGTTAATTCATTAGACACTTATAAATATCATTTATCTTAACTATGTATCTTTAGTGCATTTCTAAAGATCCAATGTTGAAATACAATCAGATGTTGGGCATATATAAATAGACAATTATAAATAGAAATTCAAAACAACTATATGCACGCATCTGTATAATTGCTGACAGATCCATTCTGATTGTATGAAAATCGTTGTAATTAAAGCTCAGGTCGCACAAAAACATTGTGTATGTAAATGACATGTTCAACCAAAAGTAACACTAGGCCAGTGAAACTCCGTTTTAATAGCGGACGGATCTGGTCTAGAGGTTACACCTCTGTCTTTACATGCTAGGCGCAGTAGCCATAGATGTTATAAACTGACACGAGTTCGATTCCCGAGGTGGGACGGCTCAAAAATCAAATCTGTGTGTACAGATGATTTTCAGAGTGGAAATTACAACGACATTGTTTGGTTAATTCATTAGACACTTATAAATATCATTTATCTTAACTATGTATCTTTAGTGCATTTCTAAAGATCCAATGTTGAAATACAATCAGATGTTGGGCATATATAAATAGACAATTATATATATATATATATATATATTACAAAGGGTCTGAAGAAAGCTACCAAACCAGAACACTTATTTAGTATCGGGTCGACAAAGATGACCAAATAGCATAAACAAAAAATAATATTTAAGTCTAGAAAATTACGCAACGATACAAATGACGGTGTTTCTTGTAAAAACTATAGACACACACTGACCAACGAATGGCCTTATTCTTTGAGTGTCAAAACAAAAAAAAATAACGTAAACAAGTCATAACATATGGATCTTAAAGTTTCTCACTCCAACTGAACTCAACACTTCCATACATAGCACCAACCATCCAAGTGTTTACTCCGCATTTTGAAACCCGGCAAATGTTTTCAATATCAAAGCATGATTTGGTTAAAATTCTTTCCAAATTTTTACGCTGTCTTCTGCTATATATAATCTTCTTTTTTTCCAGTATAGATTTCTTCGTCTTGCTTTGCTTTCAAATAGGTTCACATCCTTTAATTAGTGGAAAAATATTCATATTTCTAGGATAATGTGTACACAAAAACGGTATAATTTTACTTGTGTCATTTTTAACTTTTCACTTTTCGTAACTCCTCGGACCTTTCAGTTTGGCTTGTAGTATACCATTTTGTATTAGATTATGTGGGTACTGTTGATTCTTCACATAACAATAGAGTTCATGCAATTTGTGTTCCAGTTGTAAAGGGTCTTTCACTAATGAAACTAATCTGGATGCGAGGTTATACGGAATATTAGTTTTCACATGCTTAGGATGATATGAATGAAAATCAAGATACATATGAGTGTCAGTAGGTTTACAATACAGATCTGTTGAAATCTGATTTTCATTGAGTAAAACAAGAATATCTAGAAAAGGAATTTGTTTGTTGTTTTCATTCATCGTAAACTGAATGCTTGGATGTAGATTATTTAAAATATCTAAAAAACTATCGGTACTAACATTGTATGATGAATTCCATATTAAAAAGCAATCATCTAAGAATCAGTTACGCTGAGAAATCCGATCCATATCTATTTTCGAGAATTTGATTAAAATGTCTGTTAAAGATATCCGAGTACTAATGTTGCGCACACTTAAATGGCTAGATGTTTATTGCTAATTACCTGTTATTATAATATATATATATTAAAAATATGTACAACAACATCTAGATACATAATTAAAGAGAAAACAAAGTTTAACACTTAAAAAATTGCACAAATATTTCGCCTGACCAACAGGCTTCGTCAGTGTTTTTACAACGAATGACCTATATATATATATATATATATATATATATATATATATATATATATATATATATATATATATATATATATATATATATATATATATATATAAGTGTCTAATGAATTAACCAAACAATGTCGTTGTAATTTCCACTCTGAAAATCATCTGTACACACAGATTTGATTTTCAGAGTGGAAATTACAACGACATTGTTTGGTTAATTCATTAGACACTTATAAATATCATTTATCTTAACTATGTATCTTTAGTGCATTTCTAAAGATCCAATGTTGAAATACAATCAGATGTTGGGCATATATAAATAGACAATTATATATATATATATATATATGAAAATAAAGTTGAAAAATCCACTAAAGTATCTATTTATTACACTTTTGGCATAAAATAAACCATATAAATAAATCCATCAATTAATTAATCACAGTTCTATCCGACCGGTTTCATCTCTCTGAGATATTCATGGCTGAACTGATATAAGAGTTACAAGATGTTATGATTTAGTCATAGTTACTTAACGTCATAGAGTAATTGTTGAACTTCTTAGTAACGTAACGTCATAGAGTAATTGTTGAACGTCTTAGTAACGTAACGTCACAGAATAATTTAAGAACGCATTAAATACTGGAATTTGTTCTATTTAAAACAGGATTATATTTTAAAATAAATAGTTTTTCTTTATTTATACGCTGGTCTTCTGTTGTTTTAGGTGCACATTGGTATATCGGGAAAATGTAATAGTTCGGTATTGTTGATCCGGCACAATTTGAAATGTGTTCGCTTAGTGAAATCATCCTTGTGTAAGGTACTCTAATTTGTTGCCTATGTACAGTATATATATATATATATATATATATATATATATATATATATATAATAAAACGACTGAGTCCACATGGCTTGAATTTGTGACTATTTTGAAGCCACAATTCTCAAATCTGGTTGTGAAAATATGTCATACTCTTGTTTTCTTGTTCTGGATCGTTTTCATATACTATTTACAATTCATTTGAGTGCTTACCTTAATTTGAAAACGTCGCACAAACCTGTTCTTTTTTTTCGCATATATTCAGTGCGTTTCCATGCATGTACTAATATATTATTACTAGTTATGACTGTATATCTTTATCATTTATTTTAAATTTTTAAATTTATATATGTCATTAAATAATGCGCGATTGTCTTAATAAAATGAGTGATTGTATATGTTGTGCTACTATCTTTAAATGAAGAACATGGAATTTTGACAGTCGCTGGAATAAATATAAAATAAGTTTTAAAACATATATTTAGTTCAGCTATGAAACTGTTTAAATATTTGATAGTGTTTTTTTGTATTATTAATACTTAAAAACAGATTTTAATTATTAATCTTTCGTGTTCGTGTTCGTCCATGTGGAGCCTAACCATTTTATATAAGTTACGGTTACATTTAACAGCTGTTAAGATAGTGTTGACATTATCAGATAAGATATCATGAAAAGAAAGTTATTTAAAAATTGTAATGCATTAACTGTTATTTTGTGTTTTTGTGTTAGCGTAGTTATTGTATTAAGTCTAGCATTTATGCATGTTTTTTGCAAATTTCAGCAGTAAAATGATTAAAACCAATACGATTCAGATTTAGAGTGATTTTTTCCTTGGGTACTGATATTACAGGGTAATAATAGTGCAATCAATACACGAAACTAAATTACTGTAATTGGCTATTACAATGCCACTTGCATAATTCTACCGTGTTGTTTTCCGACTTCTTGAGATACGCGACAAAACTTTATTGGACATATCTACTCCGTTTTTTATACCACCATCTTATCCCTGAACTTCCATCCTCACAGATCAGAGTTTCTGTGTCCACATGTTCGTGGACACATGTAGACACAGAAACCCTGATTTGTGAGGATGTAAAAACTTCCATAATATAGACTGTGTGTATACTGACATAGATTGTATTAATGATCAGCCAGTAGACGTGCTGTTCAATATATGTTACGGCTAATTAAATATACATTTACTATGTTAATTAATCCTTTTTGCTGACTTTGAAATCAGGAAACACTTATGTATTCTTATATATTATGTTATGTATTCATGGAAACCTAAATATGGATGGTTGTTAACTTTACCTGTTCAAAACATGATCACTATGACGGGAATGACAACACTACAACATAACACAATTACGTAAACGTCACCATTTAAATCTTGATACTTTTATGATCAATATATTTATTTTTCAATTGCATATATTAACAACCGATTGCACTTTGTTGTTTGTTCTAATTTGACATATATTTTAAACTTGTAGAACTGGAAAAAATAAATCACAAAATGGACACTTTTTTAAATGGTATGTATAGCTAAGATTTTATTTTAATTAAAAGCGATGACTAAAACTACCCTGGGTCATGCAATATGAAAACAAAACTGAAAAATTGTATGAGGTCATATACATAATTCAGATAATGCTTTAGGCGCAGGAATATCATTTTGGGCGAAATATGGCCAGAAAACGAATACAATATTTGTCGCGAACGAAGTGAGCGAAAGAGTTTAAAGCACAAAATGTATATTCTGACGCCCTACACTTGTTGAGAGGTTAAAAGGGTAATTTGTAACTGTCCCCATGCCTGCGGGTGGTGTTCTGTGTACTCGCCCACAATTATTCTTTAATATTATGGCATCGCTTCTTTTAATCCATTAAGAATTTTGCAACCGCAAACCTTTTTCTTAGAATACAACACCATCTCCGCACTTATTCCTTCCGCCACTGCAGCGGTTTCACTATTTAGCGACCCATCAATCCTTTCCACCGTCCTTAACACCATCTCTTATCCTATGATCCTCCTACAACATTAAATGGAATTTGATAAACATAGCACAGAATGGTTTTCACATAGTGCCACTGGGCACCAGAAAAAAACATGTGAATATTATTCTCAGGAAACTATTTCTATTCTAGTTATCTTCCTTCTCTTCTAAATATGGAATCTTGTGTAAGCCTTATAATAATTAAAAAACAAGATTTATTATAAGGTAAAATATTCTTGGCATATTCATATCTAGCTCAGTCAATCCGTATTTCATACCTGATACTCTCAAGAGCCTGTACCTCTCACTTGATTTATATGGCAATGAAGATTGCGTTTCCCCGATATTAAGCTGTCCTGTAATTTTATGTTCTTTACTCTCATACATAACATTATCTTTGTTCAGAAACATTCAATGAATATTTTTGTTTCCTTTTAACTGGTTTATTTTAGACATTCTCATAGTTTACTAAGTTAGTTGAATTACTACAAAGGTATATATCTTGGATTTCATATTAAATAAACAAAAAGAATATTTAAAGAAAACTATCCAATGAAAATTCAAATACAATATGGCTTCAATCAGCTTTGCAGTTTCAGACAAGATAACGCTTGAATATTCTTTCGATTAAGTTCGTAATGGACATTTAAATGTCTGATTGGCGTAAAAAAATTTATAGAGAACCCTTCAAAAAATCTTGCTCATAAGTTTTGTGTAGTTAACCAGTTTCAGAGAAGATGCTTTTTAAAACAATTTTCCCTTAAAGTCCTATGCTAAACGAAATCCTGTGCTGGCAGGCATCTTGAATTTTTTATCAGAATAAAAAATTAATCTTTTTAGAGGACCTTCCAATAAACATTGTCATACACTAAGGCTTCAATCAGCTTTGCAGTTTCAGAAAAAAATATTTTGGAACATTTTTCTTATGGGGTTTTATTTTAAAATAATTTCCATAGGGTCGACCATTTTGAATTTCGTAGTGATATAAACAACACAAAGTGGACTGCCATAGAATACTGGCGATAAGATTTATTTCGATTGATTAATCCAAGTCCTGCAGCGGCAGCTATTTGGAATTTCCAAAAAACTAAAGAACAAAAAAGATACACATTTTAGAGGACTTCTCAATAAACGTGCATATACAATATTGTCTCAATTTCGAAGAAGGAGGCATTTGATCATTTTCCCCAAATGGTCCTACGTTTTTCGAATTTCTGATTAACCAGTTTCAGAGAAGAAGCTATACAAAATTTCCCATAGGGTCCTCCCGGCGGGGGCTGTCATTTTGAATTTAAGATTGACCGAAAAAATTGTATAGAGGACCATTCAAACAGCATTCTAAAAACAAATTTTTGTTGTTCTTTATCTTGGTTATTATTTCCTTATAATTTAAACTGAGGTTCTGGCTTCTTATTTTACTTCTATTTTGAGTGCGAGACAACAAGCATAAATCATAATGTGATGCATTCCTAAAATAAAACACCCACGGTTGCTAACAATTGATAAACTACGCAAACCAATGGCATAAGTTGTAGAATAAATGTCCGTTAGTACGTAGATCACTCTTTCTAGGTTTTATGTAAACATTACCGGAGTAAATGTATCAACAAAGCAAAAGGTCAAAATCAAATTACTTTCAGTTCACATTTCCGTTGGACTCCATTTCGTACTTCGTTTTCGACAGAGGTTTGTATGTTTTTAGTGTTATTCAACCCCTAAGCAATTTCATTTTCATACAAACCTGTCTACTTGGTTGGATGAATAATTGATGATGAAGTTTTAACTCAAACCCAAAAATAAAAGCGAATAAACGACAAATAGACAATCACGTTGCAAGACATAAAATTTTGCCAGTCACCATTGAATGGCAATAAATAGTGGTTAAAACATTGCTCCCATAGACATATCATTCTTTTAGACGCCTGAATCGATCAGCAAATAAAATATTTTTGTGTTACATACTTGTAAAAATTTTGACGTCTCCACATGTACATACAATATCGCATTTTCAAGCGGATGAGCCAACAGTATTTATCTACATATTATTATATTTGTGAAATGGTTTTCTAACTATTGTTTCGTATTATTATATTTGTAGGCCAGAAGTCAACAGTATGCGCTGTTATGTAAAACATACCTCACATAATTTTTCCAAAATCATTTCTAATGTATTTGATGTCGAGGAATTATTTGTTTAACTTGCAGACCAATATAAAAAATATAACATGAGGAACATTGTCTTTCGAATTCTGTTGCTAGTTTAGTTTACGATTTAACAAACTTTATGTGATGAACACTTTCTTACCTGATTTATAGCATTAAGCGATTCTTATTAATAGATTTATACCAACTTATTTGTTTGTTTATTTGTTAGAAATGGGGTTTAAAGCCATTCAGCATATTTTCTGTTTTATCTTCGCGTCCTGTCTGGGGGTTGAACTTAAGTACCCGGTGAAAGGCCTCGACTATTACTAGAAAACCTTATGGTACTACTGTAACGTCTTTTATGGATGACTGTCGTGAAATCGCTGATACGGTGGTTTCATGACAAGATATTCACAAAATAACGGATTTCCACAAATAATTATGCAAACAATAGAATCCCAATAGTTTAAGATATTATAAAACGTTTAAAAGCAAATATATTCTATAAACATCATACGACATTTCATTTTTGTGGAATTTCCCTTAAGGTAAAAATGTTGTTGACATAATTAACATCAAACATTAATTAACTGTACAGAGAATTTATCAATTAGTTTTAGATGTAGCGTTTTTATTTCTTTCACTAGACTAGACTAGACGATTTTAAATCGTGGTTGGTTGTGTTTTAGGTTGCTTTATCCTTGTACATATTATATACAATACAGATTCAGTAATAATATTAAATACTTTAAAATGTGTAAATATGTTCTGTACAAGTTTTTGGCCAAACCTATTATGAAACTAACTACATGCTATGTAAAACCGGTTAGCACCAAATAAAAGTAAAACAAGTCAAGACTTATTTGATATGTGCCGCTGTTGATATTTTCTATTTATATATTTCTATTCCGCATGTAACGTACATTATATTACACAATATTAGTGTGAGGCTTTGGAACTGGGCAATTTGAGGCGACAATATGCGTTTACCATGTCAATAGCCGAATACAAAATACAACAGCTATATTTTTCGAAAACACACTGATGTTATTTTTATTGGGTTCATTCCCAGTTATCCAACTTTTTCAACTTTTTTCAGGCAGAAATTTAAAAGTTTGATATCTGAGTCAAAGTCAGTTAAGAGCAAAGGACTTTTAAATACAGCTTGAACTGTTTGACAAATGAAAAACATCACTGAATTTTTTATCTACAGGATTTCAACTGTATGCTATAAATTAAATGTGATATTTCCCTTGTACATCTAAAAAAGAGTTTGTTTCATATTTTCTAATTTTCTAACGGGACAAAAATATTGAAGTAGATATAATTTTAGTACCTTTCAGAGAAAACCTTAAGATACTTATGAAAATGCTAAAATATCTGAGACATATTTTACACGTATACAATCAATACACGTATATTACATATATAATATCTTATCATATTTATTGCAGAATTATATAAATGAGCTAAGGAATTATCACTTCTTTAACAATAACTGGCAAGACTATTTTCCGGGTTGGCAACATTAGCAGCACAGTATATAAAATTTAAAACTTTAAAAAAAAACTTTACCCAAACTTTAACGTGTTGGATAAAGCGTAAATGCAGTGACTTTACGATGCTTACTAAGTAATGTTTCAATTATGCACATATTATGAAGCTTTATTTGACTTTTTTATGTATTTTTTGTGAAAAAAAAACATTTATAATTTAAACATAGGTTTTTCATGAAAACATATTAACTACTGTCAAACAATGTTGGATTGAAAGTTTTAAAACTTCAAAATCATTATCTGAAACACATATATAAAAAAATGAAAAACCTTCCTATTATTTATTGTAACTGAAAATAGCTGAAGATATTTTGCATAAATGACACTTAATTATTGTTAAATAAACACTTCCCATATGTAAGGATCGCAATGCTTTATTAAGCATGATTTTACAACAAGTTACAAACATTGAAGGTAGCTTGAACGAATGGAGAAAAACGTGGCTTAAGAAATTCGAAGTGCTTAAGCAATCCATACTTTCTGTGTCGGTAAGAGTTAGAAATTCAAACAGTGTGAAACAAGCTGTCAAGGTCTATGTAACCTTTTTGAGAGGACAGATCAAAACAAACACAAGAAACATCATTAATCAAGACGCTATAATCTAAAGACTTAAAAAAGACTCAAAACAACTACACGAGAAGGACGTCGAAAACCTTCGTTTTACCGTCATTGAGAAAAAATTTCATGAGGTAACGTTGCTTATCCAGCAATAACTATGCAATTAGACAGCTACATGACGCCATTGAAGATTTACATTGTAGATCAATGAAGAATAACCTAATTTTGACTAATCCCGACGAACAGCCGAACGAAGACGTAGAACTAAAGTCGGTTTATTTAAGAGCAACATGGCATTGAGTTCGGTAACATACGCCGTGTTGGTAAAAGACTTAATAACAAAGCACGACCGATTGTTGCGTGGTTTCTTTTATCACAAAGTTATGCAAACAGTTCTTGCTAATGCGACACGGCTAAAGAATACTGAGTGGCTAGTACACTAACAGTTCCCAAAAACAGTTTAGGATAGACTTAGAAAACTGTATCCTGCTTTTAAAGACGCTAAACGACAGCGTAAGAATCAGTGCTGGTGCGTGAAAAACTGTTTAAAAACGGCATATAGTACATACCGGAAAACACAGGTGAAGAGACGAGGGAAAAGAGACTTGGATACCGCAAGTCTCATAGAACGTCGAAGCAAAATACTAGACCGTTCAAGCGGCTTCGACAATACGACACCTCCCTGATGACTAACGATACTGTGTAAAAGGATATAGCCAGTGTCTATTGAAGACCATTGTTTAGTTCTAATTGAAAATGAAACTTGGTATGATGAAAAATTGCTATGACATTTTAACCTTTATGATTCTTTTAATACATGTAGTTTGAGCGGTGACGTTAGTAAAGGTTCTATAAAGAGTTACCCGTTAACACTTTCAAGAATAAAAATACCAAATCTTTTGACGCGTCAATTAATACAGGCAAAAATAGTAACAATCAAGCAACTGCTCCTTTATACTGCGGAACAAATTCTCCATTTTTTATAGATTCAAACAGCTTGTCTAGTCGAAGCTGTGTAAACAATAGTAGACAAACGTTAAAAATCTGTAACTGTACCCCTAATTTAAGGATCTGATACAAGAATACGATATTGTGTGTTATGCAGATACAAAAACAAATGAAACTGATACGATTAATCTTTCCGGATATATTTTATAGAATGAAAAATAGACGAACCGCTACTAACAAACGTTCAGGGGGTATTATTGTATGATATAAAGAAATGTTAATCAATTATATTGATATTGTTGAAACCTCTAGTAAATATGTGCTGTGATTTAAATGTAGTGAGTTAGTGTTCAAAACAGGTCAACCTGCAGTTTTGGTGTTGGATATGTACCACCTTAAGACAACAGGTATTTCTTAGTAGGTCCTTTTAGTGAAATACAACACAAGTATCATTTGTTTTTGAATCAGTCAAAATACACATGGGGATTTTAATGCAAGGACCTCTAATAATAAAGATTTTGTTTAAATAGAAGAAAACATAGATAAAAAATCTTTCAGAAATTGTTAATGTGTTTATATATTAAACAAGTATCAGCTTTCATAAAAAGCTAGCCGTCTATAAGCTTAATTTTTCTTTGTGGACAAAAATACTTTAATGTTAAATGGCAATATGTATTGTTATTATTTACATCACTTTATTATAAGTACACAATATTTAGTAAGCCGAATCAGGCAACCGCAAAATTTTGGTCAGAGGCAGCAATTGAAGCATTGCACTGTACTAAGCATCTCTAGATGCATTAGACGTGGCAAGACATCCTCACCAGTCAGGGTTTCTGTCCACATGTGTTCGTGGACACATGTGGACACAGAAACCTTGACTTGTGAGGATGGTGAGAAGATAGTTAATGTGAACCTTGTCAGTTAGCAGGGAAAGAATTAAAAAAATTTTCTCCAAACCAGAGTCATTTGTCCATAAAATACATATCAGATGCAGTATCCAAGAATGCATTGGGTTTACTTCCTAGATGCATTATATTCGCCAATATAGTCTGATGTAGACCTGTTCGCAAAATGTCGCGCTTCGGAAATTTACGGCAATTTCCTTATTTCTCCGTTTAAGTTTTTTGATACACATTTTATGATTAACATCCACAAATCAGTGCCACTTTCCTTTTAAAACAGTTTGATTCCCATTATCTTGCATATTTCTCCGGTTTACGTTTTATGCTTAACATACACAAATCAATGCCAAGTTTCTTTTAAAACAGTTTTATTCGATTATCTTGCATATGTTTTCCCTTTTTTTATCGTAACCGATTCGTGATTGTTCGAGTGGCTATGAACGGCGGTCGGCCTATTATAATTACTATCACATATAAAGTCGCGTATATCATTAAATAATAATACTTCAGAATATTTTATTTCGAATGAAAAGGAGACAATTTTTGTTCTCAATGTTTTTAAATTACTTGGACGACTTTCATATTACAAAAAATATAGCTGTGTTTAACAGTATTACAAATGATATGGAAGATGAACTTTTGTATATCTGATGATTTTTCTTTTGCTTTATGCTGATGATAATACTTTTATAGCTCTGTCCGCCGAGGATTTACAGGCACAACTAAATGCTTTTTGTGACTATTGTAATACATGGAAGGTAAAAGTCAAAGTCGAAAAAAACAAAGGTTATGTACTTGGATTGGGTAAACTAAAAAATCTTAAATTCTTTAACAAAATACCGAAATGGTAATACTGGAAAAATTTAACTACTTAAGGATAATTTTTACAAAAACCTGTAATTTTGATGCTACCAAGAATCTTCTAGCAGTTGGGACGATTTTTTAATTATAAGTAAAAATTCTTTTAGATTTGTTTGATAAAATGTTTAAACCTATTTTTCTTTATGGCTGTGAAATTTGTGGTTTCGGTAATAACGAGTCTTTAGAAAACGCGCATTTAAATTTTTGTAAACTTCTGTTAAATTTAAAGTCTTCCACATCACATATAACATTGCCTAAAATATCAGAAACATTATTTTTTTACTGAAAAAGGAAAAATGTATAAAAGTCAAACTTGCCAACAATATCTTACACTTGAATATTTGGATTTGGATTTTTCAGTGACGCAAATTCTATTAAAGTGGAACCCGATTCCGTCGAGGCTCTTAAAACATATTTTGGACGAGGAGCTTAAATGCTGTCTTTAAAATTAGCATTTTGTCATCACATAAGAATGTGAATGTATGCGTCTTAACAAAAAAAATAGATAGATAAGACTGAAGTTAATATCCCCCTAAAAGTTTGTACTTGTCACACGATGAAATCGAATCAAACAATGCAAGGAGAGCAATAGTTTTTGAACAGTTGTGATGTCATACAACCTCTACCCCTTGGACTATATATAACTTCAAACAAAACTACGACAAACCGTTCCACAAATATAACATACTGACACAACTGTTTAGAAGTTGTATATTATTTTATGTTCAAATCTTTCTCAACTTTGTTATCTCATTGATAATTTTCAGGAAAAGTGAACAATATTTAACGAATCCACACATAACCATCGAGTTTTAATGGAATTTTCGAGGTATCCCAAAGGCGATTTAAATATAGTGAAAACATGAGAGGACACAGATTTTCTCCCTGTTTGATTTCTATTTCGCAGGCAAATGCATCAGAAATTGAGTCTGTGACCTCTCGTGTTTTCACTATATTGAATCACGTTTAGTAATACATGTTCTGAATAACTCTTTTATATATATAACCATTAACATAATTATAAATGTAAAGAAGTGAAAGTTCACTTCTGGGTTCTTTTATAGATTTTGCTAGATCTGTCGATTGTAGTGAATCACAACCAAAAAAATATTAAAATTTATTATCGAACAAAACAAAAGAACATATTTACAAAACTAAATCAAAGCCTCTCATACCTCAATCTTACCACGCTACTCAACATACACCTATCTGACAAGCTACAACCGAAAACAAACTAAAATATAAAAATCTAGAAATAAAGTCAGTCCATTACAGTCTTAAATTTATCACTTGTGTTTTATTCCAAATTTGAACGTCTTTTCAAATTAAAATCTATACTATGTCCAATGTTTTTTTTAATTCTGTAATTCAAAACTATATTGCAATTCATATTCACATATTAAGTCATCCGCCAAAGTAATAAACAAATTACTCCATCTATATTACAAAACACAAAATATTAATAATAAATTGTTTTCCAAATCTTCAACTCGTGCTACAGCTACTTCTTGCATGCTATTAACTACGGGTAGACAGAAACAAAGTATAAAACTCTCTGTGTGTAACTCGAAATCTGATTGGTATAAAACAATATAGTGATCCGATGGACAAATCAATCGTCCTGGGCACTACAAATCATGTTGAAATCAAAACAGCCGGAAAAAAACCCTGTGAAGGAACAAAATGCGTATTTTGAGACAAATGTACTTAAGTATTAGAACACGCGTAATTCATACAATATCCGCAACGCGCCATTTATACAAGTAATTTAACAAGCAAACCCATATGAAGCTAGAACAAGAATAACCAGGTGGGCTTGGACAAAATGTGCAACTTGAAAACCTACATGGGAAACTTTTAATGCCCTGGTGAGCTCAGATAACCTGCTATGTTGAACTCGGACAATGATCAGGTTTCATGTCAAAATATGCACAAACCATGTGCTCGCACTCGAGCACATCTTATCAACTCAATGTCTAGGTGCCCACTAGCACACCTGAGGCAAAACTGGTTCTTCTTCAGTGTTATTTTAATACTTAACCTTCAAAACCTTTACACCTGTTCAGGTTGATTAGTACTATAAATAACATATCTGTACTAGTTAAGTACAATCAAAAGAGAGATAACTCTAATTTATCTCTACAACTTTACAATGAACTAGTTTTAAAAGAATATATTTTTTCTGGGTAGAAAATCAAAGGTTTTTTTCAAATCCATGAAAAAAATTTCACTTTGTGTTATCTTTTTGTTGTTGTTAGATATTTTCCAAAGCATTTTGGTGGTTTTTTGTCTAGTTATCATTTTGCACAAATTAGAAAATTTTAATGAGTTTTAGTTCTGCTTTAGCTTTTTCCCATTTGTATTGTACTATTTGTATTGTTTAATAGATTTTTGGGGTGATTATTATATTATGTAGTCAGATATTCAACTTGTTGCTCTTGCAGCATCGGTTAAAATTTCTGTCTTCTGCGTAACGACATCATTTATGTCGTAATTGGTCATTATTTCTTTACTTTCTGTATATATTAAATGCGTAGTCAGTTTTTTTCTATTAAATTTCTACTCGACTTCATATTCGGTTTTCTATTTCTCCGTTTGTTCCTTTTCCTTTTAAAATTGTTATAAGTGGGCTTTGTAGCAACCGATAATGTAATAAACTTTTAAATATTTTTAACGCATTGTAATAAACCTCGTAGCTCATTTCAACAAAAGTGGTCGTACAATACACCCTTGGATTTTCTTAGTCTAAGCAAAAACTTTTTTTAAATTTGATTCTTAAATTTATTGCATTAATGTTAATGTATGAAAACTCAATTTAACTCGTTGTATGTAATATAAACGTTTCTGTTATTGAATAAAAATTACTGTAGTTGTGAATTTAACATAAAATTAACTTATTCCATCTTTGAATTTTATAGTTATTTCATTAACGGTTACTTCTCTCAGTCTTTTATGTAATACCACACCCAAATGCACGTGTGTAATATAAACACTTCAGCTATTGAATACAAGTTACTGCAAGTCTGGAGTCAACACAAAATGATTCCCATCTTTGAATTTTACAGTTTATTACATTAACGATTAAGACAGTAGTACAGCTATATTTAGGTTTACAAACAAATTTTATTCTGGGGGGTTGACCAACAGGAACAAAATGTTTTACATCCACTGGAAAAATAAGAACCATTTGGTAAAGACGGAGAATTATCCTTTTACAATAATCTTTCTCCTGTTCTCTTTTGTCGAAAGCTACAAAATGGGTCTTTATCTCGCATGGAGCGTTGTACTCTCTTAACGCGCTATTCATTATGGTACATCGCCAGGCTTTCTGTATGTAAACTGACAACCCTTTTACGATAGGACTTCCTTATTTGCCACCGTACAGTGCAGCTCTGTGCGTCGAGTAAATAGAACTCCCTCCCCAGTATGGTCCCAGCAGCTTTATTCAGTCATAGACCAGTTAAGAAAAATAATAATCAATAAATTAAAACTTTTGTAGGGAGATAAATTGTTTTGTCTAGTCCGTTTTTCGCATATTTTTTAGCGCAACTACTCTGAAACAACTTAACGGGATTTATTAAACTTGGTATAGATTGCAGTTGTGCAACGATGTTACACCGAAATTTTATCCGCTAAACTTTATGTGATATACACCCCTTTGAATTCAGAAATTTCACAATTTATACCGCCAAATCATCTTTTGAACGCAACTCAACAACAATAATTTTTTTAATAATAATAGAGTGCGCTGTGACGTCATGCAGCAAGAATTCCGACGTCAATACAAAGCTCAACTGAAAAATTTCACCTTTAACAATAGCTTTATTTTACTAGGTTTACATTCAGGAGAGACAAAATTTGTTCTCGTTTTTAATATAAGGGGAAATAATGCTTGATAGATGTTAAGCAATGTACAATGATTTTGTGTTAAATTTTAAAAAAATTTTCTAGTAAAATGGAGTATTATTTTTTGCCTTTGGGTGTTGTTTAAAATTAATGGTTAGACTCACTAAACTATAAACTTCACAGATTTTGTATATTAAGTCCTAACAAACGGTAATTTGTTTTTCAATTGATGAAAGGTTTACATTACGCTTTCCTAGTAGAATGTACTTTTATTGCATTCGGGTACATTAGCATTTACCATCCCAACCGTTAATGGAATAAACTGTTACAGATGGGAATCGTTTTATGTTAAATCCAGATATATAGTACCTTGTATTTCATAGCATAAACGTTTATAATACAATCTTTTATAGTAAAATTGAGTTTTATGCATGTTGTTGTTGTATTACATTAACGGTTATAGGTTCTACTATTATTGTAATACACTGTAAAATTGTTATATGTTAAATTAGGACATAGAGTACCTTGTATTTGATAACAGAAACGTTTATATTAATTACAATCTTTTCTAGTAAAATGGAGTTCTGATGCATTGGGCGTTGTATGGCATTACCGGTTGCAGTCTCTAACGTTAAATTAATAATGTAATAAACTGCAAAATTCAAAGATAAAGTTTTATTTTGAATTTACACATACAGTAATTTGTATTCAATAACAGAAACGTTTATATTATTCTTAGGAAAATGGATTTTTGAACGATTTGGGTTTTGTATTACATTAACCTTTACAGTCATCACTGTTAATGTAATAAATTTAAGAACCAACTGAAAAAGGTTTTTCATAACCTAAGAGAATCCTAAGGTATATTTTACGACCAGTTTTGTCTAAATTACCTACTTAGTTTATTACAAAACGTTATATTTTAAAAATTCATTTCATAATCGGTTTTTATTACATTTATGGTTGCTTCAGGTGTAGGATTTAATAAATTGCATAGATGTTGGGGAGTGGGTGTCTGAATACAGTGTGATAAATTCATAACTAAATTTTAGGGGTTTAACTGCACTTATTATATAAAATCGACTAACATAGATTTTGACTTGTTTGTTTTCCTATAACATCCTTTTAAAATAAACAATTTACATAATTCTATAAATTTTCTTCCGTAGTCATTTACAATACATTTAGCAAAATTGTGTTGTTTGGAAATGTTTAGAGTTTTTAGATATGAAACTTCATTTGAATCTGATAGATCAGTAGTTATTTATAAAATTATCCACTAAATTATCATTTTCTTAAAAGTTATTTAGGTTCAGTTTAGATGATATTCGGTGTCACTTCAAAAGACTTGTTAATATACTGAAGATCAAATCTCTCAAATGTTAGACTTCCTCATTGACAACATATTCGTCCTGTTTGGTTGACATGTTTTTAAGCATACTGTTGGTATTCCAATGGGTACTAATTATGCTCCTGTCCTCACCTACCTGTTTTGTACTGTAATGAAGTTCCTAGAAGGCCTGCTAAAGAAGAAGAAAGAAATGACACTTGCAAAGGCCTTCAATTTCACATTCCGCTTTATTGATGATGTTTTGTCCCTCAACAATTCTAAATTTAGTGACTATTCGCATTAAATTTACCCTAGCGAGCCTCTTCTAGAAATAGACTCGTTAAAACCACAAACTAGACAATCGTGATGACTTCAATTTTCCAATTGTCAACTTCCAGTTCAACGAGAGCAACATTCCAGCAGATTCAGGGTATGAAGTGTACATTTCAAAACTTATACGTTATTTTAGATCCTGCGATCGGTATTCCGAGTTTCTAGACCGCTCACTGATGTTGACTACTAAACTACTAAAATAAGGGTTGGATATACCTAGATTGATGTTATCTCTTCAAACGTTCGATGTAGTCGTCACCATTTCTTAATTGATTTTATGGTAAATCAATTTCTTAAATAGGGTCGACATTTTCGCTGAGTAATAACTAGTCTTTCCTATTCCTTTATTTGGCTGTTTTCTATAAATGACAATGAGTAACTCGACGGGTGTCTAATTAGAGGCAGGTACTGCTTACTCGTCCGGAGCATCTGTGTGCACCCATGGTTTTTATTGGGTTCGGGTTACCCACTTAATGTTTTTGGTTTTTGTTTTGCGTTGTATATGTTTATCTATATCCGGATTTGTAATTGTCCCTTGACTTTCGGCTTATAATGTTGGTCGATTCATTTGCTATTTTTCTTATCACTTAACCAGTAAAACAAGGTTTTAGATCATGATTTGTGGACGGGCTCCCTGTTCTTTCAAAGTGGTCCTCTTCTTGTGTATGTTTTATTTATATCGGACAATGTCTTTTCTGTACATTCATTTTCATCAATAAAAAGATGGGCTTTCTTAAGATTTTTTCTATTAGTTGTTTAACTTCATGAAAAAAGGCTAGAGATTTCCTTCTTTCATTTTTTACTCCAGGAAATTGCTCACTGCCTCTTTTTTAATTTCATTTCCGAATAGGTTTAACTCGTTTGCAAAAAGTTAGTTTCTTTATTTTGTATTGGTATGCCAGTAAAATGAATTGTAGATTATTCATTTATGTAAATCTTCTGGGTTTGCTTGAAAGCGGGTAATATTGTCTTTAGAAGATGCATTTTTATCTTTACAATATCATCAACTCTCTAAATGATGTTTCTTGGATTTTAACTATGTCCTGAATAGTTTTTTTTATCTATAGATGGAGTTTTCACGTACATCAGGAGACAACAGTTTTCGATAGATTTCATCAATTTTATGGTTCAGATTGTTTAGTTTAGAGTTTGCGTTAGTGCCTAAATTAATTGAACACTGCATTAGAGTTTGGGTACCACGGGGAGTATATGCAAAATATCCATCATTCGCTAAGATAGGTGTAGGCGAAGTTTGAGTAAAATTTGGGTTCAAATATTAAGTAGATTCTGAAGCATCGGGTATTGCTGAACCTTTTGTAGTTTTGTAGTGACGGAGTCGATAATTCATAATTTGACATGTTTAAAGTCTATGTTAAATTCCTGCACAAGTTTTCTCGATTGTAATCGCTTTTGTTACTATTTCTTTTTACAAGTGTGGTTTCAATTAAATTTGCAAATCAAAATCACGGACACCTTCAACATGAGTGGCCATACATACGATGAAAACAATTAATCCTTTTTCGCAAAATAGGAATTTTGTGAACTGCTGATTTCAGTTTGAGAATCCATTTTGTTTATTAGACACAGCACATTCGTTCTGTAAAATAGCAGTACGTTCGGTTCAAATTAATGAATTTGTAAATTTTGTAGATGTTTTGTAGACGATTGTTTTCTTAAAACAATAGAATATGTTTAAAATAAATTAATATATACATCCGTTTCATTTCTTGTATTTCCATAACTCTTCTTGTAATAAAATAATTTACAATATATATACAGTGATTCTTTATGCATTAAATTCTTTTTTTTTAAATTAAGTCATTTAAATATCATGTGGCTTTTTCCAGACCAAACGCCCCAAATACCCGATCAAAAAATGTTCTAGATTTGCGCTTGAAATCTATAACTTCTCTGCAGAGTTGGTGAAAAGCGTCTGTGACGTCATGCAAATCTTCTGAGGCAGACGTTTCTACAAATGGACATCCAAACGCACTTGCCAACTGTTGTCCTAAAAACATAAATATATTTACACAATGCTGTTTAATTTTTTTCTGACATTTGTACGCAAACTGATTGAATTTGCATATTTGAGATAATTACTAGATTAGATCAATTCAAAATAACCGACGAAGTAGTTTATACAAAAAAAAGATTGTCTAAGTACAGGGTAGTAAATTCAACAGGAGAGAATGCGTGGGGGGGGGAGAAACCATAATCACTCAAATTTCTAGTGTGTGCATATTCGTTGTTATGAAATGAGAAAAGCTTGTTTTTATTGATTTAGTTGCTTGATCCGTAAAAAGGCACTAAATTTGTGTTGCTAGTATTTGTTATAAATATGGATAGCTTTCAAGCTGTATGGAAGTGTTGAATAAATCACGCTCTACTCTTAATATGAGTCTGACATACATGGCCGAGGATAGAAGGTAAAAAAATAAAAAAATGTTTCATCTGTTTCGTTCGTTGTTGTTTACGTGGACCCGTTTCAAGCTTCAAAAAACCAGGATTGAAATATTCAAATCAATTTACTGAATATTTATAAGTCCTGCGTAAAAATGGTGCGCACAATTTTGAGTGTATAGGTTTTCTGTTTTGAGTGCGTAATTTTCAGTTTTGAGTGCAGGAATCAAAATTTTGAGTGTGTAATTTCAATCTACCTTTTGAGTGTGTTTTCGTTACATTTTGAATGCTTGTTTTAATTTTGAGTGCGTAATTTAAAATTTTGAGTGTGTAATTTGTGATGATATTTTGAATCATACTTTTGACGAGAACGGCGTGCCATATGTTTTCCTGAAACCCTTGTTTTTTTCTCAAATTACAATTTCTGGCTATTTCATTGTCACATATTTCAGTTGAGGCTTTTGTCCTTTTTACGCTGGAACCACCCAGGTAGGTGACTTTTTTTTTTTAAATACCAAAATTTTTAAAGCTCTTCCGAACATAAAGCGAATCATGCTGTTTCTAATTAAGTTAGATTTACATGTGACCTTGTATTATGTATAATAATCATTTTGTCGTCACTGAATTATCTACAGTATCCATGCCAGAGTAATTGTGGAAGAAGGCATGTACAACTAAATTTACATATCATAACCAAACATGATGTTCTCTAGAACAACTATTTATACATTTTTAGACAAGTTATAACATGTACCTTCCTCCCGGGTTACTTGGCGCATGTGCGCTAAATCACATTTATTTCCGACAACAATTATAGGTACTGAAGCTCCCTTTTTCATTTCGTCTATTTTCTTTCTGATTTTCATTAAGGCATCAAAAGACTTCCGGCTTACTACAGTATATACCAACATATATCCATCTGCCCATTTTAAAACGTCATCTCTTCCCCCACAGTCGTCGTTCTGTAATGAAACATACTTAAAATTCCGATATACGGATGCTATGCATTTCAGTTGTAAACTACACAATAAATATCAATACATGATTGAAAATGGAGAAGGATCTCATTTTTTCCTTTGTCGTCTGCATTTTTGTTTTCGCCTGCGTGTCAAATTGCGTGCACATGCTGGCTCGTGTCATAAGGTTCAAGCAGTCAAGAGTCAACAGTGCTTTTAGCTTTATTACATTTAAATCGTTATAAAAAACGAACAGATACCAAATATGTAGGCTTTCCTGTATGTTTTGTTTAAAAAAAACTCCCAACTTTATAAGTGTATACACAACGTACAGTTACATTAGTATTTTATTATGACTTGGCCCAATCATTACTTCCTCTGTGCTTTGAAATGCTGCATGTTTAGAGCAAAAGACATCGTGGATGACTTCTTCCAATATATAGTATATATTGATTTTGTAAGTAATTAAATAGTCTAATCGATTTATAAAGACCAGGAAAATCTAAACTGTGAAATGAAAACACATTTCAAATATTTAAAATAATGAGTGGTCAAGTACATGCATCGACTGCACATAATATAAGTAAATACAGATAAATAAATGCTACAGAAAGACCATGTTTCTCACCTTGTATTGCGGTTTCACCTTTTCTCAAATACAGCTTGACCTAAAACTTGTTACATGTAACAAACAAACATAATGATTACGTTATAAAATATTCAATATAAATTAATAGAGGACTGTCCCTGACTCCTGTTTCGATAAGCAATTACCAATACTTACGTCACTAATTGTATCCAGAACTTCTATTGTAACGGACTCTCCGTCAATAACGGCTGTGTATTTATATTTCGATTCTACAATTACATTTAAATCAAATTGAATACAGAAAATATATAAATAGATAAAAAATGGTGTAACTCCTCATTGACAAAAGTCAAAAATAGCGTACAAAAAATCCTTAAAAGATATTAAAATATCAATATATTGTATTTCAAACGATTTTCGAACAATGGATCATTAATATGTATCCGTGCTTGCGTACTAGTTTGTTTTATTAAACCACTAACCAGTACACCAATTATTATATTGTGCTATACTTTCACTTTAGCGCGTTTCTTGTAATTACATACTGCAATCGCACGGTCTGAAATATCTTATTGTGTAATGGACAAAGCGCCATAACTCTAGCATACCATGGCTAATGACGGTCTTAGCAATCACAGGTACCAACAAGTTGACAAAATTTTGTGGCAAACATATTTTTATCATTAGAACCAAAGACACTTATTCAAATAAATAAATGTCTTTTGGTGATTTTTGTTTATGTATGTTTGTTGCTTGTTTGTGGTTTAACACAACTTTAGCTATTATACAGCTATATCATGACTTCAGTTTTTACTGGGAAGGACGTCGGAGAACCCGGTTCATAACCACGAACTTCGGTAGGAAAACTTGCCCGCAGTTAGGCTTGAACACGCAAACTCAGGCGCGTGATCAAATCTCAGATGGCTAAGTTCGTGATAAATATGTTATTTTGTATACTTTACTTGATAAGAAGGAAAAGAAGCAAGCATAGTTATAGTTCTGTCAATCTTTCTCACTGGTCAGATGTAAATATATATATATTATATATTATGTGCTTTTAAGTAAGAAAATATGGCTATTGTCTTTTTTATTAGGGTTCTTTGATGACACAGTTTTAGTATTATTTTTTGTAGTAGTTTTATCAATTTACCTATAGATTGATCATATTCTCCGATGAACCTTTTAGTTAAAAATCTCACAGATAAAGCTGAAATACAAAGAAGAAAATGAAAATACACATCATCTATAATAAGAATCGGGTTATACTTGCCATAAATCTCTTTGAATTTGTTATTTCTTATACTATCCATTTGTGTACTTGTGTACTTGTACACAAGTGGATAGTATAAGAAATGTAGATAATAAAGATAAATCTACATTTAAAGGGATTTGTGGCAAGTCTAGAATCGCTTTTATTTTACATTCTCGGAAAAGCATGTATTGCTAGGTTATAAGGAAAGAACTTTCATCAGATGTTATTTCGGAAAGACTTCCATTTGAACCCCCCACTAAAAATGCATTATTTCGAATGTAAATCAAAGAATTTGGCACTGGGTGGCAGCCACCGGTGAACCCCATAGTGAACATAGTCATGCATCGCCAATTGGGCAAGTGCGAGCCATGTGAACTCCATGTATCTTGTGATAGTCTAATGCATTGCGTATGTTTTATTGGGTGGTTCAATAGGAAGTCTTACCGTTATTTTCATATTCACATTTTTTATATTTTATTCTGATGTCATATTAAACACCCACGCATGAAATAGTCAATCTTTGAAAATTATGTGTGATGTATTCAATATTCAATATTTCACACTAAAATCCTAGTAAATAAATTTTTTAAGGTCAATATTGTCATTTCAAACTAAAGTAAAGTTCACTTTGTAGTGGGTAGAAATATGTATCCAACGACTATTAAACGGAGAACTTCTCTATATAGACCGACATTTTTAGTATCTGGTATTTAATTGCAATTTTTAAATGTTGCATCTTCGACGTGTTATCATTGAACCGTAATAATACAGCCTTCATATTACGCTCTCTTTGATAGCTTCATTAAAGAGAAAGCTTGCCGAATCATTTAATTAACCAATCCACTTATCGTTTTCCACACGTGTTATTGGCCGATGAAACTCGAGAAACCTCTGACCTCAGACAGGTGCTTGGTAAACTATCACCTTGGATAAGTCAAAAGAATAATGTCCAGCGTTTACATTTTTACAGAAGTATTACTGACGTTACTTTTGTCCAAATGAGAGCTTCAAGTGCTACACAACTGAAATTTATGTCAAAATGAAAATGTTCCCTGTAATCCCATATATAACAATAACAAAGAGGTGTATATTAACAGTAAACAGGTGTACAAACAGACTTATAATGAGAGCAAAGCTATTAACTTATAGGTTGATTTATTGCTGCACCTTCAAGTGGTATCATATCATTGATTGACGTAGCTGGCAGTTTTTCTAAGTACCAGTACACCTACAGCGGAAAATAGGTGTAATATAATTGTGAACGTCAAACTGCCGTATCCGTCATATTGTTTTCATATGCATTCTTCTCTAGCTCTAAAATTGTCGATAAAGTTTCTACGGAAATTGACTGATGGAAAAGTAATCTTCTTTATTATGTTATAAATTATCGTACTTGCTGTCAACAAGGTGAACCAGTACGCAGTTTAATCATTTTTAAACGTAATAATTTAATTGATATGTTTATCAAATGTCAATAAAGAAAATTACAGTAAATAAAACGGTTAATTGTTATCAAATGCATAATAATAGTTAATTGTGTTATCACCATGTGTTTCTGGTCTTCGTCTTGAGAAAAAAGTTTGACTTGATATTGAACAAATCTTGGAGAAGATATACCAGCTGTACAAGCAAAAATGTTATGTGAGCATTCTACAATTAAATGATTGTCTCAAGTTTTTGTCTGTCTGGCAGTGTTTCCGGTTAGCGATGAAGCAAGCATTTATATTAGCAAAGAATCCACTTAACCGTGCAATTAATTTTTTACAGACCAAATGCATGTAGTATCAGCGAATAAAGGAATGTATTGTTGTTCCTGTTTTAGAGTTGTACAGAAATTCGGTTGAGTTAGATTTTAAAACGTGGGTAATATCTTTGTTAGTGTAAAATTTAACAATTTGTTTTAGCAATTATCTTGGCCGAATCTAGCGAGCACTATTTTGCTATATTTAGGACGATCGTGTATATTTGATAAGTTGTGAAAAACAAATAAATAGAATTAGCT
The DNA here is from genome assembly GCA_944474755.1 of Limnoperna fortunei. Lineage (NCBI taxonomy): Eukaryota > Metazoa > Mollusca > Bivalvia > Mytilida > Modiolidae > Limnoperna > Limnoperna fortunei. The sequence continues at coordinate 39,471,671 of OX104118.1, read as the reverse complement.
GCATAAAAAAAATTCCGCCATAGATTTATTATTAACTTGCAAAATTAATGAAGTCTTCGACATACCATCCGAACGTAACGATGGCGACAATCGTGAAATGATAATCTAAGCAGTTGTTTACATGTCATGTTCTAATACAGTAATTATATATTTGTATCGATAGAAGCGCTTTCTTACGAAATTCTCTACTATAAACCAAGAGCAAATTTCCATTTTGATTTCTTACATATATTATGTTCGAACCTTTTTTCTCAAACAAACTTTTGCTTTCCCTGAAATGTACATCTGTTTTGGGAATTTCTTTGCACATGAATAGTAATTTTAAATTTTGCATACTCGTTATTAGTAAACTTTCGCAATTTTAGAACACTTTATACCAGTTATAAGAATTATTTTAAATGACGAAAGTTTAGTTACGCATAAATGTGTTACTAGTTATAAGTGGGTTTTTGTTGTTGTTGTTTAGTTATTAGAGTTCCCATTCTATACAAACAATACAAACAATCTTTAGAATAATGAAAATCTTTGGTAAGCACAATTTACGTATTTTATTAACAAAGGTAGAGTTAGTGGTATATATATTTTGTTTCTTGTTGATACAAAGGTAATCGTTCTTGTATTTGTTTATATGTTCATTACATTGTGCGTAAACGTATCAATATTTTTTTATCTTGAAGTGATAACATATATTTTTATTTAGAAAAAAAAACTAATTTTCGTTGTTTATTAAAGATGTTTTTCTTTCCGTAATGTTCCGAATTATTGATCTGTGTATTCTAGAAAACTTTACAATACCAAGTCCCCACTCCCCCACCCCCACAAATCCCACAAAAAAACATTTCATCTAACAAATACTCAGCTGTTAGTGTATATCAAGACGGACAGTAAATGTCTGTTAGCCTTGCACAAATGTGAACAAGTGATTAACTCCAGATGTATATGTGTTTCTGTGTTCCTTTCATTTACGAAAAATTTATCTATTGCGCTATTGTGTCATTCATCCCTTCATCCACTTTTCACGTGTTGTTACTCAAGACTAATTAGCACACGATTAGACACGTTTTGAACCTCGTTTTTTTTTCTCTCTTTCTATGATCTTGTTTCATCAAAACGAACGCAACACGTGTAAAACTATTTGTTTTAAAACTTTAAAGCATCCTCTTCGGAAAATTTTATTCTCTTTCTATAGATATTTTTGTTTTTATTTATACTCTGTACACTACAAACATTAAAGTAATGAGGTAGTAATAGAAAACAGTATGTAATATATTTTGAAAGGGGGAAATGGGAGGGGGTAGGTAGTTAAACGAGACTTTTTCTCAAAATGAATGGTGCATAAAATTTTTATAGGTAAAAAATATTTATTACTGAAAGAAAACATCTCGGTGCAATTGTAGAATTTGAAAGCAAACAATTAAAAATTACAGTTGACTGACTTTTCTGATGCTCTCAGAAATAATTTAAAGGGCAGCAAGACTAAATAAGTATATGCATTGAGACAAAATAAATAACCAAAATACAGTGCCAAAATACTAGTACATTAACGAAATAGGGGAAAAACAACAGGAATTTCGACATCGCTGTGTTATTTCTAAGAGAGTGCAGAAATCTGTTGAATAAATTATAATAATAATCTTTATTACATGTAAACCCTACTGGGTGATAGATTGCAATACATCAACAACAAAAAATACATATAAACATACAAATGTATAAATAAGTATTCGGCGACTTCTGATTGTCGCAGAAAAAAAAGATATTATATGATACGAACGATTAAAAACCTTTTAATATCGGTGCAACTAATGTTAAGTTTCTAAACTGAACGAATTCGTGTTTTCGACTTTGGAAAATATGAATATATTTATTTAAAATAGAGATTATATATTAAGGAAAGACCCATTCTAACACAGAGCAAACTAGGGGTTTGATACATATTTATTTCGTTTACCGTTTGACCTCTATCTGATATTGTTATTAGACAGTTATATTATATGTTGGACATTACTTTTTTTCAAATATAAAACTTTTTTATTAGTTTTTAACAGATCATAAAATTAGTTTGTATAAATAATACTTTTTGCTCGAAATGCCAAAACTGTTCAAGGTTTGATACATGAAATGCAAAATAAAAAATGCTTTAACAAAACATCAAATCAACAAACACTTACCACTTTTTCCAACACCCTCCAGTCCAAGAACTGCAATTTTAGTATCTCCAAATGCAGATTTTTTACGTTTAAGGTACGGTTTTAGGGAAGGTCCTCCTCCGGTAGAGGGATCACTCAGCCCCCCTACTGCAGTCATAACGTTTCATAGATAATTCTGTTTTTCACATCACTTTTGAACAATTATTTGGCACTAACTAAGCGATCTACCTACTCTCAATACGCTTATTGAACATATTGAACAAATGCTTAGCAAATTATCGTATTTATTTATAGTTCCGTAGATGTAAATCTGTTTATATATCATGTACTATGTTATCTTTCTCATTCACACAATTATTTCCTGAAGAATTTATTATATATTAAATATTAATTGCCCTTTCTGCTTATATCTTCATATTTTAATACCTATCTGTTTGATGTAAATTCCAATTGCTTTCGGCATGTTTATGTACTTTGCATGTCTACAACCGATGCATACGCTAGTTGTCGATAAAGACAAATTTCTTGTATATCTTGTTAATTCGACTAGATTCCTATCGAGGGATATATTTATTTTCTGTTTAATTTCAGTATGGAAGTAGCCGCAAAAAGTGGAAAAAAACATATGGATTGTGTAGATATAATTATAATTAAAGATTGTAATCAAATATTTCTTTTATGAAATTCTAATAAAGTGTTTATATATAAATGTGTCTTGTATAACAGTTTTGACCTAAATCAGATTGAAAGTCGGTCAGTTACAGCAGCCGTTTCTTTTTCCATGCATTAGTGCTATACAATATGAAAAGATTTATTTATCGCCTTTGACATCCATATCAGCATCCTCCCAAGTCAGGGGTTCTGAATCCGCGTTTGATCCATCATCATGATGAGCGTTCGCTCGATGATGGAGCGAAAGCGGACTCAGAACCCCTGACTTGGGAGGATGCCATATGAGTAAGGAATGAATTATAGTTTTCAATATAGGCGTAGCAGTTTTGGAGATATTATACTAGTATATAAATCGAAATATTTTTTGCACGCTTTTTTATTATTTGATACTGATTGATTGATTGATTGATTGATTGATTGATTGATTGATTTATTGATTGCAAGACAAGTTAAGTTAAACAATAAATCAACTGTGAAAAAGGGATTGGTATCTTGGACGAAAATGTTGACCGATTTGATAAGTAGCGGGGAATTCGAAGCTAGCTACCTCGCACCTACATTTTTCGGCATGTACAAAGAGGTTATTGATGCTAATGGAACGTTACACTCTCCAAACACGACCACTATGGGCCTCGACCAGGTTTTCCTCCGCAATTTTACAACCATAAATATCCGCCCACATGAAGACGCAGTAGAAGTTCTTGCGGGTCAAGCTTAGGGAGCCATTAAGTCGCTGTTTAACAAAAGTGTCTATTCCATGTGTTCGTCAACTTGCTGGTAATTTACGATTACATAATAATTACTAACCATGATCTATGCCTTCTATTTTTGTGTGTTTAGATAACATATTTTTAATCCTGTTCATGCATTCTTTTTCAATCCAGGATGTGTATTTAAACTGCAGAGATGGGGTAGTGTTTGCCTTTACCAAGTTCTCCAAGTCCTTTATTACGTCAATGGCGGCTGCTTATTATTGTTGTACCTTAGTAAATCACATATTGTTTACAGAATACAATCGGCAGATGGAATAAAACTTAATTTATATACTGATAACATAATGGCGTCTTTCAATTTCAATGCATTGGAAAAAACATGGAGTGTACAAAGGCAGGAAGATAAATGTTCTATTCAATTGTAAAACAGCAGTATGGTTCAGTAGCATTCCCCTTGTTATCCAAGATTCGACAGAGTTGTACTAGGTTCACAATTCAGCTATACAAGTTTCTGTAAGCTTAATTGTGTTTGCTGTCTCTGAGTGCCTTTCTGTCTAAGCGTTTACACTTAAATGATGTTATTTACGCCATTATCCAATATATTGCAAGTCAATTAGTGTAATGTCCATACATTTTGTTCGACATTTGTTTTGAAAAAGAGAAAACAATTTTTGTTTGTCAAAGGCTAAATTTGAAAAATTTTTCGCGAAAAAAATAGCGTTAAATAGAGTTTCGAACCACGTGCAATTATATTGCTTACATATACATGATTGATTTTACCACCAAACATAGTCCATGATTTACCTCAGCAGGAAGCAAATTATAGAAAGGGCCAGACAGAAAGTATCATTATGCAAAGTCGACGTGTAGCCTTGTTGACTGTTTAGTTTGCTTGCCGGATGCTGTAGGATCGCTGTTTAATATTATTTTCTTTGCAAATCAATAAGGCATCACTCAGCGAAACAAAAAGAGACTGGAGATTTAGTTTTATAATTTATTGATAAAAAATTCACAAGATGATGGATATTTTGTGATACACAACAGTAAAATTCTCTTCAAACATGTTTGATTAGATACAAGACTGTTGGAAACATTGATTAAGATGATATATTGCTAAGTCGGTTACTGTTTGTAAATAACATTTATCTTGACGATTAATTATTACAGCTTCCTTATTCAAAACTACGACTATCTGTGGTTTATCACTGTTTAACCACGGGAGTGATTTATCCTGTTTAACCACGGGGGGGGGGGGGGTTATGCCGCATTATTTTATCTCGAGCGACAGCGATAAACGTTATTTCCGCCATGAACTGGCTTTCCGTCAATTTAACACAATATATTGCAACAGATAATTAACCGCTATTTATAAGATACGTCATACAACACTTACGATCCTGTGGGTTTACAATTTGAACTTCCCTTCAAGACACGTCCTCTTCGTCGTGTGTTGCTCATGCATAAATCTATTTTATACTACGGTTGCGGTCTTAACGCGTTTAAAGCACGTCACATTAGAATATTGGTTTGTTTATGCATAAAATCATTACGACTATAGTATAGTTTTCTAATGGCTTGTTTATAATACTCAGAAAACTAGTTTACACTCCTAAAACAACTAAACTAGCCAAACATGTGTTATGTCCCTTGAAAGAATCCAAGTACTGGATTTTGTCCAAAACCTCATCTTCCTGCCAGGAGTCTCCGATTCTATTTTATTGATTACAAATATAAGTTAAACAGAATTAGATATATAGGTAATCTCGACAATGAAAATGGAGCCATTTTTATGCAAAACGCCAATTACACATGTCACGAGCGTAAGGAAATACGCTGGTCCACAACGTTTGGGCATTGCATGAAAGGCACTAAGTGCACCATTGTAGTTTTATTCACCAATCTACACCAAAAACCTTGTTTGAATTTCAATATGATTAGTTAGGTATTAGCCATACCGGGGCAATCTGTTTACTTAAATAGCTACACTTTTTACAGAAATTGTTATCTTATATCTCAACATGCATTGCAGTCTCGAATTTAAGAATGTCTTTGGCTGGAGCCCTTGTATATAATTTTGGTATGTTTATTTTGACCTATGTATGTTTATTTTGACCACATCATGTTGTTTAGTTTGAGGACGAAGTGAAATTAGTAAAATAAAATACTTGTCAGAATGACTTCTTAAAAAAGAATGATCAGCAAAAAAGAAAAAAAAACAATGCAAATAAAAATAAAAACTTGAGTGACACAAACTTACCCATAAAACGGTGTTTTGTCACGAATTCAAACTTAATTTAGCTTAAAATTTATCATCAACTCCGACATCCTGGCCTATTAGCAATGAACAGTAATATATGCATCTCGCCTTAAGTTAAGCAACACCCTATTATTTTCCAGGGATTCATTTAAGATTTTATACATTTTAATATTTTTTAAAGAAATGACAATTTTTGAAAATTTTTACAGTCGCTTTACTTCAATTTCATGAACTTAAAGTTAATAAATCATCACAGGTGAACGTTCATGGAAAGAAAAGTCATTTTAAAATGTGTTAAACGCAAAATACTCAGTAAGTCGTGTAACCACCACACTTCCGGTACAGTTTATTAACTCTCCTCCTCATACTGTTGACTAAACGACGAACTGTAGCATGTAGTAAATTCTGCCCTTCATTTTGAATGGAAACACGTAGTTCTGAACATTTTGACAAGCAAGTGCTCTGTTATTGATTTTACGGCCAATGATATCCCACAAATGTTCAATTGAATTCATATAGGGTGACATGGATGGCCATGGAAGATGCTCAATAGCTTCCCTTTCGATAACATCACGTATAATTGCAGCCCGGTGAGGTCTTGCGTTGTTATTATAAAGATGGGTCTATAACCAAGTGCATGATTGTCAAAATGTGGCACAATAATAGCGTCATTTCAATATTTCTGCCCTGTCATTATCCCATCAACCACATACAGATTCAGTTTACAGTCGTATGAAAGCCTCCCCCACACCTTACACTACCACCGCCAAACGCTGTAGTGCCTAGGATGTTGTTCTGGTTTTTATCGGTGCCTCGTTGTCTCCAAACGCGAATGCGCCCATCAATATGACGAAGAAGGAATCTGCTTTCGTCGGTTCAGTGTACTCGTCGCCAGCTTCGAATATTCCAATGGTGGTGATATCGTGCCCACTCTAAATGTGCTTGGCGATGTCTCTGTGTCAACAGTGGACGTTTCAAGGCACGACGAGCTCTCAACCTTGCATATTGTTTAGGCGCCTGTTAACTGTTCGAACGGCGACTCTGGTTGCAATATTCCAATCGTAACGAAAATATCTTGCAGTGGCAAACGGTTTTTTGGTGTTTGGATACACGAACGAGTGCTCTATCCTCCCTTTCAGATGTTTTTGGTGGTCGACCTGACCTAGAACGTTCCTGTGTAGTTCCATCATCTCGATGACGTTTCAGTGTCCGGGATACAATACTAAAGTGAATGCCAAATCATTGTGCTATCTGACGCAAGCTCTGTCCACTATTACGCATTCCAACGGTCTGCCACTTCTCAGCTTCACTTAATTTCCATCTAGGCATTGTAAAAATGTAAAGATGAAGTCGAAAAAGACCAGGAGATGAACACTAAATCGTTAAGGAAAACAAGGCTTTTAGGCGTGCTCGACTACCGTATGGCAAACTGGTTTTGCTATTCAAAGATTTACTTGAGGAGTTAATTAAAGTAACTCTCCCGTGCTCGAATGACGGCTTTAGTACATAAATAACACAAAGTTAATATTCATTCAGATTTTTGAAATTAAAAAAAAAAATAGGCGTTGCTTAACTTATTGCGAGGTGTATAGTTTACAACAGGAAGACTTCAAAAATTGAACGAATTTGTCAACAGGATTTAGATTTTTTTATTTCTGATTGGTTTCAAACTGCTTTAACGTCTTTGACATGTTTAAGTAGGAAACCGTTCAATCATCTTTATCATAAACATAAAATTATTATTTATGGCTTCTTTGATTTTACTATTTTATCAATGTAACGATATTGGTATTACTGTATGGTACGTTTTTATGACCCTACATTTTCCGTTACTATTGGTCCTTTCAGTAATAAAAAATATATTTTCCATTAAGAAGTATTTTTGGTTACTTTTCAAAAGATTAATAGGTTCTTTCATACGATTTTAGGAAAGACCGGTTGATCTTTTACGAGTGATAGAAATTTTATGTCTTTTCGCGAGTGGAGCGCAGCGAAACGAGCTAAAAGACATAAAAATTTCTATCACGAGTGAAAGATAACACGGGCTTTCCCAAAAGCGCATGAAAGTACCTATTTCTTCCGTAAACCAACAACTTTCACATCGCTATATACTATAGACTCTCCATTGTTTTAGACTTGTCTCTGACGTCCAATCAGAACACCGGAAACAAGAGCGTCAAACAAGAACGTTGTTATGCTTCCATAACAACGTTCTTGTTACCTGCGTTTTCATTGGATGACGCAGCAAGTACAGATGTGTGCGCGTGAGCTCATCTGTGCTGGGTCATCTGTACCAGAAATCGGCCATTTACGGAAGAACAGTTCGGTTTTGGCGGAAGACATAATACAAGTCTAGAAGGGTCAGGTCAAACATTGTGATAAGTCGCTCATATAAACATCAGATAAATTTCTTGGACACGACGTGATAGTGGCATAAAACGATGAATAATTGGACATATTCAACGTTGTTTCCATTAGGTTAAATATTAGTTCAGAAATACATTTTCAACTGGTTGTTACAGTTGTCATAAAGATCCGAATGTGTTGCCTACCAACTGTGTCACTGTTGTGGATGAACCGTAAAACACAAGATATACTAGTAATCCTTTTTAATAAATTAAACAATTTTGATTGGCTTTACTTTGGAAACAATTTGAATGTTTCTTAACTTTACATCTATTGCTTGTTCAATGTTTTGAGCAGGAACATCAGTATATTATGTTCATGTTTCGAGCTACTTTCAGCAATATTTCAGCAATAGCATTGCCGTCCACATATGTAGAGTTACCGGAAAAATCATAAATTTTTTTTTAAAAAACTGGGCGGGAATAAGTGAACAAACAATGAGTCAGTTAAAGGATGGAACGGACCAAATGGCGGAACATTTTCACTGCCAATATAAAAGTATGAAGTATTGTGTAGGGACGAAAAAAATAAGCTTCTGTAGCGGCTTAAATGTGTCTTCGCTTTTTCAAAAAGGTCTTCATTGTGCAAAGGAAAGTGGCAATCTCAAACGGTCCATAGTCAGGTTTTCCTTACTTTTAAACTTTTCACTCTTCTCACATATTCAGCTCTGTCGGTTAAGTCATGGGATCCCTTTATAGTATCCAGTACATTGCTCGAAGTCAAAATGAAACTAAATAGTATCCAGCACCTTGCCCAAAGTCACACTGAAAAAAAATAGTATCCAGCACCTTGCCCAAAGTCAGACTGCAACTAAATAGTATCCAGAACCTTGTCCGAAGTCAGACTCATACTAAAAAGTATCCAGCACCTTTCCCGGTCAGACTCTAACTAAATAGTATCCAGCACCTTGCCGGCCAAAGTCAGACACAAACTAAATACTATCCATCACCTTGCCCGAAGTCAGACTCTAACTAAATAGTATCCATCACCTTGCCCGAAGTCAGACTCTAACTAAATAGTATCCATCACCTTGCCCGAAGTCAGACACAAACTAAATAGTATCCATCACCTTTACCAAAGTCAGACAGAAACTAAATAGTATCCATCACCTTGCCCGAAGTCAGACTCTAACTAAATAGTATCCATCACCTTGCCCGAAGTCAGACACAAACTAAATAGTATCCATCACCTTTACCAAAGTCAGACACAAACTAAATAGTATCCATCACCTTTACCAAAGTCAGACAGAAACTAAATAGTATCCATCACCTTGCCCGAAGTCAGACTCTAACTAAATAGTATCCATCACCTTGCCCGAAGTCAGACACAAACTAAATAGTATCCATCACCTTTACCAAAGTCAGACACAAACTAAATAGTATCCATCACCTTGCCCGAAGTCAGACTCTAACTTAATAGTATCCATCACCTAGCCCGAAGTCAGACTCTAACTTAATAGTATCCATCACCTTCCCCGAAGTCAGACACAAACTAAATAGTATTCATCACCTTCCCTGAAGTCAGACACAAACTAAATAATATCCATCACCTTGCCCGAAGTCAGACTCTAACTAAATAGTATCCATTACTTTGCCCGAGTAAGACTCTAACTAAATATCGTGTTAACATGGGTCAATAAGCATTATGACCATCCCTAATCCGAACTCACGTCGTTGATAAGCATGTGGTTGCTAGCCACCAATGATGTGTGAATGACAAATATATTTCTGATAGGGTCTAACTACTGATAAACAATGTAACTTTACAGCAAACGTACAGGATAAATGGCAGATCCAAACAAAATTTGCTCTCTTGTTGTAAAAATGTTTTTTTTATATTTGTACATCCAGATCAACAAGGACCAACAAGCAGACCATGCAGTGGCAACCATCTTTGTCGGCGATATGAAATAACAAGTTGACAGGAAACATCCTAAAAATTACCACAAACCAGTTTGTCTTGGACTTGTGTATAAATTGTATTTACATTTCTCAGTCCAGTGTGTGAAACATAATGCGATGTGGTTTACAAACGATGCATAAGGTCCTATGTTTTTAGTGTAGAATTAGGGTGAAAGCTTTCTTTAGTTGGAGTCTGAAAACTAAAAAATATTACCTTTTGTGTAAACAAAGTCGGATAACTCTATTACCAAAAAATCTGAACTTTACTAAAACGGAAGGAACTCGCATCTATTATTGTAATCATTTCCCTAAACAATCAATAAAATGGATGAAGTGTGTTTGAGTTAGAGTTAAATTAAACAAATACCCACTTTTTCACAACTCTATAACAACACATCAGAAATGTACCAAAGTATACAGACCATGATGCTAGCATAACTGACAACTTTGTGCAGTTTGAAAAACATATGAAGGCATTAACAAGATGCTAGTACAGTTTGCCATGAGGACTACCGTCGGACTGGCAGACAGACGTTTGTTGACTATGGACGGACTGGCAAACAGAGGTTTGTTTACCATAATATGTCTGTTATAGACATACCTGTTAAAATGGAATAAAATAGCCACTGATATAAATTTTTATTAAAACAATTATAAGAAAAGGTAAACATTTAACAACAAACATGTAAACAAATTAACATTTAACAAGCAGATCTAACAAAAGTAAAAACTTTGGTTCTGTATATGAATGCCATTACATGGTCAATAAATGAAATTATGAACTGTAATAACAATGGCCAATTATCTGAGCAATCTGAGATTTTGTACAACAAAATAATTATTATGCTCTATAAATCAATGAAGCTAATTAGATTTCTGGCTCCAGTTTCATAAAACTTCTCATATTAATATTTTTCTACAATTATTGAGTTTGTCGTCAAATTTAAACTTTCAAGCAATTTGACTGGTCGATTACTGAGTTCATGGTAAGTTGAAGAAATGTTTTATGAAACCGGGCCCAGTACTAATGCAATAGAATATACATGACAAGTTACATCTTTACATAAATGTAGTTAAACTATCTGAATGCAAGTATGTAACTGTTTATTTCATTTAACATGTTAATCATTTAAATATAATAAATTAATTTCAATTACTGAAGATTATTTCTTTTTTTTAACACAACCAGAGGCTCCCAGCAGCTGTCAATGCTTAACTACCTACATGTTACAAAACTTAATGTGCAATGATATACTTTTTTTCCGAATAAACTCAAGGTAAAATACACTACACCTGTTCATGAGACTACAGTTGAAATTAGAACAAGCTTTGGCAAAAAAATAATGTGAAACCAGCAAATTACATGCAATTTTGGTGAGAAATCTTCCATAGATCATCATTAATAATATACTAGTTATTACACCTTATGTTAATTAATTTCCTCATTTTTTAAAACATTTTCAGGGACTTAGAATCCATCACCTGGGTATTCAACATAAAATTACCCTCATTGGGTATCTGGAGGGATATTTGTCAAAAATACAAGTCCCAAGATTTAATTTCCCTCACTTTTACATGTATAAGGCTCAGTAACTTCTTCATCTCTAAACTGTTTTTTTACCACTAGTTTTAATAAGACAACAATTTATATTATATCAGGGTTGTTTTTTTAAAATGAAGTGGCAATGGAATCTGCAGAAAGTCAAGGTTTTCTATTTTTAGTAACAGTGGTTTGTATGGCAGGGAATTAAATACAAGTTTTGATATCCAGTACCTTCCAAGGATCTTTAATAAATATTGTGTTGAAATAAGGCAAGCAGGTTTTATTGAGAAGATTATTATTTGTGTTTTTATCAAAATAATCCATATTTGCTGAATATTCTATAAAATCAGCAAAAGCATCAATTTTCATTAAAAAAACAAACATACATGTATATTCAAGCACTCTTTTTGTCAGACTACAGTTTAGTTTACATTTTGAGTTGGTTTTGTTGAAAAATGAGAGTGATTCAGAAAGGGATTTTACAACTGTAGTAAATGTGGCCATCTTGGATGGAAGGTTGAGCATAGAAGAAAAATATTAGTAAAAGACATCATCCATGCCAAGTTGGAAGTTGGCTCAGTGGTTTCTAAACAGATTTTTACCTTATTTTGCAAAAAATAAGCTTCAGGAAAAGCCCACAAATTCAGCAAAATTGGTAAGATACCCATATTTACAAAACCAAAACACAACAGGAATATACTATGTGTGGTTGAAAAACATACAAGTGCTTTTAGAAAAAATTTATAAATATCAGTAAATGGATGACAGAATCATGCAAAGTGATGTCATAAAGCCAGGGTGAGCTAAAAAATTAATTATTTTTTAATTACAAATTTAATACCAGTAGAAATATGTCAACACATATATTTTTATTTAAAATTAAAGAAAACTTGCAATGATGTGTTATAACTTTCTCCATTATTGTTTGCACAATTTTGTATAATTACCTGTTTTGGTAGTTTGTAACAATCTACAATGTGCAACAATGAATTTTCAGTTATTAAAACACACCTTTAACCTTTCCCTTCTTCCATTGCAAAAAACAGTAAAAATACTAAAGAATTTAAATTGAACAGTGTTTTCGAGATAAAATCATTTAAGTGCATAATAATTACAAGTGGTCTTTCCCAAAAATGCTAAATATAGCTGGAATGTATAAAGTCATTCACCTACGGCTGCTGGCAATGGTTACCAGTATACCAATGGCACATACTCCAAGAGATACAAGAGTACCTACATTAAAAAATCTGTCAAAAAAATCATTGTTAATGGGCATATCATTATACGATTCTGTATATGTCAAATCATTGTCATTGTCCGAGTTGTTGTAGTCTTCGCCATACTCCAAAAATTCTTCTTCTGATAGGTCTAAGGTAGGAATGCTGCTGGTGATAAATTTATTGTCTTGTAACATAGAGTTGTTGTTGGCAGAGTCATCTGTACAAATGGTATGACTGTCACTATCTAAATTGTCTTCACTGTTTGTTTCTGCAGGCTCTGATTTATTGCATGTTAAATAATCTGAGTTCGAAATAAGGCTGCCATTTGAATCCTTTTCACCTCCAATGGACGGAAGCTGATTTGATGAATGTTTTTTCTGAAGTAATGATTGGTTAGGTGTGCTGGACCACTGAGATACTGGAATGTCAAATGATGAAATGTTTCCTCCACATGCCTCATTGTAAAGTTCACTGTTTTGATAAGTCTCCTCATGAAACATATCATTATCTGATGTTATGTCATGAACATCCTCCAAACTGCCTTCCATTAAACTGATATTTTTTAGGTCATTTATATTTATAAACATAGCAGACTCATCAGGTTCAGGTACGAAGGTCATATGACTGCGATTTAATTCATTTAATGGTTTAAAAGTCAAATTATTATCAGTTGTCTCATCAGACTGAGAAAATGTCATGTGAATATCCGCTAACGAAACTGTTTCATGTTCATCACCAGATGGATCACCAATATCACAATGTGTAACACTGATTATCTGATCCGAAGCTGATTCATCAGGGGGTGGAAAGAATAGACCTTGACCTCGCAATAAATTGTTCCTCTGGCATATCACATGATTAAAAGACGGTGAGCTTGATGATGTATCTGAGATAGGTCTGTCGGGCGTCTGTCTAGGAGAGAAGTCCTCAGGTGAACTATGATGTGGACTAATAGATGATGATAAACTAGAGTCGTAGCTCACTACTGCTCCCTGCAAATAAATTCATATTAAGTTTAGACTAACAAACAAAAAAAAGTTGGTACAAAATATATTTTGAAACCAGGACGTTTTACATCACGGATAAGTGTTATGTTTTCTTGTAAATGGTTAAGAACTTAAAATGAGTCCTGTGTTGGTAGCCATATCAATACACAAAAAAAAGACCACTTTGCAAAGTATTAATTAAGCTTGGCATCATAAGAGGACTAGATATCAGTGAGATGATTTGCATCTCTGTGGGCCCTGCTGACCTAGGGGTCAAAGTTCAAGGTCAATGGTCATCAACCATGGTATGCAACACATCGTCTTGATATTATCTACCCACATCCCAAATATCGAACAGCCTACCTCAAAAGATAAAAAAAGTTTATAGACTGGACACGATTAGTTTTGGACAGACCATGATGCCAGACAAAGCGATTGCATTAGCTTAGCACCTTTTGGTCTGGAAACATAAAAAATACAATACAGTTATAAAAATAGGGCATCTAATGGGACATTAAATGATACCCTGCCACGATATTCATCAATTAAATATATTTGTATATACTAGTATACTACTTTATCTACTATATACTAGTATATAGAGACAGAAAGAAATGAGTTATCTTTCTTAGACCAGAAAATTTCATTACTGTCAAATTTGAAAATTTATAAAGTGGCAAAACTTCAATAATATTTTTCGGATCATCCTGAAAATTGAACTTGACCTGTATTTTATTGTACTGAACTGCTGGGCAAAATATCATTCAAATCCCTTGAGGCGTTTTCAAGTTATCATCTGGAAACCTTCGGGGACAGACGGACAGACGGACACCAAACAAAACTGAGGGTATAACATAATACCACGCCACTTCGTGTGGCGGGGTATAAAAACTGCATGAACTAGTCACCAACAACCTTTATGTAAGCTTATAATCATCACTATAAACACACACACAGATAATTGCTTGCTATGATGAAACCAATATCTAACACAATGTTGTAACTATGATCTGTTCTTACCCATCCTCCTTGTGAAGTAATGAAGTCTGCCGAAAGTTCAGATATCAGTCGAACAGTGTTGTTAACCAGTTCCCCAAATTCTCTATACCCAAACTCTGCTATTCTCCATGCCACACTCTGTCCATAGACCAACAATAAAGCCACCTAAAAAAAAGTGTTATCTTAATAGGTATACTTGATCAAATGTCATAGATTTAAAAGGAGTTATATGTTTCACAGCGAGTGTGATTTGAAAATCATAAAATATCAAGTTGAGTTATGTAATTTCAATGTTATAACAAGTGAGCCTCTGACAAAGTTATTATTACATTGAAATTATATAAAATGATTTGATACAAAGTGATTTTTAACCCTCATGAGTTGTGAAACAGTTCTCTTATTATTTCATACTGATTATTTCTAAAATATTATAGTGTGATGACACCCACTTGTGCATTCCTTTATGACATGAGCAGTTGTCAGGGGTAAAATATTTACATCACAGCACAGCTAATAAGAATATGCTTCAAATGTACACAATGGACAATCACCCAATCTGATTTTTTATTTCACTTTTTCAGGCCTAAATTAAAATATTGTGTTTGCTGTTTTCCGACTGACTCTATAAAATCCAAAGTTTACTGGTTTTAATTTTGCATTGTTTTTTTTATAATACAATGTAGTTCCTGATTTGCATGTACATCAATTATATTCTTTTATTTCACCATTTTTCTCATTCATGTCAAGCGTTTATGTGACAATTTTATACAGAAAAATGTGAACAATAGTTTTCATGTTATCCATGTACATACCACTTTACCACATTTGAACATGGACGTCGAAACGGGACTGCATTGGATGAAATCACACCCTACTTTTACAAACAAAACAAGAAATGTGACCATGCCAGGAAACCAGGTTTTCAATGCTTTAACAATTAATTTCAGTAGTAGACTCAGTTGACACTGATTTTCTATTTTTAGTTACAGTGACCTTGACCTTGATCTGACTGGCCCCAAAATCCAACCCACAGCTAGGTCCTCAAGAAGCTTGCAATATCCAAAGTTTCATCAAGATTGGTTAATCTGAAATGACGTTATTGACCAGAAACTGTATTTCTATTTTTAGTAACAGTGACCTTGACCTTGATCTGACTGGCCCCAAATCCAATCCCAAGGTAGGTCTTTACAAAGCTTGCTATATCAAAAGTGATTGGTTTATTTAAACTAAAGTTATTGACCAGAAACTGTTAAAGTGACCTTTCCCTTGCTCCAACTGGTCCTAAGTCCAATCCCAAGCTAGGTCTTCATGCAAGCTATATTGAGTTTCAGCAAGATTTGGGTATCCAAACTGAAGTTGTTGATCGGAAAATGTTTTTCTATTTTAGTAACAGTGACCTTGACTCTACTGACCCCCAAATCCAATCCCAAGCTAGGTCTTCATACAAGCTTGCTAAATACAAAGTTTCATCAAAACTTGTTTATCTTAAGTCTAACTAAACTGCAATTATTGACCGGAAACCCTCTGACGCCACCGCCTGCCCACCATACCCAAATCTAATAACCAGATTTTTATTTTTAAAAACCTGGTTAAAAAATGTCTATGTTACAAAGAACGTAAAATTAGAAATATTTTTAGTCTAATTTAATATCATATTCACTCAGAAAACATAAAGTGCCAGAAATGCCCAAAAAATTTTCTGACAACTGTGAGGGGCAGCCTCTCCCCATACCCTTCATTGCCCAGAACTGCGGACGTCAATGTTAAAGTCACCTTACCAGATTTGAATCATTCTGTGTTTTTCTTTTTATCTGATATTTCAGTTTATGTTGGTGGCATTAAATTTTTCTATATTAAGGCAATACAAACAGAAATGATCTTTTTGCTTGTTCAACTTTTATCAAAGTAGATAAATACAGATTACACACATTGTGTGTAGGTACAACTACATGTATCACGTCGAAACAGTTGTGTACATTCGTATCAGATAAGGAATAAATGCAGCTGTCGAGACGTGATTCTGGTAGTTGTACCTGCACTTAAATGTATGTAATAATTTTATCTAAAATTAAGAAGTATAAAAAGGCGGAACAAAACTGAATGCATAAAATTTAAAATTTTTAGCCTAATCGGCCTTCGGATATAATGTCTGGTCAGGAGCATTGGATTTCAACCGTGTCAGCGTTGAAATTTGACATTCGGGTATTCTCTAGACTAACCATTTAGTATAAGTTCAAGTAGACCAAACGTATTATGACGTCCTTCTCTGTATGACATTCAATGTTTACATTTCTCAGCTAAGTTTACATTAGGATTTAATAATTTAAACGTAAGGTTAAAATGTAATTTATATTTAACTTTTAGATAGAAAAGGTATTTTCAGGTTTAAGAAAAGATTGGAATGTGCATGCGATATTAAATGGCGTCATATTATCAACCAATGAAAATAATTTTATCGGATGTCCTGACCTGGTGTTATATTTGAAGTGAAGCTTGCGTCAATGAAAAATATTGCAATTTTACATGAAATAAAGTCCCTAGTGTAACAGGCATTATGTCATCACATTTCATTCATAGAATTAGAGTCACTGTCATATAAAATCATTGGTTACAACATTCATAATGATGCCAAAAAGTAGGTCGGAGAAAAGTACATCTTCTATCACATATAGATGATACAAGGTTTTGTATCACACAGGTTGTATCAATCGCTGAATTTTCAGATTTTGACAAAATACATACTGAATTTTAGATGAAATAAAAATAAAATATATTTCCTACCTACCGACCCATAGCTCTAAAGGTAAACAGGGAAAACAGAAAACAAACATAATATTAAGGCTGGCCTCATATTAAATCAGGCAAGGTACAATATTGCAACATACATGTAGATAATTGTTGAATTGGAAATATGATGAAACAGCCTATTCATAAAAGAATAACTTCTCTTGGGAGCATACACATGTATATAACAAAATTAATTTTCTTCCTTGATATTATAAAAAGAAAGTAAGATTTTAATATGTATTGTATGCTACAATACACCTGTGTTGTAGAAAGTCGTGCTCTAATACATGTATGTGCTCGTATGTCATGCCCTGATACTTACAAGTACATACAGTCTGTAGTAATCATATCAAAAACACTTTAATGTTATAAACACAATTACCTATTCGTAAAAACTTTTTTGGTGCCTTCAATTCTAATCTGGTATTTTACAATCATAATAGTAAAGCATTAAACACTGTAGCAGAAACGTACTAGTAGCTGTTAACTATAATATCAAGAATGGTAATAACACCTGGACACTTAGGACACATTTTTAGACTTGAGAGTATTCATCATGCACACCTGGACTTATACTGATTGGTCAATCCACTCTAAGGAAAAAAGAAATTCTTGCTATGCTAGCAAATCCTGCTTTTCTGTGGTTAAGAGGCAGAGCAAGAACTGGTGTCGGAGAATGTTAACATAAGAACAAGTTGTTCGTCTAAAATTTTGGTTCTGTATTTATAGAAACATGTTCTTTGAAATACACATTACATGTATGTCATTGTGTGTGTCTAAATACTGTGAAATCTTATTTTTTTAAAGAATTTTTAAGATTGTTGCCCTAGACGTTGTTTGTCCAAAGGGCAAAAATGAAATGAACAACTACAGTAAGAACCCCAAGAAGTTCAGCTGAAAACCTTCAATTTGACCATCATTTCTAATGAGACACAAAATAGGATCACAATATACATGTACAGTTATTTAATGCCTGTTCATGGAACAGTCAAAACTATTATCCCGAGGTGCTGGAGATGATTTAAGAACTGTTGTCTGAGGTCGCAGGTCAAAGGGCATAATAGTTTTGACTGCTCCATGAACAGGCATTAAATAACTGTTTTATTAACTTTTAGACTTTACAGAGAGAGTGATCAAATTAAAAGATATTGGTTCGCAATGTTGCTAAAACTGCTATTGTTTCAAGTTCACGTTCGTCCATTATGAGTGACAATCTTCAAATGACATGAATGAGATGGTACTCTGTGCGCTTGACATGTACACTGCGCATTGTTCTTGGGCATGGAACAGTCGTTCCGGAAGGAGTGTAATAGTTAACTGTTACACGCTGACGTCAATTTGGAAAAAAAATGAATGAAAACATCCGAAATTACTTCATATGAAAATATAAACTAACGTTAATAAATAATAATTATTCACTAATTAAATGAAGTGTGTTGATAGTGTTGGTCATTTTGTCATCAGGAAAACTGATACAGTAACTGCAGTTACATGGTTTTGATGTTACATACTTGTCTCCATCCAGGCAGCACTTGATCTATCACTGAACAAGCCATACATTTAAACTCTTCATAAGAAACTGATATTTGTTCTTCACCACAAAGGCCAGACACAGCAGCCGTGAGACGATCCCCATAATAGTCTTTTATCTCATCTCCTATCCTAGCTAATGTCATGGCTGCCTCAGTGTGGGGCGACATCGGGGCAGTAAATGGAGATTCTCTGGGTGCAATTACATTCCTTCTTATAGCTGCAATATAATTATCAGTAGATAGAAATCAATTCAATTGTGAACAATGACTTGACACTTTTAAATGCAATACATGTACTTTATTATCAACCAGTTTATACAACAAACATGAATATTGGGGGGTTTTTTTGGTTCTAAGAATAAGATGTTGAATGAGATCAAGGAAGTCTAAGTTTGCCAAAATGTTTTATTTTGAAATAGTAATTAAAGGGCAATAACTCCTTGAATTTCTTAATTATGTTCAAGCATTTGATTGTTTAAATGTTGTTCAACACCACTTTCAGCTATATCATGTCATGGTGTACAGGTTTTATCAAGGGAGAAAGTCTGACTACCCAGAAAAACCCCAGACTTTCGGAAGGAAAACTGGCAATCCAAAGCGAACTAAAAGAGTCAAGCACACCCTGTCCTCAGTGAGACTTGAAGCGCAATCTCAGATGGCATGAAGCAACAAAATGAATGGTACTAGCAGATAATAGTGCTTATCATTCTGAAGTGACAATTCGTTCCCTAACAGGTTTGCAGTAATACTCCATAACTATGAATTGACCCTTATTTTGTAGGTTAATTTACTAAATGCAATGTAGTCATGTTTATTGGTCTTTCAGATAATTTTTGTTACAACATGCTTTTTACAAATTACAGTACTAGTACTTTTATTTAGTATTATTGTTTTCAACATTATTTAAACAGCCAAAATGTTAACCAATCAGCAAAGAGTCATTAAATGAAGTCAACTTACAATATTAGTATAGTTGGTACACTAATGTACTAGTTCATGTAGCAGTGGGAATTGACAATTCATTTTCTGAGAGGATTTTTGAACAAGTGTCAAAGTGAATGACAAAGGAAGCCAAGTTACAGAAATAACTCATGTGAACCTTCCAGGGAGCTAAAAATTACCAGATTACATAAAATATAATTAGTACATGTATATAAACATTAGTATAATGTATATACCTTCTTCAACTTCAGATTCTAGAGTTTCAATCTCAGTATTTATTTCATCCTCAACTGTTGCAGCAACTTTTTCTAGTTTATACCTCTGTTCTTCCTCCCATTCCTGTTGGCTTTTTATAACGAGACGTAATTTACTGCGATCAGCAGACTTGCTAGTCGAATTACTACCATGCCCAGTACTAATATCAATAGACATGCTTCCAGAATCAAAGGTTTCAGGAGTAGATATAGGATTAAGTATTTCCGGGTCAAATAACTGGGTCAATGTAAGGTGCTCATCCATCTTCTGTATATTATTGTTATCACCGTTATCCATTTTTTTTAATGCTGCCTGTTTTTCTTTATCGTCATGAAAAATAGAATCCTCTTCATGATGAATATCTTCATTGCCATCAACCATATCAGCAGAAATGTCACCTGCCACTGTACTGAGATCAGTTTCAACTTCACTTTCACTCATTAAAACGGACATTCGCTGTACATGAGAGTCACCTTGTTTGCTCACTCGACCACCAAAATCAGAAAAACTGCTGAACAAACTTGATGGTGTTGAATCATACTCGTCATCAGCGTCACTTGTATAACTGAGATTATTAGTGTCACTACTCATTTCACTTTCTGTTCTTAAGTGACGGTAGTTCTCAAATGGTGTGCTCACAGATGTGATCTGGCCATCAAATTCTGTCATTGGGGAGCTGTCTGAATTTAAGAAATATCTACCTTTGCTCAACCCCTGATCTAATGACAGCGACTTCAAATGTTTTGTCTTATGAATTTTGTCACCTGACAATGATCGATATGGCTTTCCTTTCTTGCTATGATCATTATGGAAGACTTCGTTTGAAGAATCATTAGAAAGCAATTTTTTGTGCTCTTTCTCATATTTGTAATTGACATTGTCTTCCGATGTATGAAAAGGAGAATTTAACTGTCCTAGTCTCTGTAATTCTGCATGTTTTCTTGGAGATGTAGGGAATGAATGGCGCTCCTTTTTTGACTTGAAACAAAAGGGTATAGAATCAGATCCTGTACTAGACGTCGTTGAAGAATACACACAGCCAGGATGCCCATCATGTGGATTTCTACCCATAAAGTTTAGCACAATAAATTTGGTTTCAAGCGTGAAGCTCTCGGGTGTAGGACAAGCGGTATCTGAAAATGGACTGGAAGATTTTTTGGGATGATGATTCTCCTCACTGGCCATCTTACACATGTATTCATGTCTTCTTTATCCTGAAATAAAGACACAATTTTAAATAAACTCTAATTTATTATCTAATATAGACCAGATCAAGGTAAACAAAGTTGTTTTGGTCTTAACTGCCATTTTTACTACATTATATAAGATCTTAAGTATATTTTTATGTAGATCCTGGATTCATTCTGCACAAGTATGTATTTAACTGATCTACACAACTCTGCTGTAACTATTAAATCATGACATTGTATATTTATGTCAATGCTTTTAACCAAAAGTTAATGGAAGTTGACACAAAACATCATGTTTTTACTGCCTCCCATGGGAGACCGTATACAGACTCAAATGATATACAGTATGACTATCTGTTACTTAATTGGTCGGTTCACTAAATCAATAAATATCTTTGTAATATCATTGGTTTACGTAAGGGTAACACTAGTATGTGTACTAAAGTTTTGATATATTCTTGGGTTAAATCAGGGTTAAAATCAGTATTTTAATGTAGTACTGTTGCGTTCCACATATTGACTTCTATTTCATTCAGTGCATTGGTCAGTGAACAATTAAAAGGTATATATTGCACCAAAATCTTCCTACTTTTTAAAGCTGTTTGGGAAAAAAGTGATTTCCTTTATCTTTATTTTCGTTCTGATATTGATGGGAGTTCATTGATTTTCAGGGAGTCAATTTTTGATTATTTATTTTGCAAAAAGCATGTGTGAAGTGATGAAAGGTATTTAAATCTCTCAAGCACCATTGGTTAATGGTTTAGCTTAAACAATGTAATTGAAAGTTACATTGTATACTAGGCCAAATTTTACTGCTGTTATAATCCAAAGTTAACTTTGTGATTTGTCGGATTAACGGCAGAATTCAGTCCCTACTGCTCCTAATGTAGCAAATAAAAAATTCTAACTTCCGTCTATTTAAACAAATTTCAAACATAATATTCATCTTCTTTATGTAATTAAAGCTAATTTAGACATTGCTTAACTAACGCCGGGAAATGATCTATATTGAAGAAATTTCTTTTTTTGTCATTGAAGATGCACATGGAAAATGTTATATGTTGATCATTTTTTTGTTTAAGGATTAACTACAAAAAATATTTTCTCCATCGAGGGATAACAAAATTTCTGTTTTGCACATTGTATAATCCATGTAACAGATAATATTAAATAACAGAAATTTTGTTATCCCTCGATGGAGAAAATCAAACAATACAATAAACATGATAAACTCAATAATTTTATTTTTGTAACTGGACATTTTTTTAAAAAGAGATCAACACAAAAACTGTTAGTTTCCCGTGAAGTAATATATGACGCCAATTGGAGCGTGTCTCCATGACGATCAAATTTGTTTTCCATCCTCTGAAACAAATTTCTCTGATAGAAAATATTTCCCAGCCAATCAAAAGTCAGTATTCTCGCAAAATTTATTTATATATATGGATAATGTGACCTAATTTTATTATAACAGTCTTCACGAAATCTTTCCAAAGAATGGTGGACATTCGGTCCACCAACTTCCCCAGAAATGCTGGACCGAAGCAGCTTTTGCCGGACCAAATTTGTCAATGTAGCCATTGTTTACATTTAACTAGCTACCTTATATGAATGTAGATACAGATATATATCATACATAAAAGTTATTGTAAACATCATACTATTCATAACTGTTATTAACAAGCTGTGTATATCTGGACAAAATTCAAAAGAATATAAATAAAATAACATTTTATTATACACAGAAATAATTCACAAAGCTGAAAGCAACTGCTTCATGGGAAACCCATCTATAGAAATTATCATGAGGTCATTGATAACCTTTTTTTTTTATTCCTTCAATTTTAGCTTACTAGTATATATTTTATATATTATCAAAGCCAATGATTAAAAAAAAAATATGTTTTAAACGAACTTTTGAGTTTCAACACCATTTAAAAGTGTTTGTTTATCAAACAGTTACGAGTTTTCATTGAAGGCCGTTGTAGTCTACTTTTTTCTCATTTCTCGCTGTTGGTAATTAGACGTATCCCGGAAATAAACAAATGGCGCGTAATCCATTTGCCAAACTAAAACGTTTCAAAAATAAGTTAAATACGCAGGATCTTCCCAATTTTTATTGGTTTTACATATTTACTCAAAAGTTGGAAGTTTGTGTGAATCAGTACTACCAGATATATAAGTATTTTCTGTGAACGAACCATCAGGGCAACTTTAACTTCGATAATAACAATGTCGGACTTTCAGACCGATGAAACACGATTTTTTACCGACGCATTTCGCGAAGACTGTTATAAATGTGCCAATTTGCATACTATAACCATTCCGTAGTAAAAATCCAGTAATTTACACATGTATTACCAAAGATGCAATAATTATATGCCATTCAGTTTCGTGTTTCTCAATGTTTTTCCTGTAGCAGCAGGTTATTAAAAACGACAATAACTATCAACACCTATCAATAATGATCGATTTTAACACGAATCTGATGAAAAAAATGGTGACTGTCAAAAGATATCAAGATCAACCACGTCTGACTGTATTTGGACATCAAAGTGCCGGGAGTTATTCACTCCCGCTCTGCTACATTACGAGTAATGAGACTATTATAAAATTCGTACCCTCTCCAAAAAATGTGTTTACCTATCGATCCTACATCAAACACCAAATATAAAATTATTTGCATGTAAAAGATTAAATATTTTTTAATGTAATTTAATACACTAATACCGTCTTGTACGAACTTGAGAAACGCTGGGATCGTTGGCTTTTACGTATACCGCCAAGACATTGCAGTCCATAATTTTTAACGGAACTTGATGTCGATACCCGTAACAATTTCACTAAAGGAAAACCCATATGTAACTCATTCTGATCCAAATCAGCAATTTACTATAACCAATTTCAATTTTCATACATGTATGTGCATTAATTTATCATGTAGCAAACGGATTCTGTTTCTTTACCTAGTACTTCTGTGAGAGATTCTTTACTTGCATATTGTTATTTTAATAATAACTTATTCAAAACCTGCCAAACTTTCGTTTGCTTGAAAAGCGGAAGTCGATAACTTGTGTATTACGTCACAGGTTTAGACGAACAACAATCACGAGATTTTTGACGGGTTTCTTCTGACATTACTGGTGCGACCTTCTTGTTAAAAAGCAGCTAAAATGGCACTCAGCGATGCAGATGTACAAAAACAGGTACTGTAAACAATTTTAATGCTTTTCTTTGTTTCCAGCAAATTTGGAGAAATGTCTTTTTAATCAATAATTCAATTTATTTTGTCAAAAATGGGTATTGATTTGTATCCTAAGAAGAATGTAAAGTTAGCTAGCCTTTATTTTAAGGTTAGATTATGGTCTTTTATATGTAAAGTAAAGTCATCATCTGGTCATTTTTGTTACAAATTGTATGCTCATTAATATAACTAGTTAATTTATTATGGTCATTTGATGTATCCACAAACACGTGAACCGTGCCTTTTTAGTTTAGCTACGCCGAAGCGTACCCATCATACTTGCAAAGGTGCACTGGACTGGTAAAATTAAAATGTGGCAAAAGTTGTCCACAAAGTAATTGTTTCATGATATTAATGAAAAATTAGAAGTTAAAAAAATCCGCATGTAAGTTTTTCTGTGTAAAACATACACTTTTTAAAAGTAAATGTAAATATGGTTTTTGAGTAAACCAGAAAAATGTTATGTAAATACATTGTATTATATTAATTTTTAATGTTTTTTTACCAAAAGTTGGGAAAAACCACACAAGTCATTTGTTGCTCATGAAATTCATTATACATACCCCAAACAGAACATTCCTATTGTCAACTTAGTTATGTAACATTCTATAGAACCAATAGGGCACGTTGTTCTCATGGATTAGTAATTACCCTTTTACAAAGTAAACTGAGCTAGGCAGCCAGTTAAGTAATCTGCTTTTTCTAAGTTATGTGTTTGAAAAATATATAACAATTTTGGTTGAAATTATGCATTTTGAAATGTGTTGTAATTTTTGGATTTTCATTTTTCTTTAATCAGTTTTTGTGAGTTTTTATATTTAAAAAAGTGCAGTGAGTGATTAGCTTATGTCAATAAATAGTGTTTATTTGGTATTAAATAATATAACAAGCATGACAAGAATTAATGACGTACTACCAATATCCATGTAGGCTTACCTGAAAATAATTCATTAATTGAATTGGTCAAGTTAAAACTAATTGTTTTCCATTAAATTATTATTAAAAAACCATTGTTGCATAAAATAAGAAGGGCTATGCAAATCTGTATTAAAACAAACCGAGTTAGTGAAATGAGGACTTTTGCCACCTAGTGTCCACTTCCGGTACTAAAAACTGGTTCTGTTGAAAACTTATGAAATGGACAATTACCTTTGATAAATTTTAACGCTTTATGTTAATTACAGGTGTCAAAATCTAATTGAAGATGTTATTAAAACCCCATGCTGTGTTAATTAATTAATTAACCATGTTTATTACCCCATTTACCTGATGCTAATCAAAGGTAGAACCCCAGCTGTTTTATAGCTCAATTAAACAATCTTACCCAAAAAAAAATATATATATATAAATTAAAATATTAAAAAAATAAAATTAAATTAAATTAAATTAATAATGAAAAAAAAGAAAAAATTATTAAAATTATATATATATATATAAAAAATAAAAAACAGAAAATTTACATAAACAACTTAATTTTAATATAACAATAATAATAATAATTAAAATAATAGTAATAATAGAAAGGAAGACAAATAATAAAAGTTATCAAATAAAAATTAGGCTATGTACAAGGTAAAATAAATACCAGTAAGGACACCTTTACCTTAAAAGTGAATTATATTGAATGATAATGAATTTTTGTCCAAAACTCAAATTATTAAATTCTAAAATAGCCACATTATTAAATCCCCACCCCAAATCCATGTCCGTAAGGACTGTCCGACCAAGGGCATTAAGTTGTCTGTGTAGGACGTAAAAAACTCCCCAAGTGCAATTTTCCATCGCCAGTTTTGTAAAAGTGTCGCCATATTAGAAATCGCTAGATCACTATATGACATGGCGAAATTGTTTAACACTATGATATGTGTGACATATTCTGTAACGTCGGACGAAGTCCAAGTTTGCTGGACTTTAATTCAATTTTTCAAAAGTTTGGTCTCGAGCAGCCCGTACACTAATTGTATTTTAACCATGAAAAGATGTGTGAGTGATTTCTTGTTGGCAGAAAACCAAAATGTTACAGTAATTTATTAGAAACATCTATTCCCGTGAATGAACATAAAACCGGAAATACTGAAAATAGAACTAAGCATGTGTAAGAGTTTTCTAATTACGAAATTAAGACGGACATCCGGTCCGGAAATCACTCAACAACGAAGTCAGTTTTCATACCTGTGTTTTATTAATTACATTATAAAAAAAAATATTACTACAAAAATATGTTTGTTTTGTTATTTTTATAAATTAATTAACAGCATCAATTGTTTATTACACGACTCAAATGTGATGCAGGTAAAGCTGCTTTTCATCAGACAACTTTGCACTCTCCGGCACAGAGAACATAACTGGTTCCCAGATATAACCTCTGCCACACATCATTCTCCATTTACTGCGGGACTGCATTTGTCATCTGCTTGTAACGTTTGTAAACAAAGAATGATATTTGTAAAATAATACCTGAGCTCTTTTTTATTTTTATATAGTCTATCTATACACATTTGATACAGTTTAACATTGCAATTACTGTGTTGTGTATGCGAAGCATATCTGCTATGAGAGATATCTCTCACAATGTCAACCAATGGTATGGCAGAGGTGATTGTGGTTGACGTAGGATACCCAGAATACTTTGCGTGGAGATTGACAACTTTGTTGATTCATTTATTGCCGATTTCCGTTTAATAACTCCAAATAACACACGTCACTGGATACTACACAATACACGTGTATTTACGACCATAGAAGCCGGCAAAGGATCTTTAATGATGCAATCGCCGTTTACCAATAAATTTAAAACGTGCATGCATCGTTTAACATTATAAAACCTTGGCGCCAAAAAATCGCCAGACGCAATATTTTGTCGCCAAATGAAAAAAAAACGCAATTGGCGAAGCCCAGCGCGGCCCCCGTCACAGGGATTTACACTAACAGTCCCCCAGTCGCCCAAGGCGACTAAATATTTTCATGGGCGAGTAAAGTTTGCTTCTCGATCGTCCAGGTGGCGATCTGTGATGATTTGGTTGATATACGTTTCCACGAATTTTGCCCTGTCATTCTGAGCAGTAACGGTATGTCTCCTTTCAATTTTATTTCAATATTGGTAAGAAATCTTAAATATTTTTCTTTCTGCTTCATTGTTTATCCTGTTTACGCGCCACACAGTGTTAGCTGGTCCCTTCTGGCTTTTACTTTTTGTCTCGCCTGCGACGAAAGTCGCTGGAGGCGAGACATATGTATGGGAATCCGGCTCCAGCGGCGTAAACACTTGACATCTTGCTTCATATATTTGTAAGCCCAAGCCCTAGGTCCATCAAATTTGGTACAGAGGTAGCTTATGATGAGTACTTGCCAGTCAGTCACCTGTCACCTGACCTTGACCTCAATTTCACGGTCCAGCGACTACGTTAAAGTTTTTGGGTTACGACAGTTCCTCTGTAACCAAGCATGGTAGGATGACAATATTTGGGCGGGAGGCATTTTTTTATTCGTTGTCTTGCACAAAATTTAACTGGTAAAGATCTCAATCGATACAGCAAAGAATTTCTATATTAAACATTCATATTTGTATATGAAATGTATTTAAAGGTTATTACATAAAAGAACCCCTTTTAAATTGTTAAATTGTTTATGCAACCTGGGTTATAGTATAGTGAAATTGAGGGAAGGGGGGCAGGTATCGTCGCAATGCATCTAGATGCGTATTGAACACGTCTTTGCAGCAACTAATGCATACTAGTACAGTTATCGGATGTTTACGAATTTCAGTCGTGTCAATTTCGTCTCCAATGCATGATAACATATCATACAAATGGTGATCGAAATTAACCTGTTTCGTCAGATTTTCTACAGGTAACAATTATTTGGGCAGCAAATATGTTTTAATTAGGATATTTATTAGACAATAAATACATTCAGTATGAACATAAATTAGAGTAAATTAACCTTTAATTTTAATACATTTCAATTCGATTATCTGATTGATATACATGTACACTAGATTTAGGATCTGAAAGACTTTACTGTGTCTGTGGTCAGGTTCAACCTTTCTGTTGAAATTGATTGTATAATGTTCTAAATTACAAATAGTTCATTCTAATTTAATTTACGAGATTATGCTTGGGTATAAAATTAGAATTATAAAGAAAACAATGATAATTTGTTGGGTGGAAAATTCGTTTTGAATGTCAGCATCTGCATTATTTTGACATTCATTTCCAAGATGAGCCAGACAAGACACGAGTCTCTCTTTAATGGGGAAACATCAGCATGTTTCAAGTAATGATTGCAGTTCAATCATACCCCAGAAGACTGATAAAAATCTTGACCACTAGAACAGCATAAAGCATATGTCGCCATATTGTATATTTTATAAAATGACATGAATGATTATGGGTGTCATCGAAGAAATTGGTTGTATGCAACCACTTAGCTTAACTGCAATATGTGGCACTCATGAAAATTGTTTGGGATTTGCCATTTTCAAAAATGACGAGTCCAGGACTCACCATAAAAAATCCTACAAAGTATCACTGAAAGGGTACATATTTTGTGTAATCAACACTTCCTACAGCTTTTAACCTATATCCCTAACACTTTCCAGAAGCAGATTGCACATATTATAGTTGCGACCTGCTATTATGGTATCGTTTTATGAGATGTTTCTATATTTGGGAACATCAAATCCTACAGCTTTAAACCCAGATCCCTGAAACATCACAGAAAGATTGCACACGTATTGGTTGTGCACCTGCTATTATAGAATGTGTTTTCCCCATTTTTCCAGGATTGGGAACGTCGTAATTTTTCAATGAGGGTACCAATTTTGTGTAATCAACTTCTCCAGCTCGCTACCCAGATCCCTGAAACTGCACCAAACGATTGCACACATATTAAAGTTGTGCACCTGATCTTATTTAAGGAATGTTTTCATCCCTTTCCCATGACATGTCCACGAGAACTTCTTTCAGCAAATTTTATAGATGGTACCGCTTTTGTGCTATCAACTCTTCCTTTTTTGTCACAAAACTGTAAACGATTCTCCGTTTAATAAAGCACTTGTTTTGCAACGCCGCCATTTAAGACAAACGATTTTTTTTGTTTATTTTTCTCAGGTATCTGATCTCAATAGTCGTGAACACGAACGATTCCGTAACCCTCCTTTACTTTCAAACGCTTGTATGCATTATGTATTCTTTCGGAAGTTATCATTAGAGTAAGCAAAGATGTCCGATCTTTCCGAATGCAGTGGCGGGAAATTAAGAAGCGGATCGGACCGAATAATTTTTTTAAACGGAAACGGCACCGCATTTCCGGATTTTTATTTTATTGAAAACCCGATAAAATCGGCAATGCGGCGGGGTGAAAACGGATGCGCGCGGGCCTGAGAACCGTAAATCTAATTTTATATGGCCTATGCATGGTAGGATGACAATATTTGGTATATAGGTTGCTGATGAATAGTACATGACTGTTTGGTAGGTGCCAGGTGACCTTGACCTCAATTTCACGGTCCATTGACTACGTTAAAGTTTTGAGGTTACTGCTGTTCCCCTGTAACCAAGCATGGTAGGATGACAATATTTGGTATATAGGTTGCTGATGAATAGTACATGATTATCTGGTAGTGTCACCTGACCTTGACCTCAATTTCACGGTTCAGCTACTAGTTTTTGTATTAGGACAGTTCCTCTGTAACTATGCATAGTATGGTGACAATATTTGGTATACAGGCCACTGCTCATAATTAATGCTATTTACGTAATGCTTATGACGAAATTTATTTTTGTTACTGATGCGGAATTCAGGCGAGACGTTTTTCTGTGTCCACACTTGTTACATAAAGCGTAGTAAAAATAATACCGGAAACAGTTCAAGCGAAAGAATATACGAAAATTTCCGGATTGGGTATGAACTCCGGGCCGGAGATTGCAATTGCGATGCGGCTAGTGTTGAAATGAGTATTGCAATGATTTATACATAATACAAATAAGTACTTTGGCAGTAACTTTCAAAAAAGTAAATTTAAATCATTAAATACTTTTAATAGTGCATTTTTTGTTAACTACATAATATTATTTGTTTCACAATGGTCTTTTTTTACTTCTGGTTCTATCCTATCATTTTATTGAACAGTTTTAATTTATGGGAGTGTATTCTTTTTTATTATAAAAAATATGAAAAAATGTGGGTGCCAAAATTTTTTAAGTTAGGAGACCAGGTGGCAACCATTACAAAAAAGTTAGTGTATATCCCTGTGTCATTAGGTCTGGGTCTGATAATAGTACCATATGTTCTTCTAGTACAGTTTTGTCCACCTAAAACAAATAACTAGAAACTCAACCTAAAACTTATTGAAATGTTACATTTCTAATTCAGGGCTCTTGTTGGAGGGCGACTCGGGCGAAGAAGTCGCCTTATCGTGGTCCCACTTCGCAGTCGATCATCTTCAAAAGCGAAGTGAAGTCGCCCTTTCATTTTGTAGAATCGCCTAATGTCGCCTTTTAAAATTTTATTCCCATTTTGGTAAGAAATCTTCATATTTTTATACCGCGTCATGTTTATTATGTTTACGCGCCAAAGTTGAACTGGTACCGTTTTAACTTTTATTTGGTATATAAAGGTTTAAATATAACCGGAAACCAGTTCAGAGCACAAGAATTTGTGAAAATTTCCGGAGCAGATATGAATTTGGTGCCAGAGATTGCAAATACTACGCTGATCAATCTAATTAAAATTAAATCTTTCACTTGCTCCCCCCTTTTTGTTATAGGTCGCTGCGTGCTTAACGCAGCGACCTATAACAAAAAGGGGGGAGCAAGTGAAAGATTTAATTTTAATTAGATTGTACGCTGATAGTGGTGAAATGAGTTTTGCAATGATAGACACGTAGTAAACATAGTATTTTGGCAGTTACTTAAAACAAATTTAAGTTAAATATGTTTAAATACTTTTAATATTGAATTTTACAATTTTACATAATATATTATGTGTCACAATGATGTAATTTTCTTCTTCAAGTTCTAATAGTACTTCATTATAAATCAATCAGATTGTGTATCAGTGACAAAGAAACATTTATTTTAATGAACATTTTTGTGACAGTTGATTCTTTTTTTATTGTTATGTTTAATACATGTATTTTTGAAAATGTGTGAAATAAGAATACTGAATAGTTAATCAAATCTTTAATACTTTATCCTCAATAAATTAAACTGCTAAAAAAACATAATAAAAATGCAAATGCCAACACTAATTTAAAAAAACAACAACAAAGTAAACAGGATGCTTTCGCGACATATACTGCAATTCTTCCTGTTTTCCACCCACTTCTCCCTGTTCTATCCTCACTTCTCCCTGTCAGCCACCCAAAAGAGAAGTGACTTCTCCCTATAGTTTTGACCCAGCGTGAGCCCTGTAATTTGAAATAGGGGCAGAGTAGTTCAGATAGATCTACTGATAACCTGCATATCAACACAGTGTTTTCAGTTTGAGTCTGACATAAGACAGGACATGCTTAACTCTGGGATTGCCTATTATCCTGCTGACAGTCACGTTTTCCAAAGCTTAGATGTTCCAATATTCAAACTCACCTGTTGCCTATGGCTATTGTAACATCTACTAATGATGTTAATTAGATAATTTAATTGGCATAGACAAACAATACAAAAAACAATGCAAAATCTTTATTTCAATATCATAGTCTTTTATAGTCCGAGAATCCTCTGCCGTCCAACTCGTTTTATTTTTTTTTTTGCGTGGGACGTCAGAGAGCTCTCCATAAGCAAAACAGCGAATTTTGACACCGGTCTGGGTCGGCACATTTCATCGTGTCAAATTTAATAAAACATTTTCATCTAGTTAATCTATATATGGATATTTTTCTCTAGGAATATAATCATCTTACCTTCAATCAAGCTAATTTAAGCACCGGATTTAAGTCACATTGTTGTCACGTGACTTTTTGTTCAAAATGAAAGTGAAATTTAGGAATGTAAGGGTATGGATGGAAATGAGCTTAGAAATAGACTTAAATCAGCTTGATTGAAGGTAAGATGACTATATTCCTTTAGAAAAATACTTAGTATCTAAAGAAGCGAATTGTATATAGATTAACTGGATGAAAATGTTTTATGAAATTTGACACGATGAAATGTGCCGACCCAGACCAGTGTCGCAAAATCTGCTGTTTTGCTTATGGAGAGCTCTCTGACGTCCCACGGAAAAAAAAAGTGTTGGACGGCAGAGGATTCTCGGACTAAGTCTTTTAGTGATGATAGCCGTAGTTTTTTTTAACTGGAAGTAAAAAGGGAGATAAATCATGTAAAACTGGAAATGGGTCAATTAGTTATATACATCATGTAATCAAATGTTTTTAACGAATTCTAACTGGAATAATCTGGTTCTAGATGTTTCCCTTTTATGACCCATATACCCTGATGCCTTTTAAAATATTGTACATTTGAAAACTATTTTATTTCAAAGATATTTGGATAATAAACTGTTTATTTGAAGGATTACGGATACTGTTTTGGTTTTTTTTAAATTTTGTAGTGGCATCATGTACATTTACGATTAAGTGGTAGGTAATTACACATGACTGATTTCTTTTTATTTATATCATGCAATCTCTTGTAATTTCAAAAAGTCTTTATTAGTTTACATATAAAATATGCTGCAATCCTGTATATATTTAAAAAAAATCAGTGATGTTTATGTTGCAACAGTCTTTGTAAATTGTGGTTTTTTTTATACCAATAGATCTTCTAGAAACATTCTTCTAAAAATTCAGTTTACTTAATTTACACAATTCAACTTGAACATGAACAACAATTCAATTGACATTAAAATTGTGCATTAATTATCTTGAATACAAGTGAACAAAACATACCTCAAATAATTCAATGTTCACCCAGTGTATGTGCATTGTTCTGGTATATTCAGTAGATCAGTCTCAAATCAAAACTACAGTTACTGGTGTACAGCTTCAATGGGAAAAATAGTAAATGTTTGTATAGAAATGTATTCCCTCTGAAAGCACTTCCAAAACAAAACTAGAGGCTCACAGGAGCCTGTAATGCTCACCTGGAACACAAATTACTTAACAATATTTAATTTTTTGCCATTAACAGTTTCAGTCTAGTTGATATAGCTTTTAAGTTAATGGCCAAAAACTGAACATTTCTTCAAAAATTTTGGTTTAGTCAATATAATTGTAAGATGCCATCAGACAATTTTTGAAATTGAAATGATTTCAGGGGTCACCACAGTCTAAAAAAGTAGGGAGAAGTGACTTCTCCCTGGCAGCCAAACAGGGAGAAGTCAGGCCCTGATAGGAAGACTGCAGGAGACACTACGGAGAAGTCAGGGGGACCGTACAAATAATTAATTTCGCAGTAGTTACATACATTTTTCATTACCGGGTATTTACATCAATTTCCAGGATTATTTCTCTTGTGTTTTAAAACCATAACACACTTAGATTGAGTTTTTTTTCTTTCTGATATGAAATATCAAACAGCACATAACCTTTATCATTAATAAAACAACACCAGATATAGGGACTATTTTTCTATCTACTTCAGTACTTGTAGCCGTGCAAGGATATTAACAAATAAAAATAGATCAACAAAAATATTTGTTTATGTGTCAGTGTGTAGACATAAACTTCATTCATCAGTTCTTGTATCATAATATTCCTAACAGTTTTTTATGAACATGCCATGTTCATCTGAACAAATTTCCAAAGAAGATAGATAGAATAACATTACATTAAACCCAGAAATAATTCTTCTGTTCAGCACACTTCCACTTGGACAAAGTTGTGCTGATCCAAATTGCTTCATGGGACACCCATCTACAGAACTTATCTTGATTTCAATAATTACTATACATCTTTATTCTTTCAAGTGGAGCTCTTATACTTATTAAAGAAAATTGTTAAAGTACAATACTCTTTGAAAGAACTGAAGTTTGTTTAAAAAAAAAAAATTACGATTTTTCATTATGGGCCGTTGTACATTACTTTTCTTCATGGTTCACTTCGGGTATTTGGTCACATTCGTTAAATAAACAAATGGCGCGTAATACATTTTAAAGATGCAAATCATTTGAAAATATGTTTAATACGCATATTGTTTGCCTTTTTTATTGGAATTCCAAATTAACTGATAAATTGGTAGTCTGGGTGAAGTAATTTGGACCAGATATAAAACTATCTTATGTGAACCATCGGGCGACTTGATAGAAATGACAGGGCAACTTCGACTTTGCTTTTGAGGCCACTTCGCCCAGTGTGGTGAGCCCTGGATTTGTAGGCCGTAAAATTTCATTGAAAAATTGTCACTCAGGGCAATAAGTCCTACAAATAGTTATCTGACAATTTGAGACCAATTAGGCCACAAAAAAAATATGTGTGTTTCCGGTTACCCGACCCGGCCTACCTAATTTTTTGAAGCCGACCCTAAAGTTTTTTTTTGTGTTTTTAACGGAGGTTACTTCGAACCGGAAAACTCCCGGTATTGTTCCTGGTTTTAGTTCTATTTTCATACTTCTGCCCCAACATGGCGGCGAAATGTAAACATGTGAACGCTTGTAACGAAATTGATAGCTCATTCAATGACTGTATTAGTGTATACTTGTAAAGGCTTTATAGTAAATTCTTGAAACTTACAAGCTTTACACCTACAAAGTTATAAAAGATAAAGGTAAACATTAAAACAGTTTCACTCTAGCTGTTATAGGTTTTAAGTTCAGGATAGAGACGCAAAATTTCATTAAAAAATTTGTCATTCAAGGGCTATAACTCTTATAAGGAGTCATCTGGCTATTTCAGACCAATAAATTGAATTGTAGGACTTGTACTGCTGATCATTTTTTCCATTGCAGGTTTACTCCTGCCCTTATAGTTGTCAAGTTATATTGTAAATAATGAAAAAAAAATTCAAAAATATAACAACTCCTACAGAAAGCCATTACATAACTTCACACTGATCAATTTGAAGAAACAGTTTTCTCTATAGCTGTTATCATTTTTGAGATATTGAGGGAAAACGTGCATTGACACCCCTGTTATATTTTTAGTAACAGTGGCGATCTTGTCTGTTGATCAACACCTTGTATACAAATTTGAAACTAGGCACCCTAATAAGGATGATTGTGGCCAAGTTTGAAACAAATTGGCCCAGCAGTTTCAGAGAAGATTTTAGAAAAAGTTTATGGCGGATGACAGACGACGGACACAAAGTGATAGCATAAGCTCACATGGACCTTCGGTCCAGGTGAGCTAAAAAGAAATGACCAATTTTATGAAGAAAATATAATCGGACTCATTCTACAGTATACATGAAAAAAATTTAAATGATGTGTAATCTTCAAGGCATCTTTTTTGTTCCAAACTTGTAACAACACCACAGACAAAGATAATAAAAACAATTTTTGCTGTATTACAGATCAAGCATATGGTTGCTTTCATAGAACAGGAAGCAAATGAAAAAGCAGAAGAAATTGATGCAAAGGTCTGTATGCATTTTTTTTTTTTGGTATAAAGAAACTGGAAAATGATCATTTTTGCTTAATTTTGATCTTGTACATGTAATAAAGAATATGACATGAAAAAGACATGAGCTATGAAATGTCTGTGGAAATGAATGTCACTAAGATTTTTTTAATAGAAATTGACAACTGTTTTTATTTAGAAATGATGCATGTAAACCTTGTGTACATGTATGAAATGAAATGGTAAATTGAATGTACATTAAAAATCCTGTTTACCGGTATTTTTGTATTTCTTTTTTTGTACATGGGTTAGGATTTTATAAATAATAATTATATTGTTAATCATTTTTAGGCTGAGGAAGAATTCAACATAGAAAAAGGACGACTTGTCCAACAGCACAGAGTAAAGATCATGGAATTTTATGAAAAGAAAGAAAAACAAGTAGAACTCCAGAAGAAAATGTAGGTCAAGGTTTAGCAGTCTAAAATAAATTTTAAAATCTTAAAATTTACAAAAATAAATATTGTCAATCTCAATAAGTTTAGATGACAGATAAATAAACATTCTTATTTTATAAAATTTTATGCTCAGTGAATGCACCTTAAGCAAAAATATGTTAAATTAAAAATACTTTAATCTGTCTTACAACAGCTATATATACAGTTACAAAAATAAACGACCTCTATCGAAAATAAAAACCTAAAATTTATTAATAGAAAATAAACACAACAAACTAACACCTCTGTTTCATTTGTGTTGAGTTTGATAAATGCTATAAAAAAAAATATAGTTTATTTTTTCTTTCTTAACAGCCAAAATTCCAACTTACTGAATCAATCAAGATTAAAAATTTTAAAAGCTAGAGAAGATAAACTTAAGGTAAAGTATAACAGTGCGATAAAAATTACCCTCACCCTTTATAGCAATTTTCTTATTTAAGATCCTACAAGAGCTGGATGTGAGAGTCTTCAACTGTGTTTACCAATTGGCATAAATTTCTGGTCATAAACCAAGAATCTAGCCACCAGAAGGCATCCCAGAAAATTCAAGATTTTATTTAATTGATAAAGTGTGTTGAATAAGATAAAGTGAAGGTATACTTGCAACATATTAAGAAACAGTGTACAAATTCAATAAATGTACAGGTTATTTTTGCATCCTCATCTCAGTCTAGGATGCACATTTTTAATATTCTTCCTGATGTTTTCAGAATAAATAACAAATTTAAGCATCTTAATGATGTAGCATGATAAATATTGTACATTGACAGTGTTGGATTTATATGTACATGTTGGGCGACTCAACATAGCAATTTTTCAACCTCCTGGCTCCAATTTTGTGTTTTCAACCTCCTGGCTCCAATTTTGTGATTTCCCAATGTGCAAATATTGTTTAATTATTACACTATTCTAATGGTTTTTCTGCAGTAACACACATATGTATCATTTAATAAATATTTCTAGGAACTCTTAGAGGAAGCAAGAACCAAACTCCACACAATTACAAGGGACAAAGCTAAATACAAGAAATTGTTGGAGGGTTTGATTACTCAGGTAAATTCTATATGAAACATCTATAGATTTGGTCAAGATTTAGTATGTTGATTGTCATATTTCTGGTTAGAAGTTAAAAATATTGTTATATCTCATATTAATAAAAAAGGTTATGAAAATTGATTTTTTTTTTAAGTTTAAAACATTCTCGGAATAGGTTTCTGTTGCTAAAGAAATAATTCAGTAGTCCTGTATGTTTTTTCAATGAAAATTTTTGAAACTGCTTGCTTGATTATTACCATAAGGAGATTCAGATATGATTGGATCATTTTTGAGAGAATTCTTGCCTTTTTTCAGCTTAAAATATTAACAAAAAAGTTTTTATGCACAACTCCTTGGGTTAGGTCTGTTCCCCTGTAACCACTAATGGTAGGATAAAAATATTTGGTATATAGCTTATAGGTTAGTGATGAATGGTTCATGGATGTATATTTTATTATTTTCTGTGTTAATTTTCAGGGATTGTTCCAACTATTAGAGCCAAAAGTAACCATTATGTGTAAACCTGAAGATGTTTCAGCTGTGCAGGTATGATTTGTAAATTCTTTGCTAGGGGTGTTCCAAGAAAAATATTCCAATATTACTGGGAACTTGTACATAAAAGTTTAATCATGGATGGGCACCTTTTAAGGAATAGTCGAGAGAAAAAAGTGTTTCATATGTCTCTGCAGTAGTGTGTTTATACTTTGTATGTAAGGTAATATTGCTGTAAAAAACTCTGAAGTTCTTTCTTATCTTGCCTGTAGTACACCTATATTGCATCATTATGGGAAATTTGGAAACCAATAATTCAACGTATTCATTTATCATAGAAACATTTAAAAATAAAGATGTCAAATGAAACATTGGATAAGAAAATAAAAACCTCAGAAAAAGCATAAGGCCAACATTTTTTTATTGTTTGTTTTACGGGATTTTTTTCAAAAAAATTGAGTTGGGGGTCAAATAAAAATAAAAATAAAATCCACTTTTTGGTAAAGTCGACAAAAAAATTAAAATAAAATTGAAAATCGGTCAGCATATTTTTATTTTTTCGGAAAACTTATTTTTGAGAAAATTTATTGCTATGATCACAAATATTATTGACATAAGTTCAGTAAGTATAAACATCCATTGTTAAAATATTCATTTTATATCATATATTAAAGAATAAATCTAAATGATTTTTTTTTATTATAAGTTCTTGTATACATCATAATATTTCTAACAATTTGTTATGAACATCTCATGTTTATCTGAGCAAAATTTTCAAAGAAAATAGAAAAACTAACACAACATTAAACCCAGAAATAATTCTTCTGTTCAGCACACTTCCACTTGGACAAAGTTGTGCTGATCAAAACTGCTTCATGGGACACCCATCTACCACAGGGGCTTGTAAAAATCGATTTTCTTGCACTTTCGAATGATACTGGGTCGATTTTTGTCTCGCCTGTCGCTGGAGGCGAGACATATGTATGGGAATGCGGCGGCGGCGGCGTAAACACTTGACATCTTGCTTCATATATTTGTAAGCCCAAGCCCTAGGTCCATCAAATTTGGTCCAGAGGTAGCTTATGATGAGTACTTGCCAGTCAGTCACCTGTCACCTGACCTTGACCTCAATTTCACGGTCCAGTGACTACGTTAAAGTTTTTGGGTTACGACAGTTCCTCTGTAACTACGCATGGTAGGATGACAATATTTGGTGTATAGGTTGCTGATGACTAGTACATGACTGTCTGGTAGGTGTCACCTGACCTTGACCTCAATTTCACGGTCCAGCGACTACGTTAAAGTTTTTGGGTTACGACAGTTCCTCTGTAACTACGCATGGTAGGATGACAATATTTGGTGTATAGGTTGCTGATAACTAGTACATGACCGTCTGGTAGGTGTCACCTGACCTTGACCTCAATTTCACGGTCCAGCGACTACGTTAAAGTTTTTGGGTTATGACAGTTCCTCTGTAACCACGCATGGTAGGATGCCAATATTTGGTATATAGGTTGCTGATGACTAGTACTTGACTGTCTGGTAGGTGTCACCCGACCTTGACCTCAATTTCACGGTTCAGTGACTACGTTAAAGTTTTTGGGTTACGACAGTTCCTCTGTAACTACGCATGGTAGGATGACAATATTTGGTGTATAGGTTGCTGATGACTAGTACATGACTGTCTGGTAGGTGTCACCTGACCTTGACCTCAATTTCATGGTCCAGCAACTACGTTAAAGTTTTTGGGTTACGGCAGTTTTACTGTAACCATGCATGGTAGGATGACAATATTTGGTATATAGGTTGCTGATGAATATTACATGATCGTCTGGTAGGTGTCACCTGACCTTGACCTCAATTTCACGGTCCAGCGACTACGTTAAAGTTTTTGGGTTATGACAGTTCCTCTGTAACCACGCATGGTAGGATGCCAATATTTGGTATATAGGTTGCTGATGACTAGTACTTGACTGTCTGGTAGGTGTCACCTGACCTTGACCTCAATTTCATGGTCCAGCAACTACGTTAAAGTTTTTGGGTTACGATAGTTCCTCTGTAACCACGCATGGTAGGATGACAATATTTGGTATATAGGTTGCTGATGAATAGTACATGACTGTCTGGTAGGTTCCACCTGACCTTGACCTCAATTTCACGCTCCAGCGACTACGTTAAAGTTTTTGGGTTACGGCTGTTCCCCTGTAACTATG
Source organism: Limnoperna fortunei (assembly GCA_944474755.1). Taxonomy (NCBI): domain Eukaryota; kingdom Metazoa; phylum Mollusca; class Bivalvia; order Mytilida; family Modiolidae; genus Limnoperna; species Limnoperna fortunei. The sequence continues at coordinate 39,431,140 of OX104118.1, read as the reverse complement.
CATGGTATGGTGACAATATTTCGTATACAGGTCACTGCTGATATTTAATGCTATTTACGTAATGCTTATGACGAAATTTATTTTCGTTACTGATGCGGAATGCAGGCGAGACGTTTTTCTGTGTCCACACTTGTGTTATAGTGTGTGCTCCCACACTATAACAAAATCAACCCAGTATCAATCGAAACGGCAAGTTAATTAATTTTTACGAGCCCCTGTGCATCTACAGAACTTTTCATGATGTCAATAATTACTATACATCTGTATTCTTTCAAGTGCAGCTCATATGTTTATCAAAGAAAATTGGTAAAATACAATACACTTTGAAAGAACTGAAGTTTGAAACCAATTAAAAGTGTTTTTGTATGAAACAAATTACGATTTTTCATTATGGGCCATTGTACTTTACTTTTCTTCGTTGTTCACTTCCAGTAATTAGTCACATCCGGTAAATAAACAAATGGCGCGTAATCCAGTTGAAAGATGTAAATCCTTTGAAAAATTGTTAAATACGCATATGGTTTGCTGTTTTTATTGGAATTACACATTTACTGATAAATTGGTAGTCTATGTGAATCATTTGGACTAGATGATATGCAAGTATCTACCGTGAACCATTGGGCGACTTTAGGGAAATAACAGGGCGACTTCGACTTTGCTTTTGAGGCGCCGTAGGGCGACAAACCACTTCGCCCAGTGTGGTGAGCCCTGAATAGTTCTCTGACAGATCGTGGGTAATTTTATTTTGCAAGGGAGGGAATTCATCAAGTCGGCGGAGAGAAGAAAATAAAAAGAAAAATCTGCTTCTTTTATTTTTATTTCATTTCGCCAAAAATTTGGGTCGGCGCTCCCGTAAAACATAAAATATAAAAATGTTGGCCTAATGATCAGAAAAAGCATAATGGTTTGTCAGGGGAACTATAAATAAAAAACCTGTACACTTCAAGAAGTAACATAAATCTATTGGAACTTTTGTTTTTGCAAATTGTGTTCATATATGGGTCACATACAGTACTAGTAATACATTTCTTTTAACAGGAATTAATTCCAGTTGTCACCAAGAAGTACAAGGAAAGTACAAAAAAAGAAGTTGCTGTTACAATTGACATCGAAAATCATCTAGGTTCTGATGTGTAAGTTTTAAGATATCCTATCTAACTTTAAAATTATGTAGTTTGTCAAAAAAAATTTTTTATTTCACCTTTTATCTCGCTACTCATTTATTTTTGATCAGATAGATGCAATATTTTTTGGCGGATGGGAGGATTGATATTTCACTGAATTTACAGTCTGAATGACAAGTACAAAATTACAAAATAAATTTTCTTTACTTAATTCATTTATTCCATATTTATAAATTACTAATGCCTTTATAATAAACAACAAAAATCTTTTGTTTTCTTTCCAAAGGCCAAGGGGTTTCATCCCCAGTAAAAATGGATGCCATGATCTAGCTAAAGAATTGCTGCAAGTTGCATAAAATAAAATTTAAACAAACATTAAAATTAAAAGAGTTGTCATGGTCTACTATTAATCACATGGTCAGTAAACACTGAGGTTGCAGGTGCGAGTCTCACTGTGGGCAGTGTGTACTCTACTCCAATCTTAATGGACAAGGATTGCCTGTTTTTCTACCAAGTTGACACCATGATATAGCTGAAAAATTGCAGAAAGTGATGTTAAAAACAATTAAAGAAACGATATAATTAAGAAGACCATGAACTGCATGTAGTATCTGAAGATATGTTTATTATGAAGTGGTAGAAGAGCAAAACTTTACGAACTGATGTAGCTGAAAATTCCATAGAACCACTTTTTAAAAAAAATAAATCTTCAGGATATCCTTTTCCTTTCAGATCTGGTGGTGTTGTACTCATGGCCTACAACAACAAATTACGAGTAGAGAATACACTAGAAACAAGATTAGATTTAATTAGCCAACAGGTAATGTATTCGAGAACATCATTTTACTGCCAGTCAAAATGTTTACCATTGTTATTGTCTCGCCTGTGACGATAGTCAGTCACCTGACCTTGACCTCAATTTCACGGTCCAGCGACTACATTAAAGTTTTTGGGTTACGGCAGTTCCTCTGTTACCACACATGGTAGGATGACAATATTTGGTATATAGGCTGCTGATGACTGTCTGGTAGGTGTCACCTGACCTTGACCTCAATTTCACTGTCCAGCGACTACGTTAAAGTTTTTGGGTTACAGCTGTAACCACTTATGGTAGGATGACAATATTTGGTAGATAGGTTGCTGATTAATAGTACATGACTGTCTCGTAGGTGTCACCTGATCTTGACCACAATTTCACGGTTCAGCAACAATGTTAAAGTTTTTGGATTAGGGCACTTCCTCTGCAACCCTGCATGGTATGATGAAAGTATTTGGTATATAAATCGCTAATGATCAGTACATGACTGTCTTGTAGGTTTCAACTGACCATGACCTCAATTTTATGGTCCAGTGACCAAATTAAAATTTTTCGATTAGGTCCGTTTCTCTGTGACCATGCATTGTATATTTTAAATGATAACAATTTATTGCTATTTACGTAATGCTTATGATGTTACTTTTTTCGTTACTGATGCGGAATTAAGGCGAGACATCTTTCTGTGTCCACACTTGTTTTTAATTTACTTAAACAAACTTTGTCATATCTGTCCTTGGCTAGAAATTCTATAACAAATTAGTGAGAATTGGAATCAAACACCAATTGGAGGGCAAGACAGGAAAAAGTTCAGATACCTACGTGAAAGATTTCTAATCACAGCTTTTGAAGAGGTGATTAGTTTTTGCTGCTCCAAGATCCAGGGCTAATGAATTTGTGATTCAGGAAAAAATTAAAGAACAGTAGTTGTCTCAAGTCCATAAATTTATTTCGTCCAATAAGTTGTATCTGGCCCATTCCAACATTTAAACATAACACTATAAATGACATGCACTAATAAAAAATTACATGACTGTTCTCAAATCTATTTTAGGTTTTGTTTTGACTTAGTTGTTAAGTGCCTAACTTTTTGTGTAAATAGAACAACATGTTCATTTAAATTGTCTTTACTACACAGACTAACTCTTGCTAATATTATAATATAAATGTTATTCCTAATGATGTTAACATCAAGAGAAGCTTAAATCTGTGTGTGAATTTTCTGCAAACTTGTGAAGGGATTTTTGATAATTTACTAAATAAGTGTAAGATCTAATTTTAAATTGTTTTTATTTCTTTATTTCAGATGGTACCAGAATTAAGAAATATTCTATTTGGAAAAAATCCCAACAGGAAATTTATGGATTAAAGATAAAGATCTTGTAGAATGACATTCCATAATTGTTGTTTAGTTTAGACACAAGACTGAGTACAAAATAATTAATTCAGAGAAAGTGTACTGGCTCTGCTGGGAGCTGAGGATGTGTTCATGTCTTGTTATGCATGTAGTCATTTAATACTTGATGAAGATAATTGTCTTGCACTCAGTCTAAACATTTTACTCGGAATAATAATATAATTGCAATTTTAACTGTTCTGGTCAAGAGAAAGTAAACATCACCATTAAGGGAATGTAGGATTGTAAAATTTGTGATGCTTTTCTGAAACATTTTCCATTTTTTGCTCGTGATAAGGACAAATGATTGGAAAAAGTGCAGGTTGACATCATATTTTTAGATCCCTGGTTAATGTAAATAAAATATGTTTATACATTTTTAGGTTTTTATGATAAGATTTCTTTGTAAAGCACGTAAACTACAATAAAATTGTTATCTTGTAAATAGTTTTGAAGATTAATTCAGATGTAATATTCAGCTTTTAAACAAAGTTACAAAGTACTCGTAGATCTACAAATTATAAAGCAAAATGCATGTATATATGTTGTTAGTGTATAGACAAACAAGTTTATATAAAGTTTACTTATATCAGACAATGTGATAATGTGGTAGAGTATGCTGGTTAGGCCACGTACAAATAAAGATATGTTAAATATTTAATTTGTGTTGTTGCTTTTAGCTGACAAGTACAAAGAGAAGGTTGCGGGTTCGAGTTTCATTGTGGGCAGGCTGCACTCGCCTCCAATCTTAATTTACCAGTATTGCCAATTTTCCTACCGAAGGTTGGGGATTTTACATGTACTACGGCTTCCTCCCCCAACAAAACAAATGGATGGTGTGATATAGCTGAAAAATTGCTGAAAGTGGCATTAAACAATATTCAAACAAACCAATAGAAAGATGTTAAATTATTGCCATCACTTGTAGTCTGTCATTGTCGTTCATCATAAACTTTTAGTCATCTTCTCTGTAAGCTCTTAGTAAATCTTTAACAAGATAAAACACAATCATCCTTAAGGTATTTAGTTTGACAGTTTTATCTGGGGTTAAAATCGACACATGCCTGCTATTGTTTATATAAGAAAATGTTTTTATATACCCTCATAGGAAATATAAATGGGCTATATTGAACATAGGTCTGTCTATAGATGAGATTTGTTGGACCCATTTCTAGGCCTACTCTTGGTCAGATTTTGATTAAACATACGAGACTGGTGAGTACAAAACCTTACTAAGCATATCATAAGAATAAGAAGATAAGAAGAATTTTATTTAAAGTCGGATTATATAAACATAACAACATAAGCTCTGTAGAGCTTTTTACTGACATACAAACATAATATTATATTTAAAACATACTTTTGTTAGGACAGGCTTATACATGTACATAAGAAGAAAGTTACTTGTTAAGAGATCATACACATTGTTAAAAGGCATGCTTTTAAGAACATCATAATTATACCTCCTGCTTGAAAAGTGGGGTTTATAGTGATGGGGGTGTCGCAACCAGATCGTTTATAGCACAAACTTGAGCACAAAGATGAGTTATAAACAATAAAAGCACAGAGATCAGTTAATACTACGGAATGCACTGATAAATACTGTAACTAGCTATTATCTAAGCAAAAATTAGCATAAATTATGTATACCAATGTGAGATAAAAGTTAAGTAAGCATGAACACAGCAGCAATTACATGTATACAGCGGAGGGATTCACTGAGACATGCAGGAGCTACATGATCAAGAACTGCCGTTACAGTTGTTTTTAAGGCCTTTGAGTTGGTTGAGGTTTGCCTCTGCACGAATGTTGTCAGGAAGTTCATTCCAGAGTTGCTCCAGCATATCTCAGTGAATGCAAGCTATAATGTGTTGTTCCCACCTGTGGAATATTAATATTGTTTTCCTTTCTGAAAGAGTACATAGAATCCTTAAAACTAATAATATCTTGTTAGTACAGTGATTTCTAATGTATAATTTTAAAAACCTTAATTGCCATACAATGGTACATCTTATTCTTCTAATTGTTAAAGTTGCATTCTAGATGTGTATAAAAGAGCTTTGTTGTCACTTGAAATATCTTCGTAAATAAACCTTAAGGTACGTTCTTGAATTTTTCAATTTATTTAGTATTACCCACCCCACGAAATTAAGTGCCAAACAATTGGACAACAATTGAAGTTTGATAATAATTAAATTAATAGTATATTGTCCATCTTCCCAGTTTCGACAAAAATTTACATGAGAAAACAAAACAATTTTTACCAATTCTTTTCAAAACGTTTAACTGTCTTTATGACTTATTACAAACAATGGAGATGTATGTATTAAAACGCAGCTGATAATCAATTGTGACTCCCAGAGTTTAATTTCATTTTCACATTCAATTACATGATCATTATATGCCCATCCAAACTGAATTTATTTCAAGTTCCCATTTTTTTTGTTCCCTATGGCAATTGCCTGAAATTTTTCTGGATTAGCTTTCATATAATTAACATCAAACCAATTAATTAAAGCTTTACTTTCATACTCCAATACGGAAGTGTATATTGTTTACTAATCCATTCTTTCTTCTTATTCTTCTTATCTTGGGTTGTCTTTTGTAAGATCAGATGTTTTAACCCAGCACATCGAACTTATTTCTCAATAAATACTGAATGCCATGACATAGCTGAAAGCGAACAAACAATATATTTAATTCATTCGAGTGGAAAGCCTTGTTGTCTTCTATTATTTCTTCGCCAAATTTCTGCTTTGTTACCTTAATTTCGTTTGATTACATGTCGTTCAATATATCAGCAACCCTGGTGTCAACTTATACGTTATGCTAGCTCTTTCTATCAATATTCTTATTTTTGTAGACCTGATAGTGGTGATTACTATTAAGTTATTCAAAACAATTTGTTGTACCTAAGTTGATGTTATTCGGGCGTTTTATTTATGTTACCAAGACTTAATCGTTATTGGAAATATACATCTCAAATATACGTAGTCTTAACTTGACTTCTCGACAATTAGTAGACGTTTGTCTAATCATAGGCAGGCATTGCATAATCATCGGAACAACCGAGTGCAGAATGGCTTATATTATATTTTATACTCGTATAGAAATCTTTATTTTAATTCGCTTAGCCGCCGTCACGTGACATGTGAGATTTCGCTGGGTCAACCGGTAACCGTTGGGTCGCATGGTAAGGTCACCCTCGCGTGAGATTTTGCGAGATTTTGCGTTTGGATAAATGTACATGTACGTAATAAAACATTAAACAAAACAGTAGTATATGTTAACATGTTTTGTCTACATTGTATGGGCTGGAATTTCGTTAAAATGTCCAAAATATGTTGCAAATATTGAATTGTTTTCATTTAAATATTCGATATAATATAACAGTTATCACCCTAGATGATATGTGACCCGGCATTTCTTTCCCCTCGAAAAGTAAGGTAACCCTCGGGGCAAGCCCTCGGGTGACCTTACTTTCTCTGGGAAAGAAATCACCGGGTCACATACCAACTAGGGTGATAATTGTATAATACCCACGCTCGACAGAGTCAGAGGTACATAGTGGTCCTCCCGTCCGTCCGTTATTCAGTCCAAATTTGGTTTCGGATTATAATTCCAAAAGCTTGCATCAGATTTAAAGAAACTGTGATATATATCTGTTTGGTAAAAAGCCAATGTATGATGCAAGAGGGGGGGGGGGGGAATCCATCAAATTTCAAGAAATATCTCGGAAATTTGCATTTAATTTCAGTGAAACTTTGGGATATAGTTTCATATAACATGTATCAGAAACCTATCGATGTTTAGGAAAATTTAAAGGTAACATTTACAAAAAATGTTAGCAATATTTACAAAAAACTTTTCCTGACAATAATTTAAAAAGCGTGCATTTAATTTCAATGAAACTTAAGAAGATTAATATATATCTGGTGTGTAAGATGCATATTGAAGTTAGAGAAATTCCATCAAGGGTGAAGGTCACCGTCGACGACAAAAATCATTAGAAATTTTTACAAAAAAGTTAGGCAAATTTTTTAAGCGGGGGTATCCGTGATCTCTTGATAAACTTTTTCAAGCTGGGTTCGGGTTTCTCACTTTCTGTTTGCGTGTGTGTGTGTTTTTTTGTTTTTGTTTTTGTTTTTGTTTTTTTTTTGTTTTGTTTTGTTTTTTTTTTGAGTGTTTTGTATGTCTGAATCTTCGAAACTTTGTGCTGTAATGTCTGAATCCTTCAATCTAATTAAAATTAAATCTTTTACTTGCTCCCCCCTTTTTGCTATGGTCGCGGCGTGAAACCTGGCGAAGAACGAATTCAAGAGCTTAGGAAAGACCAGGGGTGAAATGGAAAAGATTGCCAAGGACCGAATCGAATGGAGATCTCTGATAACAGCCTTATGCGCCTCCAGGCGCGAAGAGGATAAGTAAGTAAGTATGTGTTAATAACAGGGAGGTATGAAATTCCCGGTTGTCTAGGAAGTGAAAATTTACTATTTCAAGAGCAAGGATCCGTCTATAAACTTAAATTTATTAAAGATCTCTGTAGCAAGAGACCGACCAAATGATACAGCATGAAATACCCTATTGTAACATAATACAGCATTTTCCCTTTCATCTTTTTATGGATCACAAATTAATACCCCCGCTTCCCTTATGTCAATGTCAAAGTCCGTGCTTTTCTATGGGAAACTTAATCACCCTTAATCTGTGTGTTGTGCAAAATCATTCTTTAACATAAGACGTTTCTTGTTAAACCACGGTTTATGTCACCTGATAAAAGTCCCCCACTCAAATACATTTGAAGTAGACCGGGATTAACCATGGTATAATCAACCAACCTTTTAGTTATTCCATAGTGTAAGCTATGAGTGTCCGTTCGTGTCATAATTGCGTTATTTCTATCGCGTTGCTTTTCTTTAACGTTAAGAAGTATCGCGATACTTTCGACTTCTATCGCGTTACTTCAAAGTATCGCGTTACTTTTAAGAAGTTTCTATATACTTTTTTCCTCTATGAGAAAGAACCAATCAAGACACACATACCAACGACTTTTGACTGAACAAAATTTTCTCTCAGTAGCGCAGTTTCAGACAAAGATTTTACGTCAGACCTTTTGTTATCCGACTTTGAAAATCAAGTGTAAGATGTATATGTTGTAGTGAAATTCGGCTTATTTTCATGTATTTCACTAGTATTAGTGCTTCCCCTAATATATATATATATCAAGATTTGACTATGACAAAATTAAACCTGTAAGGTTCCTCCTGATTGATTAATGATAAATTTCAAAGTATCGCGACACTTCATACATTTAAAAAAAGGTATCGCGTTACAAATGAAAAACAAAAGTACCGCGTTACTTTTAAAAAGTATCGCGTTACTTTTAAGAAGTGTCGCGATACTTTGAAGAAGTAACGCGAAAGAAGTAAAAAGTATCGCGATAATTCTTAAAAGTAACGCGATAAAAACACGTGAATAGAAATAACGCAATTATGTCATGAACGGCCACTCATAGTATGCCCCACCTCTAACATAGATTGTCGAGACTGACCGTGTACCACTTGATCGTCTGACAACAATAACGTCACTTCTATTTCAAATTCTATTGATTGAATTATGTTACAAAACATATATACCACACCTTTTACCATTAAACGTATTTAAACTACTCGACGCAATCTTCTCGTAGTTTAAATACGTTAAATGGTAAAAGACGTGTAATATAATACTTATTTTTTATTGAAACATATATTCTACATTTCTGTATCTAGGCCGAATTTTACTGCCGTTAAAATCCGTTAAAGGTTAAATTCGAGAGTTGTCGGATTAACGGCAGAATTTAGTGAAATTGTGCGTAATGTAGAAAATAAAAAATTCTACCTTCGGTCTATTTATACAAAATTCGAACATACTGTTAATATTCATATTCTTTACGTCATCGCAAAAAAATGCGAGGGTACGATTATTCGTTCTATCTGTATCTCAAATCTTGATAGAAAGTCTATATTGTATGTTCCCTAGTTACCAGGATTTTCACGCACTTAATCCTTGTAACATAGATTCAAATGCATTAATCTCTTGAAACCTCGATTCACAATGCAGTAACCATTGTAACTTGCAAAGGCACGTACTTCCACATCGTTTTCGCAAAAGGGAAAAATAGAGAGAGTAGAGGCAAAAGCACGCACAATACTTGGTTTATTGGTTCGAAACAAAATTCTTTTGACTGGCGCTTCCATGTCTATGTCAATATCCTATTGTTGTAGAACTTCAGGCCCCTAACCAGCCCTTTTCCCTCTTTACCCACTGGGGACTTTAGACGTTTGCCAAACGTTTGTGCTTCATCTGATTTCAATTATAGCTACGACACTGTTCCCCGTGCATGTAACCTTTGTAACGTGCATTCTACATTACATGCATGTACCAATTAAAACATGAGATCTGCATGCTTGTAACCATTGTAATTTGAATTCTGCTTGCATGTAACCCATGTAACCATTTTTCCCATGAAGGTAACCCTTGCAACCTGGATTTACATTCAGTACATGTAACCCATGTTAGCAAGCTTGATACCAATGTATGTATCTTTGTATCGTTAATTTTGCATTGTTGTATAAAAAAATCTAATTAAAATTTGTTTATTAATAAAGTTTGTTATTACGTTCGAACAGGAACTTATTAGTCAGATTCTGTATACTAGTCACAGGTTGGAATAACTGTTTACATTTTAGTAGGCCGAGTGGTTAAGGTAGTTAGTCTACTGTTGATCACGGGGTCTGTCAACACTGAGATTACGGGTTCGATTCTCACTGTAGGCAGGGTGTACTCGACTCCAATCCTAATTGACAAGGATTGCCAGTTTTCCTACCCGCAGGTCTGGGGTTTTCTCCGGTACTGGGGCTTACACTCCCAATAAAAACTGGACGCCAAAATATAGCTGAAAAATTGCTGAAAGTGGAGTTAAGCACCATCAAACAAACAAACAAACAATATATTGTAGTACACGCTTTGATACAGGGAACACTATTAAGCCATCCGGAATTTTTTCCATCGTCTGCTGGCTATTTTTCACTCCATATGATATGATATCTTGAAAACTAGACGTGATAAGATAACTTGTGTATTGTTAACTTGTGTCACAAAAATCACGAGATTTTGACGGATATTTTCGGACATTTCTGGTGACTCTTTCCGATCCTTTCCGTTAAAAAAGCTGTTAAAATGGCACTCAGCGATAAAGAGGCACAAGAAAAGGTAAACATCTTGCAAACGTGGAGAAAGGTCCAATCAATAATTAATATTTATTAATTACGCGATTTACTTAACTCGGGATATAAAGATTTTTGTTCTTGAGAAAGATCTCCTAGGCCGAGGTTCATTAAGTCTATTTTAAGTATAATTTTGGGTTGGCTGAAAAGCATCCCTTCCTAATTAAACATGAATTTACACAAAAAACTACTTCGGCAACGTGCCCACTGTCAACTTGCGCTTTGGCAAAATAGTTCAGATTGGGTAAACCCTTATGTATCATTTATTAACATTGAACAGCTCTACTATATTTTCTTTCTAATTGCCATTAAAAGTATAACGGATCAACTTTCATTACGATTTGATCCGTGTTAATCTGCTTCAAATGCATAGTGACATCTGAACTTGAAGACCTCTCTCTTATAGACTAATAGGTGTTTTGTTATATTTGGATCATTGTTGAAAGTAGGACAAAGTATATATATTTGCAATCTATAACTGTCTGTTACAAAAACTGCTCGATTTACCAATGAATATTTTTCCAGCAATAAATGTGGCGTGTCTACAGAAATAATCGTGGTTAGTATGTTAAAATCCAGTTACTCGGCACAAAAGAATCTTGTGGAATGATTTCTTTTAAATCCAAAAAATTGCAAGTATACGGTTTGATAGACCCGTTCTAAGTTTTACTAGGAATATTGCACAGCTGTTTACATAGATCTAAATTTAATCTAGAATTAAAGAAATTAAAACTAATACCGCTGAATAAGGCACCATGTTTAAATACCCCTGTTGGTGAAGAATGGTTAATTATTAATGAAGGTAATGACAAAATACTGAACACAGAAGAAACTGTTAAAAAACACAATCTACAAATCAAAGTCCGGGAAAGCGACAAACTCCAGGTGGAGTGGTTAAATTCAAATGTCTGGTCCTTTGTAACATTTACAATTCTCGAAGATGATCTAACAGGTGTCTGAAGTATGTACGTTTTAGAAAAAAAAATCGAAGTATTTTGTTTCTTGCTGTTCGATCCTTAAAACATACGGAGTAGTATAGTTTTTTGACTCAATGATGATTTTGGAGTTGTTGGGTTCTTTGGAACATGTTTGTTTATTTCTATAGAACGTCGGAAAACCGTGTAGCATCTGTTGCAAATAAATTCGTTTTGTTGGACATACGTTTTCAAACATTTTCGTAAATATCGTTTCGAATCGTTTCAGATGTACTACACTTCGCCTTGCTCAAGGTTGACATCTGTTTTTGTCAAAAGTAGCATGTTATCACTTTTTGCATATTTTCTTTAATAAAAAGTTTGATTTAACAGTGAAATGTGGGTTTTATTTCATATTTAAACGAACTTTCATAGCATCAAAACTTTTTTGTTAACCTTAAAAACTATTTCGTATTTCCAACGATGTCGTTTTTGTTGAAGTGATATCTTGCGTGTTATGAAAACATCACTATTTGTTCTGGTTATATAATATTCCTAAATTTTAAGAAAATATCATGTTTATTTGTGTAAACTTTAGAATCAGGGTCAATTCCTTCCAATTTTTGAGACGTATCTATAGTGCTTTTATTGTAACGATAAAATAGATAACGAAAACATTTCTAGTTTATTTATAGGTTTATAACGTAGTGTTTGTTTGTTGTTTAACGCCTCTTTCAGCAATTTTTCAACTATGTCATGGCGTCCAGTTTTTATTTGGGGGGAGGGGGCGGAGTATCCGGGAAAAACCCCCGACCTTCGGTAGGAAAACTGGCAATCCTTGTCAATTAAGATTGGAGTCGAGTGCACCCTGCCCGCAGTGAGACTCGTACTCGCAACCTCAGTATTCACAGACCACGTGATCAATGGTAGGCGAACTACCTTGACTACTCGGCCACCAAAGTAACGTAGTGATAACATGACATCACTAACCAATATCGCATTCAAAAGCATGTCGAGAACCACAACTAATTTCTAATGAAGTAAGGAGATCTTTTATTCTATACTCAGTTTACAAAACAAAAAATGTATTTCTATACCTTTACTATGTATACAGCAAATGCAATGTAGGGGGGACTCATTAACAGGTTAACAATTTTATTGTTTCCCAAAACAGATAACAGTAAATTTAAAATAATGATAACAGATAACAGCAATTAACGGAGAAAACAGAAAACAGTGAGTTAAAGAATAAAACAAAACAGATAACAGCATAATCTCCTCGAAGGGCAATATAGCGAGAAAATGCATAAATTGATCAGTGTTTCCATAGTAAATAGCATGGAATATTATATACATATATATATAATATTCCCCGCTTCATATGAAGACTCAATTACATTTTTAAAAGTGGTGAATAAAATGAGTTAATAGATAAATTAAGAAAAAAATCTGTAAAACAGTTAACAGTGTTATGACTATTAACAGAAAACAGGGTTTTTTATTTTCATTATAACAGTTAACAACAATGTCATTTTTTAAGATAACAGATAACAGCTAATATTTGAAAAAAGGTTATTATGCTTTTTTTTTACAAAAAAACAGTTAACAGACGTGTAAAATGCCCAAAACACGTTGACATAAAAGATTTTGCCCCGTCCCTTCAATGATAACAGAATAATTTGTGTATTAAGAAATACATTTATATGTGTGTGGATCGGCGGTGCTTACTCATACAGAGTTATCTGTGTAGCTATTTATTTTCGTAGATTCCTTTCAATGAACACCGAAGCCAAAATCTAATTTACGTAAACTTCGAAAAAGACATAGAAAAGAATTCTAGTAAATGGTCGATCGTTTATAAATAAATTAGTAGTTAATATGTGGAATAAAAGTTCTTCCTACCGACATTTCGGTTTTGTAATCCGTTCCTTACACAATTCAACTTGCACATGAACAACAATACAATTGAAATGCAAATTGTTAAAAATATTTTGAATACTTCCAGTTTTTATTTTATTTTACGGTTACACATGTACAGTGTGGTACATAAATGTTATGGTGTACATTGATAATATAAATGTGTAATCTTAACTGAAAATTAATAACCACACGGGCAAATTTACTTTAAAAGTTATGTTATATTTCAGATCAAGCATATGGTAGATTTCATTGAAAATGAAGCAAAAGAAAAAGAAGATGAAATTATTGAAAAGGTACAGATCCATTATTTAACTATATCATTGATGTAACTTTTTTCTGTTTAAATAAAAAATAATGTTGTAAATTGTACAAATGTTTTGTTGCAGTATGTAAAACCTCATTGGTAATAGAAGTTGAAACCTATTGTGTTAAAAATAAATTTTGTTTTTAGTTAAGAGCATCTATTATAAAACTTTGTATAGGAAAATAAAAGTAATGTACATTGGTGAACATTTAGATTTTAAATCCTGTTGATTTTTTTTTATTGCTTGTTCGATTCCCTTGGTATTTTCAGTTATTTTGTACACGGTTCAGGGTTACATTAATCAGAGGCATATAATTACATGTCTCTGCATTAATATTGTTCGTTATACATTTTTAGTCAAATGAAGAATTTAATATAGAAAAAGAGCGACTTGTCCAACAGCATAAAGTGAAGATCACAGAATATTATGAGAAAAAAGAAAAACAAGTAGAACTCAGGAAAAAAATGTGGGTAAAGAGTAAACAGTCTAAAGTAAAAAGAAAGTTTTTAAAAGAAATATGGAAAAGAAATATTATCAATCTGTAAAGTTGACAGTTAAATAAAATATTCTGACATGACTTTCCTTACACATCAATAAATATAATCCTCCATTACGGCAACGTCAGCACGAACATGTAATTGCATAAAACGTGCTATTCTGTGGTACACCAGCTTTATTTACAGTTACTTGAATCCGACCTCATCTGCAAAAATAAAAAAAACAAACAATATGTTTATAAACATTACTAAAATATTCAATTAAAAAAGTCAAAAAAAATTTTTTAAAAAGTGACATTTTTTATTATGCGTAAAACTTTTTCTACGTTTTCCTTTAATACCATTAATATGGTACATTCCAAAAATTACATTGTGTTTTTCTTTTTTACAGCCAAACTTCCAATTTACTGAATCAATCCAGATTAAAAATATTAAAAGCTAGAGAAGATAAACTTAAGGTATAATGTAAAATTCTAAAAATTACCTTTCGCCCCTTGAAATATTCATTTTATAGTACTCGCCCTCAAAAATATTTAATTGAAGAACATACTAAAGATAAATAAAACAAACTTATTTTTATTGCAAAAACCACTACATAGAGTGTTTAATTAATGAGTTAGGCATGGACAGTTCACTTGGCAATCCTACTAACACTGCGCTTTTAAAAGAGATTATTGAAAATCAAAAATCGGTATCGGCATCCTTTGATCTCAAAATCAAAGTCGAAGATTGTGGTCTTCCCTTATTGTATTGGATTCCAAAACTTAACAAAAATCCATACAAACAGCGTTTCATAGCAGGATCGTCTAAGTGTACTATTAAAACACTATCGCAACTCTTGACCACTATTTAAACAACAGTTAAAACGGGACTTCAAAAATACAGTGACACTTTTTACTCCAGGAGTCGTCTTGAATAAATGAAATTTGGATATTAAAAAATTCAAAAGACCTGATAGACATCTTGAGGTCTGGATCTCTTTCCCATTTTTGACACTCTATACGGCCATCACTCATACGCAGCTTAAAACCAGGCTTAAAGTTCTTATAAAACGCTGCTTTTTCAAGAAAAACGGAAAGAGACGATATAAATACCTGGTAATTAGTCATGACAGAATTTATTTCGTCATCAATGACTCTAAATCTAATACTTAATATACTGAAGAGCAAATCTGTCACATGTTAGATTTTCTGATTGACAACATTTTGGTCATGTTTAGGAGGACATGTTTTTCAACCTACTGTTGGTATTCCAATGGGTACTAATTGAACCCCTGTCCTCGCCGACTTGTTTTTGTACTCTAATAAGGCTGAGCCCCTAGAAGACCTACTGAAAAAGAAAGAAAAGACACTGGCCCAACCTTTGATGTAACATTTCGCCGTATTAATAATGTTTTGTCCCTCAACAATGATAAATTTGTTGACTACTTACATTCAATTTACCCTAGCGAGCTTGAAATTAAAGACACCAATACACTAAGGTCAGCTCCTTACTTAGACCTACTTTTAGAAAAAAAGACTCAGGAAAACTACAAACTAGACTCTACCACAAACGTGATTACCTCAACTTTCCAACTTCATTGACAGCAGCATTTCAGCAGCTCCAGCGTTTGCCTAATAAATTTCACATTTTATACGTTATTCTAGATCGTTTTTTCGATTTTTTTAGACCGATCACTGCTGTTGACTGATAAACTACTCAAACAAGCGTTTTTCTCCAGAAGTTCAATTGTCGTCACCATGACCTAATTTATCGTTATGGGAAATCAGTGTCTATAATACGATCTGACATTTTCGCTGAGTCATAGGTAGTGTTTCATATTCCTGGATTTGAATTTTCCCTAGACATGACAGCCAGTAACTCGACGGGTGTCTAATTAGAGGCAGGCACTGCTTCTCGTCCGGAGCACCCGAGTGTACCCATGGGTTTTATTGGGTTCGGGTTACTCTCTGTGTTTTATGTTTTTGATTTTTGTGTTGTGTTTGTCTATATCCGGATTTGCAACTGTCTCTTGGTATTTGGCTATTGTTGTTCGGTCGGGTTTCTTTGCTATTTTCTATAACATGCCATTACTTAATTTAAAAAAAAAGCAATACGATGCTTTGCGACATTTAATGTTATTTCGTCCTGACCCGGTGTTTGTCCGTATCTTTGAGTTTGTTTACCAATTGACATAAATTATGGTCAAAGCCATACAATCAAACCTTTTGAAAGTATAATAGAAAATATTAGATTTAATATAAATTTTAACTTCACATAGGAATTAATTAATTTATATAATTTACCGCGTCTACGCTGTTTATAAGTACAAGCAATTACACGTTTTTTGGATCCTCGTCAAAATTTAAGGTAAACAATTATTAATTTTCTTAATAACATCGCATGATAAAAACAATATATGTACAAAGTTGGAAAATCGAATGTTAATCGTACATGCTGTGAAAACTCGAAGTGTATATCGAAAGATCGCTTTTATCTTCCGGTTTTAAAAGTGCATACAAATAATTTTGAGAACAATCTAAACATATTTTTTATTATTACACATTTCTGTAGAACCCAGAGTTACATTTATATGTATTTTTATTTTATAAATTTATCATAGGAACTCTTGGAGGAAGCAAGAACTGAACTCCACACAATTACAAAAGATAAAGAAAAATACAACAAATTGTTGGAGGGTTTGATTGCTCAGGTAAAATCTTTAAACAATTTCTATTCATTGATTTTTGTTTTGAAAACAGCAGTGCTATAATCATAGTAAGATAAATAACTAAACTATAACTAACTAAATTCTAAAAGACAAAAATGCCATGTACACAGTACAGGACCACACATTTTTATTTATACTTGTTGTATCTTTTGTGAGTCGAAAATTAAAAATGAAATAGAACTACTATCAGCACAAATAATTTCAGTTACATAGTTCAATTCAAGATTTATTATCTATGTACGTTATTAACAGCATTTGGTTTCAAGTGTAATTTCACTTCACATTGTTTTCTATTCAGAAAAGTGTTTCGTACTTAAATGATTCTGGTAAAAATATTTGTCCCAATATTTTGTTTTTTTATACGAAACACTCTTTTGGGTGGGATTTACCATAATCATGGTATTACAATAAAATTACCAGTTGTGTTTCTTATGCAAATTTGTTTTACAAAAATGCAAATTAAAAAAAAAGTTACAAATATTTAATATAGAACTCTTCTGATAAGCACGATAAAACGAATTACGAAATAAATTAAAAAAAACAAGTGTACAACATAACAGAGCGGGTTTACGTTGCTAAGGAATCAAGTTTCCAACTTCTATATTTTTAACAGAAATTTTGGAAACCTTGCTTGCTTATTACCACATGGCGATTAGAATTTAATTATAGCAATATTTTTAAATATATTCATGATATTTGAATGTGTAATTGCCCTTTTTGGCTTCATCAAAAAGTTCGTATTTGTTACTTCCTCCTACATTTCAAATTGGATTTCGTTCCAACTTTGCCTGCTTGTTTATGTCAATATTGGTACGCATTGGTATTAAAATACGGAGCGGACATTCATTATTACGTCTTTTTCTGTGAATTATGTATCTAGAATACACCACATATAAATATACAGGTAATTGCTTGTATTAAAATAAATTGTTTGGTGTAATTCAATAAAATGTTTTATTATCATTGTGATTTTATCATTTTCCATTTTAATGTTTAGGGATTGTTCCAGCTATTAGAGCCAAAAGTAACCATTATGTGTAAATCTGACGACGTTCCAGCTGTTCAGGTATGATTTGTTTTTTTTTTACTAGGGTTGTTTTGAAAAATATTCTAACTGGCAGGAAGAACATAGATACGTTTTTGTTTAAGTGATGGGGTGCTGAAACATTTTTTATGCGAATTTATGGAGATGCCTTCAGACTTGGTAGTTGGATGTGGTCAAAAGAAAAGAAGTGTTTCATATGTTATAGTGTCAATGTAAGTATAATAAAAGTTGATTACTGTGAACATTAATTGGAGATTGTAGTAACGTACATCTTGTAAATACATGGAAACACTTGTATATTGGTTTATTGTGGGAAGTTTCAATATGACAATCTCAGAAACTGTAGGACCTTTAAAGTTTAAAATGTATTAATAAATTGGTTCCAATACAGTACGGGTAATGCACTACTTTTTACAGGAACTGATTCCAGTTGTTACCAAGATGTACAAGGAAAGGACAAAAAAAGATGTTGTTGTTACCATTGACATAGAGAATCATCTAGGTTCAGATGTGTAAGTTAAGTTATACGATATCTTCTTTAATTACATTGTAAATGTTTTATTTTTCTTTCCTCTTATAACTCATTCACATTGATCAGATAGATACAAGATTTGTTGGTGGAATGGAGGAGTGATAGTTAAAAGAAAAAAGTCCTTTGAAACTGTAGACGTTAAATGTGGCATGTCAG
This sequence comes from Limnoperna fortunei, assembly GCA_944474755.1. Taxonomy (NCBI): domain Eukaryota; kingdom Metazoa; phylum Mollusca; class Bivalvia; order Mytilida; family Modiolidae; genus Limnoperna; species Limnoperna fortunei. Next base: position 39,412,459 of record OX104118.1, on the reverse strand, counting down.
AATAACTTTATTCATTATTTATTATACAGGTATAAACATTAAAAAAAGGTCGAGGGCTTTCACAGTAGCAAAGAGGTTTTTGTCCTCATAAAACTTGCAATGTATGGAATTGAAGAATTGCTGAAGGTTTAAATCCACATAAAAAAACAAAAACGTAAAATTTAGCCTACCAGTAATTGAATTATTGTTTAATAATATTTATTGTTGCGTGTAAGAATAGCAAATGTTTTTAATGTACAAACTACTTGCATTCATTTCTTTCAGATCGGGTGGTGTTGTACTCATGGCTCAGAGCAACAAATTACGAGTAGAGAATACACTTGAAACAAGATTAGATTTAATTAGCCAACAGGTAATTGACAAATGCAAATATCATCATTTTATCAGCAAAAAATATATAACATTAGTAATTTGTAATGCGAGAACAGTTTTCTCAGCGTTGGTACTGCACCGAGTGCTCTTCACGATATGCACTAGCAAATGTCAGAAAACCATTCCAGCACAACAAATTACAAATAGTACTTTTATCGCTGATTTCTGAACAGAAGATTTTTGTAACTTAAATCATTATGAAATTAATATACCATGTCATACGAGTAGGAACTCAACAAACGTGCGTGATCAGGCATAAAGCGCCATTTCATTTATTGATAAAATGGCGGTAGTAAGGGTCGGTAAAAGTGTAATCAGAGTATTTATTGTAAGTTTTTTTTACAACAAAGTAAAGATTCTAACAAAATTATTATTTGTGTCTCATATTCATCTATTTCTGCTAATAGAGTATTTAATTCTGGATCATCTTCTAGTAAATTTAAATAATCCATGTTTCAAATATGAGGGATGCAGACGACGATTGAACAAAACAAACAGAAATGAGACAAATGGGTATAAATTATTTGTAAAAAAGCTGCTAAATTAAATAAAATGTCAAAATATTTCTATTTGTTTTTTTAAACACTTAAAAAAAGTTTGTAACAAACGTTTTGATTTCGAATTTCGAAAACATGGTAGTTCATTTATTATGAATTGAATGATAGCGCCGCACCTAATTTAGATTATTGTGCAGTTGCTAAGCTTTCATTGAAATTGTTAATAATAAGCCGAAATTGTACAGTGCGGTGATAATGTCACTGCATGTATTATCGTCGTATTATGATCAAGGAAGAATGTCATAAATAGGCGAAAAACGTTAAATTTACAAAAAACCGACACATTGTCAAATCGAAGTCTTTTTGTAGTTGATGAGTATAGTGTTTTTGTTATTTTACTTGCATTAGCTCTACGGAATCATTATTTAATGGCACAAAAAAACTTACAGATTTTTGGATCATAATCGGAGATTTCTAGTAAAAATATACAAATGGCGAAATAATTTTCAATGACATTTATAGTTATAAAGGTGTCCTGAAGAATCATCCATGAACGGCTTTGTACAGGAAATATTTATTTCTTAGTAATAAAATCGCAGGTTCAATAAGAAAACGGAAATGTATGTTCAAGGGAAAAAACTTACAAATTAACATAACAATTATATTACCGGTACTTGCAAGCACTAGCAAGTATTTCGCACTGAATGTCTTATAGATAAGTTGTTACGTTAAATAGTTTTTCTCTCTTAGATATTATTCCATATCTTATACATGCACCTTTTGACCTAAAGTTTGGTTTAGAACCAAAATTATTTAAAATTTAAATATATATATAGCCTACAAAGTTTCCCTTAAATTGCAGATGAAAGTCTCATTAAATGGAAGTTACTTTTAAAGAATCTTGTTCTTCCTGATATGGTGAAATCGAATTGGTCCATGTACTCTAAAAACATTCAAAGGTCTTTTGAAGAATTTTTACCAGTATTTGATGGAAAATATTAATGCGAGCTCTAGTAGGCTGGTTATTTTAGGTTGTGTTGACTTAATTTTTGTAGCCGCAAGACCCATTGCTATTGAATTTTGTGTTCCCTTAAATCCATCAATTTATTTCTTCCAAAACTTCGAACGCTCAGGCACAACATCCTTTTAAAGATATGTTCCCAAAATAAATAAATAATAGAGTAATGTTTGTTTTATTCATCAAGCCGCAGGCTTTCATAATGAAAACAAGGAATAAAACAATCTGTAATCTGTTTATGGCTGTTTTTCTTACCATTGTGATGTCAAGTCGTTTATTTAATAGTCATAAGAAAATGGCGATTATACATATCACTCAAGTAGAGTGGAATTCTCTTGGACTGCATGATCAAATTGAACAAAATAGCGATAACATGGATCTATTCAATATTGTTCGGACTAACATTTTTATGTAAACAGAAATTTAGCAAACATTTAAACAAAAAAAAAACAAAAAGCGAGTAACCCGAACCCAATAAAAACCATGGGTGCACGCAGGTGCCTGCATCTAATTAGGCATCCGTTGAGTTGCTAATTGTCATGTCTTGGAAATAGTCAAATTCAGGATAGAAAAGACTACCTTTGAATCAGCGAAAATTTCCTATCGTATTTGAAAGACATATCAATTTCCTATAAGCGATCAATTAAGTCATGGTGACGATTTCCAAAAACGTATATAATAAGTGATAATTTTGATAATGAACTTAAGGTATCCGACCCATAATTGAAGTCACCGTTTAATTTTATTTTTCGACCAAGAAATATAGCTTATTAATTAAATTAATATATTGCTAATTAATTATACAAATTAAATATAATGTTTTACATTAAGTCAATGTTAACATTTTTTAGCAAAAAAGTTAGTTACTCAAATAGTATTGAAAAACAATGGACATCCGGGACACCAAATATGATGATCACGTGGTCAATTGTGGTCCGGATACCTTAATCTATGTTTGATCTGTATAGACTACATCAATAGCCCTGAGATGAGATTACGAGAAAATGCATCGAGTTTCAAAAAACGTAAATAATCTGTTTTGTAATATTGTGACGTCTTGGCAGCGAGGTGAGATGGGATAATACTGCACATAAAGATCAAAGGAAAATACTGCAAAATAGCGATAAAATTGTTATTATTTTGTTATTTTGTTATTTCAGATGGTACCGGAATTAAGAATTATTCTTTTTGGAAAGAATCCTAACAGGAGATTTATGGATTAATGAAAAAGTTCTTGTAGTTTACATTTTACTGTTGTTTAGTTTAGATTCAAAGAAAGTGACTAGGTCTTGCTGGGAGATCTTGTTGTGTTCGTGTCCTGTAATGCATGTATTTATTCGAAATTCGTACAGATAATTGTTTTGTACTAAAGTCTAAAAATATTACTCGGAATAGTATAATTGCAATTTTGAATGTTAAAGTCAAGATGAAGCAAATCAAATATCTTCATGGATTGCAGGGTTCTCAAGAAGATTTGTTTTTCATTGTTTGCTGACAATGAAGTCGGAGATTGCTTGTTATTAGTCTATTTTAAAAACCATAGTTAATGTAAATAAATCTGTTCACACAGTTGATAAAACAAACAAAAAATTGTTTAAACGTTTTTAGCTTTTACGATACAATTTGGAGGAAAAGGCTATAACTGCAACAAAATTATCACCTCAGTTATACTATTTAAATAATAATTGATATATCAAATTAAGTGACAAAAACTTTATGTATCTACAAATTACGAGAATATACATATTATTATACGGCCAAGTTTATATAAAAGTTTACTTATAAATGTATCAAATGATGTGACAATTTATGTAGTAGAATGTTTTAGGTATGCCATGCCATGTGCAAATAAAGTAAATATGTTGATATATCTCCATTTGTGTTGTTATTTTTAATTCACACTACCAAGTGTCATATCACTTGATTATTTTCGTTGTCTGTCGTCGTACGACTTTTTTTACTAACTTCTTCCATGTTACCACTTTATCAATCATTTCCAAAATATAATTACAATAACTTTAAGGTATCTAGTTTGAAAATTGTAAGTGGAGTTGGAATCTTTCAGACATGCTATTACAGTGGTCAACACATGTTTTATTATACCCAGATATTAAGTATTTTGGACTATATTGTATTCATATAGAAGAGATTTGTCAGCCTTAAAGGAGGAATTTTTATGATGTGTAGATGTACATACAATTTCAGCAATATAATACTAGTGTATATCTTTGAACCACTCGATGGATTGCCTTGATATTTGGTATGATTAGTTGTTATGATGTGTTATTGGGAATAATCAAGTGCCATCTATTGATAGAACTATATATGTACCGTTATAATTTGAGTTGATACATAAAAAACATCTAATCAAATTTTATCAATTATTTACCAAAGTCTGCACGTCTCATGAAATTTTATCATGTAAATTGCTGTACCCTTTAGCATCTATCAAACGAAATTATGCATGCGTATTATAAAGTCCCTTTATCATAGATATGTTCTCTTGTTTAGTGTTAAACACTTCTTTTACAATCTAATGTCGTAGGGGCAGAGGATATTTAGCTACTATAGCATTGTTGTTTTTGTTGCTCTTAGTTAAATTTATTTTTCATATTTTTGTCAATATTATTTCTCATGTACCAGGTATTAGAAAAAAATGTAGCCTCAAAATCAGATCAATAAAGATGATAAAGATAATAAACTTAGAATTCGGAGAGAGTGTAACAAGTTTCCAGCTTGCTAAAAAATTTGTAGTCTGTCGTTGTTATTGTTGTTGTAGTAAAAGTTTTATACAGTGGTCTTTTATCAGAGCAATTGGTTACTTCTATTAAACTTTAAGCGAATTATTCTTTGGTTAAGGGGATCAAGTATGTTTAAATAGAACGACATATCTGCAATTGGGGATTTTTTAAATTAAATTTTTAAATGTTTTGCTCAGAATCTATTTTGTTAATTACAACCAGATTTTTCGTTTCATGCGTAACTGAAAATTATTTACCTTGTTAATTTAAGGCGTAGAGTCTTCTTTACAGGTTACTTTTTGTTAAGTGCAGTTCATAATTAATTAAAACATTCTTTTAGAATATTAAGTACTCTCCAATATATGGACAATAATACGTGTATGCGATTTTTCTAGCGACTATACTTACTAGTTTAAAACTGTCTTCGGAATATTCACGCTTTTATCCTTATTTTTGTTAAAGAAATCCCAAATATGGCATGATTACGTAAAGCTTTTGAAAAATATTTAGTTTTGTATCATTTATTATTGCTGAGGAAAATGTGATGAAATATAATTACGGACATACACACGCACACATACACACACAGACAATCCACAGCATACCATATACCCTATGGTGAGCCGGCTATCATAAACAAAATCAAATTCTTTCCAGAAATTCCAAAGCTTATTAAGCCCTACAGCATATTTATGTTTATAATAACTTATGGTCTACTAGTGTGTGTGTGTATTGATAATATACGTAAATGTCATATGATATGAGTTTTTATGTATATACAAGTTTATATTTCCCCTAAATTTTGTACGATAGCAAAATCCATGCGTTAGCAAATTACATAATTGGACTAAACTATAGAGTGAAGTATCACTTGCGAATAGCTGACGAAGTGAGATTTTTGTGCTTGGATAAAAGAAGTTCATAGGAGAACTACTTTATCATGTAGATTTTGGTTGTAATTTTCCATCGTTTTTCAATTACATGTACACGAAAAAGATGCAATTAAGAAACTGAAACTTTTGAAAAATTTAATCGCTCACTTGTTTCGCCTTTTTCTATGGTCGCTGCCTGGAAGTTCAATATAAATTAATCAAATTGAACTTTTACTGCTATTGGTAAAACCATTTACTTTGAGTCCAACAAACCCATCAATGTTCTTCGTAAGATATGGTTGGCTAACGTATGGCCCGATTACATTGACCAATTCGAAACCAACGATTTAATTTATTATAATTATATATTTTTGGCCATTCATATTATATCTACAATTTTCATATTTTTTAGAATAAAGTCTAACAAAGTCTAATACCGTTCTCATTCAACTAACGAAATAGTTGATTACTTAATTCACGGACTTTTTGCATATTCATGACCCTTGAACTCAATACCTCAATACACGCCCTTTCCTCTAACATTTTGTATTTTGTGGAATTCAATCCAAAGCAATTGATATAACAACTCAAAATCATACTAAGACCCAATGCGACTAAGTTCACTTGCTGACAATTTTCCAAGAAAGAATTTGGAGGCCAATGGATCTGAAAGTGTGATTTTTGTACAGCTTGCAATGTTGACTAAATATAATGTGTTTGTTAGAAAGACGCTACAAACACAACAGCGGATTTTCACCAAAAACCAGAGGAAAATGGTATATGCCTAGAATCTTATCCAGTACACTTTAACCTGGTCTTTTTTATTACATTTATATAGAAAGAGAATTTTCAATTTTATGAAAACGAGAATTAGACCAAAACGTGGCATGTTTGACTTTAATAAATTAATAATATGTGCAAGTGATATCCACTTGTTAAATACGCTGGTAAACTGGGTTTGTCTTGTTTAAAGGGGGATTTAACGACGCACTTTTGCCAACCTCATCAATGTCATGGCCTTCGTGAGCACTTGGTAAAATCTCAAGACTTGAAATAAGTTTGAAATCGATTATACCATACCCACAGCAAGGCTTGAACTCACAACCACAGTGTTTATAGACTAGTGATCAATAGAAGGTGAATAATCTTAAAATCTCAACAACGAAGTGCAAGTGCTGAATAGGGTACGGACCCACGAGCAATTACCTTATGTACGGTCCTTGATATGAGCTATAAGAATTAGTTTCTATCGACCCCATAAAGTCTTACATTGACCAATGAAAGACTAAAACTATTGTCAGTTAGAATAGGCGAATTGTTTCAAGCAATAGCTTTTGGTTATTCTGCACCATGCACCATGAATATTTTGTTAAACCGGTACCAAACATAGGTGCAAAAATAGTTCTGATAGTAGCTTTTTTTCTTAAATAAGACCCTTACAACCTCTCCTATGGCCCTGCCCTTAAGCCCTTACCACCTCCCTAAGTCATTACCCTATCCCTTACTCCATCGCCACCCCCATACCCTCTAGGCCTTCCCCCATACCCTTGCCCTCTAGCCCTATCCCCATACCTTTACCCTCAAGCCCTCCCCTCCCCCTTAAAGGGAAACTTCGCAAAAAAATGAAAATTTGATATGTTACTCTTCAAATAAAAAAAAATATTATTGCCTTTTGATGTTTTATTGTATTCTTTACCGTTACGCTTCTAGAGTGGATTAAAGGTGGTAAAATTTTGTGTATGGGGGCCGCCATATTAACAGTATTTTATTACGTGACTGCGTTTGTGACGTGATAAATGTAATTATCCAGTAAATATGATAAATAATCCAGTTTAAAAATATGTTTTTTTGCATTAGCTCTTTGAAGAATATATAAACTGTGGCGATGACTAATGACCGGCTGACAACATAAGATTACCAAATACGTTTTAATGTTTTAATGATCTTTGTTTTAATAGAAGTATTTTTAGACACAAATTTTAACCTGTCTTTATTTAACTCGGATATAATTTACCTAAATAATAATTGTAACAAAAGATATATTTATATGATTATTTTTATATATAAAATAAAATTCCGTGGATAATTTTGCACGTCTTGAAACGGCAGTTGTACCTGGACGTTAAAATGTTACAGGTAAATCATTACTCGTTTATGAAGGGTAATTAACAGAGTTAGCAGGTAAACAAACAGGATGTTTATTGCAATTACTAGATCATTTGACGCCGACTTTGAAGTATGAATATTCGGACTTTTTCAAAAGCTAACCAGATTAAAGGTTAATCATGTAATTCGAAATTAGAAAGGCACACCCCCTCCTGCCAAGACAGGTATGATTTGAATACACCGAAGTGTCAGAACACAGGGTGTATATAAGATTTCGAATACCTTTAGATGTCAGAGGAAACGTAAAACTTACACGTTAACTCAAATATACACAACATGTAAAATTTTGCAAACTGTGTTACGCACACGCACAATAAATGTTACCAGTAATAATAATTATAATAATAACAATAATAATAATTATAAATGTACTAAACGCGAAGTGAAATTTTGATGCGCGAAAACCAGAGTATTTAAAAATATTTCATTTTATGACCGCTATTTCTTAAATAGTCAACTTCGCAAAAGTTTCGTTCAATAAGTTGCTTAATCTGATTAAGTTGAAAATAATAATACGAATAATTTTCAATTTAATTAATATTTATGGACTTTTTTTCCTATCAAAACTGTGACTTTTTTCCTGTGACTTTCTTTCCGTTTACCGTTGTTGCTGCTGTGGAAATAATCTTAAGTAGAAGCTTTAAATTGGTTAACTACTTGTTAAACAAGTGGGTTTTTTGCTTATATATAGATCAGGAATACGAAACGTAATCTTCCCACAACCTTGTCTTATAGTACAACCTTCCGTTATTGACCGTTTCGCGTTATTATCACTCGACGACTTTTAAGGTACTTGGATGTCTAGTATCGCCATCTAGTGACGAGATGGTGACAAGATGGCGGACCTCCATAAGTGCATTTTTTACAAGAAAAATTCCATGCAGACACTTAACCACTGAAAATATAATAAAACATCAAGAGGCAAATGTATTTCTTTTTAGTTGAAGAATAACATATCAAACTTTCATTTTTTCGCGAAGTTTCCCTTTAAACTATAGCCTTACTCTCTGGCCCTCCCCTCCCCCTTACCCTCCCCTATACCCTTACCCTGTGGTCCTGCCTCCCTCCCTATATACCCCTCCTCTAGCCATCCCCACCCACTCAAGCCCTACTATACACCATTCCCTCACCCCTCTCCTATGGCCCTGCCCTTAAGCCCTTACCACCTCCCTAAGTCATAACCCTATCCCTTACCCCATCGCCACCCCCATACCCTTGCCCTCTAGCCCTATCCCCATACCTTTACCCTCTAGCCCTCCCCTCCCCCTTAAACTATAGCCTTCCCTCTGGCCCTCCCCTCCCCTCCACTCTTACCCTCCCCTATACCCTTACTCTGTGGTCCTGCCTCCCTCCCTATATACCCCTCCTCTAGCCCTCCCCCTACCCCCTCTAACCATCCCCACCCCCTCAAGCCCTACTATACACCATTCCCTCACCCCTCCCCTTTACCCCTACACCCTCCCATCCACCCTTACCTTCCAGGCCTCCCTCTCCATATACCTTTTTAGCCCTACCCTCCCCTCCCTCTAGCCCTACCCTCCCCTCCCTCTAGCCCTACCCTAACCCCTTCCAGGCCCTAACCTCACTCGCCTGTAGCCCTACCCTATACACTCCCCTCCACCTTTACCCTCCCTCCCCTCACCCCACTCACGCCCTCCCCTCCCCTCACCCCCCTCTAGCCCTCCCCTCACCACCCTCTAACCCTCCCCTCACCCCCTCTAACCCTCCCCTCACCCCCTTCTAGCCCTCCTCTCACCCCCTTTTAGCCCTCCCCTCACCCCCTTCTAGCCCTCCCCTCACCCCCTTCTAGCCCTCCCCCCCTTCTAGCCCTCCCCTCACCCCCTCTAGCCCTCACCTCGCTAGCCCTACCCTGTACCCGCTAGCCCTACCCTGTACCCGCTACCTACCCTGTACCCGCTAGCCCTACCCTGTACCCGCTAGCCCTACCCTGTACCCGCTAGCCCTACACTGTACCCGCTAGCCCTACCCTATAGCCGCTAGTCCTACCCTATACCCGCTAGCCCTACCCTATACCCGCTAGCCCTACCCTATGCCCGCTAGCCCTACACTATACCTTCTAACCCTACCCCATACCCTATAGCCCAACAATATACCTTACCCACTTGCCGAGACCCTTACCCAATCCCCCTTTCCTTTCCACTTATGACCTCTATCGCTTTATATTCTCCCCTAGCTCCTTAAACCCCCCGCCAACTAGCCTCTTTTTACCTCCCCTGGTCCTTTTTACCCCCTTCCTAGCCCCTTTTACCCTCCCATTTACCCCACCTTTAGCCCCTTATCCACATACTAGGCCACCATTAGACCCACCATTTTCTAACCTACTGACAATTCAACTCTATCCCAACTTAAAGAAAATGGAATTGCCGTGAAAACAGAATGGACCTATATTTGGACTTTGAACCCTTATAACAGGGTACCATTATTCCTAAAGGCGCTTAGGGAAGGTGGGAACAACCGTACATCCCAGTGATCAGCCCTCCTGAAGGAAAATGGATTTCAACATTTTTTTTTAATATGATACTATAACGATCTTCTTTTATTTTATCTCAGACGGTCAGATTAGAACGCTCTTTCTTTCAAAATGTTTGTGTACAGAGCATTTTCTGGCAAAAGCATGATTGTCATTGTTAGATTTAACATTTTCGATCTTACATTTTTAAAAATCTTATTGTTTTATTATTTACCTTAAATATTATATAAGAAAAACTTGAAAATCGCAATTAAAAACAAGAGTCGACAATAGGTTGATATAATTTCCACTTTGTGCCTTAGGCAGATGTGTAGTATTAACCTGTATTGACTGTATTGTGTAATCAACAACTTCCAGTAATTATTAATTAGTTCAGTTGTATGCCATCAAATATTATTGTACTAATTTTATTTACAAATATTACTATTTTACCAGTATCCTAGTGTATAACCAAAGTTCCAAATGGGTGGTCACTTTTTAGTACTATACTCGTAGCTGCTCTTAACACGACGACCCCGGACCAAGTGAAAATGCATACATATCCATCCAAAATGGCATTACTTTTCACGGCGAAAAACCTCCCTCCCTTAGTTCCATTGTATTTGGTGCATAACTTTTTCATGAGAGATTTCTCATTAAATGCTAAAAACATGCAAACGTACCTTAAGCGATTTTTTTTCTTTCGCCACATTTGCGTCGCATGTTGCTCTGTTTGCGAGCTATATATAAGCCTAATCCACTTTCAAATGTGTATTTGTTGCACGTGTTTGCTAATAGACATAAACTTTGGTGAATTGCAATAATTCGGTCTTAGATCAAACTAAAAACACTAAATTCAAAACAAACAAATGTGTTGAGCACCCGCATTGTATCGGTAACATCCCTTTATTGTCGTAATAAACAGTTGTATCTCCAAATTTCTTGTTTATGTCCAACTCAAATATTTCATGGCTGTTGCAGAAATTTTTCATATTTTTCCTATTAATAACAAACTAACTCTGGTCCAGGCGTGCTCAATTACAGCCTAAATTAAAATGTTATGGGTCTCACAGGGTACTCGCATTTCCTAGAAGTGTCTTAAAACCTCAAACGAACAAATAATATAAATACATGTACTCTTATATTCAATTATTCATTTGTATAAGCCACACATTTTTAAACTTGCGTTTGAAGCATTAATCAAAACCTGAATATTCGAAATTACCAACAATAAATATATTAAATATTTTAAAACCTATGTAAGCACATTACCATAGTATATAGGAATCTCGTTGTATCGATCTACTTAATTTTAACATGGCCGAAAAAATGTGAATTTTAAAAACATGATAAAATATGATAACAATCAGAATTGGCGAGATAGAGAGACTAGTAATATCAGTGGATATAACAAAGAAGGAAACCGAGATAAGTTTGTTTATTTATGTTGTTTATGGTTGACGAAAATAAGTGGATTATAAATTGATCGATACAATGAATAGATCGATACCGTGAGGTCCTACTATACGCATTTTTGCAGCTAGGTACACATCGTGAACACAAAAACAAAAAAAATGGTTGCTAAGGAAAACCAGTTTTTCATCACGGGAGTTTTTATGCCAGACGGCCAGAATGCATGATTTGCTTTATTTATCATGTTTATTTCGGTGCTTCTTGTGGTTAGGTCCCATAGTAACGGCCCCATACCAACTGTCGTAAAAATAGCTTCGCGACCCTTCTAAGGTCGATCATAGATCATAATATTTTGCGTACACTTTATTCTGGGCTAACTACGACCCCAATTACTTTACTAATACGACAATAAATTTAAACGTATCAGATGAATTCCGCTAATTCGCGCGTGTTTCATGTCACAAGTTTGACTACATTTGATTATGGCTGTGTTGTGACGGGTGTGTACCTGTACATATTACATGTAGTTTGCTTCATAATAAAAGACAATAGCTCAGACCTTGAAACTTTTGTTCTTCAGTGGAAAGCATGTCACGCTATTTAACAGTGCGTCAGAATTTGTTGTTTGCTCTGTGCGAGTTAAAACTCTTGTTAGATTGTTAATATAATAATTTTCCAAACATTATTTTTAAAGGACATGTGATGTTTCTAGTCTGCGACTGAAGTCTTCGAGTTACTTTTGTTTTTTTCCATTTCCAATTTCGTTCAATTTCCTGATGTTGTTATGTCAAGAAGGTTTTTAGGGTAATACTACGGTACATGTTGAGAACCTCTTGAGGCCAGATATATTTAGACTGGTGGAAGCCTGGGACGTCATAGAGCTCTCCATATGCAATTACGCTGAATTTTCGACAAGGTCCGAGGCTGCACATTTACACCGTCTCCCGATGTAATACAAATTTTCGTGTGGTTGAACTAGACATGAATCACTTTTTTAGATATTTCCCGATTTAAATTATCATCTTAACTTCAATCAAGCTCATTTAAAACCATTTTATGCTTTGTTCCATCACACCCTAAAAATGAAAGTAAAAATGTCAAAAAGAAGGGAATGTGAAGGATAGCATTGTAAATTAGTTTTTTGCAGACAAGATGATAATTTTCATGAAGAAAAATATCTAATCACGCTTAGGTAGGTTTTAGTAATGTCAAGCTAAGGAAAATGTTAGGAGTTATGTCAAACTTATAAGGGTGTTAGGAGTTATGTCAAGCTTATATGGGTGTTATGAGTTATGTCAAGCTTATATGGGTGTTATGAGTTATGTCAAGCTTATATGGGTGTTATGAGTTATGTCAAGTTTATATAGGTGTTATGAGTTATGTCAAGCTTATATGGGTGTTAGGAGTTATGTCAAGCTTATATGGTTGTTAGGAGTTATGTCAAGCTTATATGGGTGTTATGAGTTATGTCAAGCTTATAAGGGTGTTATGAGTTATGTCAAGCTTATATGGGTGTTAGGAGTTATGTCAAGCTTATATGGTTGTTAGGAGTTATGTCAAGCTTATATGGGTGTTAGGAGTAATCACAAGCTTATATGGTTGTTAGGAGTTATGTCAAGCTTATATGGGTGTTATGAGTTATGTCAAGTTTATATAGGTGTTAGGAGTAATGTTAAGCTAAGTTGGATGTTAGGAGTAATGTCAAGCTTAAATTGGTGTTGGAAGTAATGTCAAGCACATGTGGGTGCTAGGAGTAACATCATGCTTAAGTGGGTGTTAGGAGTAACGCCAAGCTTAGGTGGGTGTTAGGAGTAACGTCATGCTTAGGTGGGTGTTAGGAGTAATGTCAAGTTGTCAAGCACATTTGGGTGTTAGAGTATCGGCAAGCTTAAGGTTGTTAGGAGTAACGTCAAGCTTAAATGGATATTAGAAGTAATGTCAAGCACATGTTGGTGTTAGGAGTAACGTCAAGGTTAGTTGGGTGTTGGGTGTTAGGAGTAACGCCAAGCTTAGGTGGGTGTTAGGAGTAACGTCAAGCTTAAATGGATATTATAAGGAATGTCAAGCACATGCTGGTGTTAGGAGTAACGTTAAGGTTAGGTGGGTGTTAGGAGTAATGTCAAGCTTAGGTAGGTGTTAGGAGTAACGTCAAGTTTAAATGGATATTATAAGTAATTTCAAGCTTAGGTAGGTGTTAGGAGTAACGTCAAGCTTAAATGGATGTTATAAGTAATGTCAAGCACTTGTTGGTGTTAGGAGTAACGTCAAGCTTATAGGTGGGTGTTAGGAGTAATGTCAAGCTTAGGTAGGTGTTAGGAGTAACGTCAAGTTTAAATGGATATTATAAGTAATTTCAAGCTTAGGTAGGTGTTAGGAGTAATGTCAAGCTTAAATGGATGTTATAAGTAATGTCAAGCACTTGTTGGTGTTGGAGTAACGTCAAGCTTATAGGTATGTGTTAGGAGTAATGTCAAGCTTAAATGGATGTTAAAAGCAGTGTCAAGCATATGGTGGGTGTTAGGAGTAATGTAAAGCTTATAAGGGTGTTAGGAGTAACGTCAATCTTAGGTAGGTTTTAGAACAAACTTCAAGCTTAGTTGGGTGTTAGGATTAACGTCAAGCTTAGGTGGGTGTTAGGAGTAATGTCAAGCATAGGAGAGTTTTAAGAGTAATGTCTAAGGTTGGTGTTAGGACTTATGTCAAGCTTAGGTGTTATGAGTAGTGTCAAGTTTAAATGAAATGGATATTAAAAGTAATTTGTCAAGCTTGAATGTGTGCTATGAGTAGTGTCAAGATTAGGTGACGTTAGAAGTAGCTAAGGTAGGTGTTAGGAGTAATGTTTTGCTTGAATGTGTTAACAGTAACGTCAAGCTAAGATGGGTTGTAGAAGTAATGTCAAGCTTAGGTGGGTATTGGGAGTTGCGTCTTGCTTAGGTGGTGTTACGAGTACATGTAATATCAAGCTTAGATGGAGGTTTGTTTAGTAATGTCAAGCTGAAGTGGATATTAGGACTTATGTCAAGCCTGTTATAAGTAGCGGCAAACTTAGATGAATGTTAAAAGTAATTTCAAGCTTACATGAATGTAAATAGTCATGTCAAGCTTAGGTTAAGTTGATGTTAGGAGTAATGAAATCTAGGTGTAAGGAAGAACTGTCAAACTTACATAGGTGTCTGTGATTATTACTATTTCAACTTCATTATAAAACATTGAATTCAGTAAATAAAACTTGTAAAGATGATAAGAAGGTATGGTTAGATGGGTGCCACACGTGGACCAGCAACTGGCTTTCCTGAGCAACTTAGATCACCTCAGCTTTTATATGGTTTCATATTGCACTTCAATGATTTTCTGTTTGTTCTTAAGGATTTTTGTTTGTCGTTACTTCTTTTATCCTTTGAAATTTGATGGTTTTCTTACATTGATTTATTATTTTTTTATTATGTTTTATATCTTCTACTTTCGTTTATAGATAATCATCTTAAGGTGTCCCGACCACAATTGGCCACCTGATCATAGCTGGTGTACCGGATGTTGATTTTAATGGATCAGCAAATATCAGAAATAATAACTCAAACTATATTTTTTGTTCACATTAACTCAAAGTAAAACAATATATTTTGCATAATTTACTAGCAATTATTGGGTTTAATGCAGTTGTAATTCTTGGTAAAAAATAAATATCAACAGTTAATTCTGGGTTAGATACCTTAAGACAGATCTGTTTGTTTGAATGGCGTTTTTACTATATTCAACACTGCTTCAACACTATATCAGTCTAAGTTTTATTTAGAGAGAACCCTTGACCTGTGGCAGGAATCTTAAGATAGAAAGATTAAAAATAATGTTTTATTAACTATGTTTTATTTAATAAACATCACATCTTGCATATTATGCATATTATGCATATCTATATATATATATATAATATATATTTCAGGATACAGACAAAATGTAAGCACTATAAATAGTCCATATTTTTAATGATGTCAAATATAAAAAATGGCACACAACTCCAATTCTCCAAAACCATTGCAGACTTCTTGTTACTAAATAAAACAGTTTATCCTGGAGGCCATCCCATTTGTCTTCCTCCCATGACATGTAGATGGAGATGGTAAACAGATTGGGAGCCATCTGGACCATTGTTTATAACTGAAAAAAACAGATAACAAATATACAATCTATTTTACATAAAAAGGATTAAAACATTATTCAGTCAAACTATAACAGTTTGTTTGTTTGATGTTTAACAGCAATTTTGTAGATATTTCATGGAGTCCAGTTATTATTGGGGAAGAAGCCAGAGTACCTGGGAAAAACCTGGGACCTGCTACAAGAAAACTGGGCAATCTTTGTCAATTAAGATTGGAGTCGAGTACACCCTGCCCACAGTGAGACTTGAACCCGCAATCTCTGTGTTGACAGACCACACGATCAAAAATGGACAAACTACCTAAACCTCTCGGCCATTTGGAACCCATAACAGACAGTGGATTATCTCATACTGTCCATATATCTGAAAACAAGTGTATCTGTGAGCATTAGATCACTAGTGATACCCCACAAAAAAGTATTCTGTAAACAGGAAGTAGATAACCAAGGAACATAAAATCGCTTTACACCATATGGCACTAAAATATCAGGCTTCTACATGCTATAGTTGCTAAGAAAATCTGAGATGAAAATTTTTGTTACTGATGGACAAAGGAATGGACAGACGAAAAAACAACAATAATAAAACAGTAAACCCCCCTTTATTTCGATGTGGGGGTATAACAATATAAACAGGAAGAACAGTAATGGGTCTTCTGACTAGTACTGTCAGATTAAATTCACAGCAAACAGCCTACCTGGGACCCTGTTTTAACAGAATAAATTAACTGCAAATGAATCATGGACTATCTGGTATCCTAGTTAAGGTCAGTGAAGGTGCTGAAGAAATTAATAAAACAATCAGATTGAGGACTATCTGGAACCCTGTTTATTACTCTCTTAATTGCAAATAAATCATTTACTATCCTTTTTACTTGATATATCCTGTAAAATAAAACATTTATAGGAAATGTTGCCTATCTAGTACATTGTTTATTACATTAATGATATTTAATGCTGGTTCCTTTTCAGTAGTTTTCACTGAGGTCTAACATTTTCTACAAGTTTATTTTTTAAGAGTCCAGACCACTGATCAAACTCCATGCAAGTCACTAAAAAACACTATTAAAATTACTGTTTTTTTAGCTGTTACCAAATGCAGCTATAATGTAGTTTGAACATCCCTTCTGAATGGTTTAATGTTTTTACGATTGTAATAAAAATCTCCTAATAAGGTCTTCTTGAATACATATTTACCTATTCTGTAACCCTTGGACAATTTCTCCTTCTCTGCAACTTTCTTTGCTACCAACAATAAATGTCCTAAAAGCTGTAAAAAAAATTATCTTGAATTTCAAAGTATATCAAGCAGTCAAAAAGTAGAGATTACATTTATTCAAATTGTTGTCTCCAGTGTATACGTCTTATTGTTGCTAACATATTTTGTAATAATATTTCAGGAGCATTTAATCTGTAACAGCAAACAATATACAGACAATAAAATGTTGTAACTTGATTTATTTCTAATGGCATAAGTGTACAACTTTTTGTAACATATCAAAAATACTCAAAGATTTTGTTTCAACACCCCTTTTAGCAATTTTTCAGCATTATGTCCAGTTTATTAGGGGAGGAAGCTGAAGTACCAGGTTACCCTGACATTTGGCAGGAAAACTGGTAATCCTTGTCAATTAATATTGGAGTCTAGCACACCCTGCCCACAGTAAGGCCCAAAACTTCGATCTCAGTACTGACATCTACGTGATTGATATTACATGACTAACTTACCATTTGGCCACAGAAGCCCCTCAAAGATACATAGAGGCAGCCCATAAATACAACTGTAATATATATACAATACAAGATATTTTGACAATCTACTCAAATTGCAAACGGGGCCTCGGTGGCCGAGTGGTCAAGGTAGTTCGTCTACTATTGATCACGTGGTCTGTCAACACTGAGATTGCGGGTTCGATTCTCACTGCAGGCAGGGTGTACTCGACTCCAATCTTAATTGACAAGGATTGCCAGTTTTCCTACCGCAGGTCGGGGGTTTTTTTCTCCGGGTACTCCGGCTTCCTCCCCCAATAAAAACTGGACGCCATGATATAGCTGAAAAATTGCTGAAAGTGGCGTTAAACACCATCAAACAAACAAACAAACAAACAAATTGCAAACTGTCTCATTTAACCAGATGTTTAACCAGGCCTACATGTTTTCAATGTCCATATTGATTTGTAAAATGACCCTATTCTTTTTCACAAAAAGTCGTAAGAGTAAAATCTATTGTAAATGTTGGAAAATCAAAAGGAAATCCATTGTGACATCAGCACTTACGATGTATTTCACACTTAACACGTTTTGCGAAAAAAACTGCGGTTTCATATCTAATTGATGTTCTATTCAACTGAATTATAATCATCCTTTCTCTCCTTCATTCACTGTAACTTTACCAAACATGTTAAGATATTTTATTTCCTTATCAATCGATTGCTAAATAATAGATTACAGATGTTTTTATACAAAATTTATCAATTATGTACATACAAAATTAAAGTTTTGACTTAAACAATGTATATACCTGTTGGTCATTATCATCAGCATCATCAATACCAGTCAGTGGTTTCTGTGGAATCACTAAAAAGTGGATAGGTGCTTGTGGATTCACATCTCTAAAGGCTAAACACTGAAATGAATATAAAGTGGAATTATTCCTCACAGACTTCAATACACAAGACCACAACTCAAACAGAAGCAAGGGGTAGGCTCCAAAGTAGACAAGAAAAAAAAGATATAAACAAAAGGGAAACAAGAGAGTAGACAAAGAGACAGGACATAATAACTAAAATAGGCAAAACTGACCAGGTTTAACCACTAAAACAGACAAAAAGACATGTACAATACTGGTGAACACTGAAACAGACATGTACAAAAACTGGTGAACACTGAAACAGACATGTACAAAACTGGTGAACACTGAAACAGACATGTACAAAACTGGTGAACACTGAAACAGACATGTACAAAACTGGTGAACACTGAAGCAGACATGTACAAAACAGGTGAACACTGACAAGGACAAACAACCAAGATGTATCCAATAATGTAGAAGATAGATTAATGTAATAATATGATGCAAGGAAAATATACATGTACAAGAAAAAGAAGGAACAATAAAGTCACATTTTAGTAAATCATTGCAGATAAAGTTGCCATATAAATTTAAATATTTTTTTTATTTGGGTAGGAAGCCAGAGTACCCAGAGAAAAGCCCTGACCTTTGGTAGTACACCAGCAATCCTTGTCAATTAAGATTGGAGTCAAGCTCACCCTGCCCAGAGTGGGACTCAAACCCACAATCTCACTGTTCACAGACCATGTGATCAACAGTAGAAAAACTACCTTAACCACTATGCCATCGAGGCCCAACAATACTTATAATTGTTTATCTTAAGTAAATTTTGCATAAGCAACTAAGAATAGAATTTGCAGTGTTTTGTGTATTCTAATGTGAGGGTTCATGATTGTACTGAAAAATTGATAATCTGATAAGCTATTGTGTCATGTAGCAATCTTATAGCACTAACCTTGTATGCAGAGAAAACTACCCATAAGACCCAGTAATGGATCACTTATAATTTAGTTTGATAATTTATTACTATGTATAAATAATTAAGAATCAATGCAGTGCCAAGTTTGATTTTT
Organism: Limnoperna fortunei; assembly: GCA_944474755.1. NCBI lineage: Eukaryota > Metazoa > Mollusca > Bivalvia > Mytilida > Modiolidae > Limnoperna > Limnoperna fortunei. Next base: position 39,393,110 of record OX104118.1, on the reverse strand, counting down.
CAATGAAAAATCTGCGAATGTGGATGAGTGGAAAGTAGCTCCTCTGCTCCAAATGCTTGTATGCTTGTATAAAATGGTGCCTTATTCAGCAATTTCTCAGCTATATTGCGGCATCCAGTTCTTCATTCATTGATGTAGCTGGAGTACCTGGAACAAATCCCCAACCTTGGGTAGGAAAATGGCAATCCTTGTCAATTAATACTGGTAGTCCAAATGCTCAATGATTAAAATAGAAATGTGAACATCTACATGCAAATGTAAAGTTATTCGGTTTTTTATCTTTATGTTTAAATATAACTTGTAGAAACAAAATATTAAAACATACAAACCAAATCATCCTCATATATTATGTCCGCAGGAATAGATCTATCAAGAATTTTAGAGAAGATGGTTGGCTGTCTTGTTTTTGTTGCTGACTGGGCTTTCTTCACTTCATCGTTACAATTTACTTGACTGGTACATACATTCTGACAAACAAAATTGTACAGTAGATCAAACATCTACATTTGTATACCTATCCAATAGTTAGAGAAGGGGAATGGATCCTTAACCTTGTTTAGCAAGGAAGGGAGTGAGTCATAACTCTTTGCTAGAAAAGATGTAGATTAAATAAAAATAAATAAGAAAATTCAGTAGGTTTGCTGAAAGGAATTTTCACTTAAAGTTATTTTAAAGCTATGTAATATAATGGTGATCCTTAATTTTTTAAAGAAGAAGTAGGGATTCTTGTAGCAATCTTCGCCATCTTTATTAATAATTGATAATTTTTTTGTCATATATAAGTTTTTGTAACCATACAAAACTAGGTCTAAGAACTGATAAACTACACTGAGTTGTATGGCTGATTCCCATGTCCCCAACAGGTGTGGTGCTGGGCTTCAATAATGTTGCCATTAGTGATTTTTTTATTTCAATTGTGAACTTTAATTAACATGCACAAAAGATGACCATTCAATTAGCTGTATGTAATATGAATTGATGTATTATATCCATCAAAATGTTCTTACAAAAATGTATTAACTAACTGGGGGCATTTAAGGTAAAAAAAAGTCAGTGCCACCAAAATGTACACAACTGAATGAATACAATAAATGAAAATGTTTATATTTACCTGTGCTGCAACTATAAATCTTGGTTTTGTACTGGCAGTTATAAGAAAGTTGACAGCTATTGGCAAAAAGTTCAACCGTGTTCTTAATACTGATTGTAGCATAATGGTCTAAGCTGCTTAAATCTACAGAAACAATATTTTTAAGTTAAGTAGACTGTTATCATTACAGTATAAAACTGGAACAACAAAGGTTAAGGTTACTTGTTATTTAATTCAAATTATTCAGTTACATCACAAGGTTTGGGAGTTATTGAAATCAATAATCTAAAAATGAATAAAAACTTTAACTGAGATATTTTCAAGCTAAAATTTACTTATTTTTTAAATCACAGAAGTGGAAACTTGGAAATTAAATCTATTGAAGGTAGTAATAACAGTAACAAACAGAAAGTCAGTCTGAAGGGAAAATATAACAGAAAATCGATCAAAGACAGAAATGGCCACATTTCGTTAAACAGGAAGTAGGTGAGTGATAGACCTGAAATCGAATCCCATGTTATGGGAAGCCATGCTGATGCTGCATACCAAATTTCAAAATAATGGGATTAGTAGTTGCTGAGAAAACTGTTACGAAAATTTTGTCCCCACCCGCCTGCCCACCCAACACTCACCATACTATAACCCAGATTTTCACTCTGTGAAATCTGGCCAAAAAAAAAAAGACTCATGTGGCAAATGATTTGCTTAACCCTGCTCAGAATCAGCATTTAGGCAGCTCTAATCAGATGGAAAAACATGGCAAAAAGTTAATGACATGCCAAGCAACAACAGTTTGAAACATTCCAAGACTGAAGCAAGCTTTTAAAATGTGAAAAGCTATTTTCAGTCCTGAAATGGTCCAGTACTTTGTTGAGTCTTGATAACATAGACCCTAATCATTTAAGAACAGTTGTTGTGAGGCTTTTCTGCACAAACATCTGATATGAACATCAAATTTCAATTGATAATCAATGTCAATACCAAGCAGTTTGACAGTTTCCTCACAAAACAGCAAGTTTCCCTGAAATTGAATGCTGGGATTTTTTTTAGAAAGTTTTCTTTCCAACTGCTATTACCTGAAACTTATCAAGATTCGCCTGCATTTTATTAAACTTGAACTAGTCAATACGCACCTGAGACTTAGTCTTCAGTGTGGATATTAGTGAATTATAGTCAGGGCTACTGAATGACAGTGTATTGTCATCAGCTTAATTATACAATGAATTTTTTTGACAAAATAAAAAATATTGTTAATAAAAACATTAAATAGTAAAGGGTCCAAAATGGATGCTTGAGGAACACCTTTCTGAATGTCAGCCCATCTGCTCAGAACACCATTTACCTTTATCTGTTGTTTTCTGCTTGAAAGATATGACTGTAAAAGAGAAACTGAATTGGGTGAAACATAATATATGATAGTAATTTATCTCATAATAAATCATGGGGCTAACAATCAAAGGCTTTTGATATATCCATGAGTACAGCTGCAATATAATGATTTTTATCAAGGGAATTGCACCAGTCTTCTAAGAGTCTAAGCAGTGTAGTCTAACATTTGTGTCCCCTTCGGAAAGCAAAACGATACAGATTAAATATATAATCGAAAAAGTCTTATAACTGTGTCTCGAGAATTTTCTGGTAAACTTTAATAAAAAATAGTTAAGACACTTACAGGTCTGTAATTTGATTTAAAAATGGATAGTTCTTTTTGTGCAGTGGTGTTTAACTTGAGCTTCCTTGGATCTATCTGGAAAAACACCTGTACATGAACCATAAAATTGTGATGATCTCATTTAGCATGTTTAGGAAAGACATTTCCTATACTCATATTATTTAATAAAATCACAGAAATACAGCATACTTTCACTTTCTAATGATGCTAGTAAAGTTACATTCCAGTGTTATTACCTGGTACTTGATCTACCTAATGCAATTAAAGTAAACTAGATGTCAGTGATATGGTACCCATCTCTGACTGTGGGCCCTGCCGACCTTAAAGTCAAGGTCAAAGGTCATCAACCGTGGTATGTGATACATCACCTTGATATTATCTACCCACAAAAGCATACCTCAAAAGATAGCAAAGTTATAGATCGGACAAGATTAGCTTTGGACGGATGGACAGATTATCACTATAGGGTGTGCCCTAATAATTGTTCAGTTCCATACTTTTCACTGAAAATACAATTCCTTGCAATTTGTTTTAAAGGGACTTAATTTCACTTGGCTTTTGACCTGTACACCTTACTAATACTATGTTTTTGTTTGTTTGATGGTGTTTAACGCCACTTTCAGCAATTTTTCAGTTATATCATGGCGTCCAGTTTTTATTGGGGGAGGAAGCCGGAGTACCCGGAGAAAACCCCGACCTGCGGTAGGAAAACTGGCAATCCTTGTCAATTAAGATTGGAGTCGAGTACACCCTGCCTGCAGTGAGAATCGAACCCGCAATCTCAGTGTTGACAGACCACGTGATCAATAGTAGACGAACTACCTTGACCACTCGGCCACCGAGGCCCCTACTAATACTATGCCTATGGAGTACAACTCAAATCTTCTTTAGGTATACAGTTCACTATCAATAACTGATAATAACGAAACTGTTGAAACTCAAATAAACTAATGCTACATAATCCATCTGGCAGGAAGTTTTATAATGATTCTATTAGCAGGAACCTAGCCTATAAATCAACTATATAATAGTCCCCGGCTAAGGGATTATCATGTCCGATTGTCCTTTCCCAGCGGAAAAACTTCATACAAGTGCAGTAATGACAGTCTTAATGTATTACTGCGGCTTGATTTGTTAAATATCACATGCTAAATTTACTATTACTGCTGACTAGAGAAGTGTGTTTCACTTATTATATTTAAGCAGACCTTTTTAATTGTAAAACAGATTTAAATACTAACTACTAACGGAAGTAGAATAAATGTAACGTTTTCAAAAAACGTCAACAGCAGTAGCTATATTAGAACCTATGCAAGTTTGAACCAGTAATATGCGCGGAGCGTCTTTTTACCACAAAACACTACTCAATACTATAAAATACAAATATACCACAGATTAAAAATTTAAAATATGTATCGAAATTAAAATGTGTCTGCAGCTTAAACGGATCCTGGATTATGAAAAATACACTTTTTTCTATAGAGTTATCTCCACTATATATAAGTCAGTTATGTCAAGACATCGAGTTCCTGTCGAGGTTCACAATGCTAAAATTAATTATGAGAAAACAATTTGTGTAATGTTCTTTCTCAGCTGCGCTGCAGAGACTTTATTTGCTATATATAGCGTTTAATATTTTTATTGCTTTAATTTAAATAAGTGGTTAACTTAAGAAAGGACTGTCAATTTTTCATAATTACTATTGCATTATCAAAACAAAATTCTTTCAGTGAAATAATTTTATACCTTTTGAAGTCCTAGCCCTTACTAAAACGGTTATTATGAAGGCAATGTAAAATAAAGTGAGATTCATCTTCAGCATTCAATTAGTACAAATAAAGAATCTTTCTTAAAAATGGAGCATCACATATTGTATGGTTTATGCCGTTACTTCAAAGCACCATAAAAAGTCTGCCTTTTATTGGTGACGTGTCGTCTTCCTTTAATGTGTTGGTTACGTCACAAAAATGCCAAAAATACAGCGTTTCTGGTAAAATATTTGACTGACATTTTTGTTGTTATTTAAAAATCAAATACTTCAATTTTATCGATGTCAAAAAATTTTTTTCTACTTTTAAATTTTTGTGCTTGTCTACAATATTTTTTTCTGATAGCTCAGCTGCCATCTGAAATGGGTTTGTTCATACAAATGGACCACGTGAATTCTTTTCACACATGCATGTAATCGTATACATGTAGCTCTACAGTGCTCTCTATTAACTTGCAGCATAACCTAGCTAATCATTGGTTTTCACTTTTTATTTTGTTCAGTTAAGAACATATAACTTACCCATTATTAAAAAGTATTTACGGAATTTCCACATCAACACAGGACTTCAGGGTTAATGCAGATATGACACAAATGTTCATTTAATTTGCATCTTAATCTGTTTACTGTGTGACAGATTTATTTTTTAAAAATAATGTCATTAAAATATATTTTTAATTTGATATTGTTTAGAGAAATAATTGTATAACTACAAACCACTTTATCGGCACATTCCGACATTATTATTTAAGGATTGTTTTCAATTGCTTGTTAGATTAATTATTGGCTGTAGACGACTTCGGGTCTGTTTACACAGGGACAGTCTATACTATGTTAGTATAGACTGTCCCTGGTTTACACCATTAAACCGCGAAACGGTTTATGTACAGCGTAAACTCATCCAAAGTCTTCTATGTACTATAATCTAACCAGCAATTGAAAACAATTCTTATATTTTAAATTCAATATTTTGAAAAGAAATAATAAAAACAATATTTAACAAGTATTCAAATAATATTTGCAATTCACAATTTTCAGTGTCGTGGCTTGTTGTTTGCGTATGAATACAACAAGTATTGGCAACGTCATCATTACATATATAATTATTGACGTCAACCATCAGTCACGTGCTGGAATACCATTATAGGTTATTTACGTTTTTTGAAACGAGATGCGTTTTCTCGTTCATATCTCATCGAAGGGCGACAGCCCTGAGATGAGATGACGAGAAAGTGCATCGAGTTTAATAAAACGTAAATAATCTGTTTATCGCTGTTTTGTAACATTGTGACGTCACAATGTTACTCAACGACGTCTTGACAGCGAGCTGAGATGGGCCCATCTCAAGCTAGTAGAGTGAGATGGAATAATATCGCACACAAAGATCAAAGGAAAATACTGCAAAATAGCGATAAAGTTAGGTTATACGAAATGGATAATGTTGCTCAGCTATTTAGTATTTAAAGGAAATTAAAAAATAAATCGATAGTTCAATTCTCTAATTTTGACGTAATATTTCAACCGCTTGACCGGTGTCGAAAATACAGTTCTCGTCATTAGCGAATTTGTTGTTCTCAGCAGTTGATTGGTTTAAAATAATAACTAATAAACTAAGTCCTAGAATCCTCTGCCGTTCACAACTTATTTAGACTTAGATGAGAGCGTTGGACGTCCGAGAACCGTCCAGAGACAAAACAGCAGAGAGTCGGCACATTTGACAATCTCCCGTTGTTATAAAATTTTGTTCGTGTGATTCAACTTTATATAAATCTTTTCTCTATGTATTTTTCTCAGCGAAAATGACCATCGGCAATATATATACACATACATTGGAAAATGATAAAGGGTTAACCGAATACGGTAATATAAATGTCTGTGTTGATTAATTAATTTAAAGGTGTCTTAATGACAACGTCATATTAAAGTGAGTAAGTGGAATTAAACATTAATCTGGTTAAAAATACAAATTCATAGGTTTAAATGTAATCAAAAGATGTTCGCAAAAAGTCGTGTGGTGCATTTTTTAGTTATCTTAAAACAATTTAATTGTTTCATAAGTTGTCCATTCTTATCTGATGAAAGGTAGTAGTTTTGGAATTCAGCTATATTATGGGCTAAAATGAACATCCGGTTCGAAATTTATAGTAGTTCTGATTTAAAGAGATGTTTGGTTAATTTGTTTGTGATCGTTTGATCTGTCATTCGACGAAAAACAATCCATATAGCAAATTTTTACAACGATGACAATATATTGGTACCGATAAACATGACGTTACAAACTCAGATAAACCGATTTGCAGATTATTTTGTTGTATGTGGATTGGACGTCAGATCTGGATTGGAACCAGACCAATTGTCTGGTTAGAACATTGTTATTATTTATTATGCACAATATATGAACTTAATTTATTATAAAAGCGAATTAATCAGGTTCACGGTATTTGCCGGTATTAAACGAATTTGATACCATTTCTCCCATTTATTCATTAAATAAATAAATTTCTTCAGTCATTGATGCCTAAGAATTCCAATATGTAGCCAATGTAGGGTGTGACCACAAACTACTACCATCACTGGCAAACCATTTCAATATACACTTTAAAATAATTGTCTCATTGAACTGTTAACTATAAAATTTAGCTTTCCTTTAGCTCGCTTTGGACGGCAACTCAGTCTCAGGTGCACAAGTTGCCTTAGCGTGGTCCCACTTTGTCCGTGTTCTTCATAATAACCAGCAAAGTTAAAGGCATATTGTCTACGATTTTCACATAATTTTTAAACAACTTGTGAAACATGTTTGAATAAATAAATGATTATTTTTATTCAGATTTATGTGAAAAAATGTCAGTTTTATCGTGTTTTATAGCAATTATAAGCAATAAAATACGTCTTATGAATTATTGTCAACAAGACAAGGAGTACAATAATTTGATGTAAACCCTTCCTTATTCATATGACCTGCAGTTTGAACTCACACTGAGCTTGCGCATTTAAAGAATGCTTTTCACACGCCGAAATGGCTAAAATTTCCTCTATGTTATTTTATCATTTTGCGTGTGTCAATATGTTTTATATATTTTTTGTAATGAGACAAGCAATATTTCACTTCAAACAATCAACATTTGTGTTATTTGATAAGAATCCCACAATTGCGCTAAACGAATGCAACTACGATGTACATGATTGTTTATGTTTATGTTCTAAAAATAACTTAAACTTCATCCTTACGAATCGAGGTCAGTGCATAATTAATGAGATTCCACTGGAGGTCAGTCAATGTTTTTCTTCAAAATTCACTGATACACTAATTTGTTTACGGAAAAGTTTTCTATCATCATTTTTCATATAATGTAATATAATTCTGGTACAAAATACTTGACAAAAAATTACGCTTTTCGTAGACAATATGCCTTTAAGTTACCCTGTCTTTTTGAACAGTTATTCTATGTCACCTTTCAATTTTATTCCTTTTTGGTCAGAAATCTACTTTATTTTTGTCATAGGTCATGTTTATCATGTAACATGCTGTTCTTTAACAAAGGGGAATATTAAACATTGTAAGCTGGTTCCTGTCTGACTATACTTTGTACATAAAGCATTGTGAGAAAATACATAGTTCAAATCTAAAGAAAATATTTATTCTGTCTGGGGCAGATATGAGCTTGGTGCCGGAGATTGGAAATGCGATGCTGATAGTATTGAAATGAGAATCAGCATCACAATAAAAATTAGTATTTTGAAGGTCATTTAAAAAAAAAATTTAATCTGATTAAATATATGTAATAGTGCATTTGTCTGGGGCAGATATGAGCTTGGTGCCGGAGATTGGAAATGTGATGCTGATAGTATTGAAATGAGAATCAGCATCACAATAAAAACATAGATGATTTTATAAATGTTGACAATGATATTATTTCTACATTTGGTTCTACTATATTTATAATTCAATCAATTTGTTTACTAGTGACAAACAAACAGTTATTTTGTTGAATATGTATGGACATGTTTGATATATAAGAAGACTGTCTGTGATAAGTTAATCATTCTGTTGTGGTCATTTGTTGGTACTTTATCCTCATTTATAAAAGACAAGCTTCTCCCTCTAATTCTTAACTAGCATGAGCCCTGCCCTTTGAATAGAATTGCGGACATAAAAGCTGTTAGCTAGATGACTACCAAAATTAAATAAGGGTTTAAATGTTTTGTTTCCCTGAAGATAACGAGAAAATGAATCGTATCGAAATGTATCGTATCATCACATTGTATCGTGATACATAGCATTTTGTGGGTATGTGTATTGTTATAGCCCTACTACATAACATGATTTAATAATTTCAGATACCCAATGTGTTAATCTGAGAATCCTCTGCCATCCAACACAATTTTAGACTTTGATGGGAGCATTGGACCTCAGAAAGCTTTCCATAGACAAAACAGGCCTATTGCTCCCTTCAAAGTTTAAAAAAGTCTTAGACAGCAGAGGATTCTCTACTACCAATGTGTATAACTGGATGAATACATTATTGTGTTAATATTGAACTGGTACCTGAAATTGTGATAAACTATTCAACCAGTCTTTTCCACTAAACAGCAACATATTACATTTAATGGCTTCATTTTATAATTAAAAAATTGTATGCCATGATATAGATGAGAACTTGATGAACAAGTTGTTTAAATTTAACACCATTTAAATTGTAAACCGCAAATTCCAGAACTCTGCATATCCACACAAAATTTTACATTATTTCATAAATTTCATAACTATCTTTATGCATAATGTATTTATCATCAATATGTCTGTGGACATGTATTAGAGCACTGCATGACAATCCTGTTAAATTCTTACTGCTAATTATATTTCAGGTGAACATTTACAATGCCCTCCGCTGGATCGACCATTTAAGTCTAAAGTATTAGAACATTACCCAGATTCTGTTCCATGGAATGCATTCGACAAAGTTGCTGTGGGAATGGTAATTAACAATAAAAAAACAAAACTGTTCAATTTTCCTATTTAATGTAGTCTGTATTTTTTAATAATTTAGTAAATCATAAAAAATTTTTGTCTAATTTCTTACAAAAAATTGAGTTTGAGTTGAAGTCCCTATTTTAGCCAGACATGATTTCTTGGAAAATATTTAATTAATCTGAGATGTGGCATTCTTTATGTTTCTTTAGAGAAATCCAGACAGTTACAATGTATTTTAAGACCACCTCCACATTTTAGTTATCTACATGTAGAGTGTAGATCACTAACCGACATCAGATGCAGTTGTCAAGATAGAATCAAAACTTAAAATTGGTTCATGCATTTCTGCATTTTTCCTAAACTGTCCCATTACAAGGAATTTCACAAAAGAACTTTTGATCTCATTGTGACACTAAAATTATTACTTTGTGTGCATGTATGATCATATCCTTTATATAATGAGAAGGTCTCCCTTATCCACAACCAATGGATGTGCTGGGCTGCTCTGTGGGTTGAGCACTAGGAACCCTCCCAGTATGGTCATAGTACGTCAAAATTACCTACTTGTATCATCTAACACCTTCAGTGTACCAATATTGAATGCTAATAGATTTGTTTACTGTCAACAGAAATGATTCTTCATTTTGTTTCTTCTAGCTATGCTTTCCACGAGGACTGTCATTTTCCACTCAGAAAACTAATAGAAATCCTAGATTCCACTCATTTATTATTACCAGAGAAGATGGCACAAGAACATACGGCTCGGCCTTTATTTATTATGAGGAAGTCACGGACAAGAAAATCAGTGCTGCCATGCAAACATTGCAACACATGTTTCAAGCAGAAGTTGAAAGTGATGTTTCTGAATCCATCCACATTGAACAAGTGGGTGGAAATCTCAGATTCAGCCCACGTACAATCAAGAAAAGGACAATTGATGAATCCAAAATTTACAATTCAAATAGAGACAATCTGTATGTTACAAAATGTTTGTGTCTAATTACTCAGCAGCCATTTGTTTTGTCAACACGACAGTTTCTACAACAGCTACACAGTGCCATTGTCGATCCCTCAAATGTAGAGTTCTCACTCGAGTCCTACATTTATAATGTTCTGTATGAAGTTCCTCTCCCACCTCCTGGTCGAAGTATGAAGTTTTATGGAGTAAAATCACCTATATTCTGTCAGCGTCCAAGTAAGTTTATCAAAACAGTTAAATACTATGTTACACACCATCATTCTTGGAGAATTTTTTTTAAACAATTAAGGGTTACCGTATATATACTAGTACACACTTTTGCTGTGATGTTTTATTCAGGTGTATTGAATGATATTTTATTTATTGCATTGTGTGAGTGCATGACAATGACATACTAGCATTACATTTCTATTACTAATTAAGCACGTGAAATCAAACAGTATTAAAGATTTAAGGAATTTGTCATATTATATTCATAGTAGTAGTACTTGTACATTTGTATGAGGCTGATGTGCATTTTGTGTTCATTTTTCCTTGATAACATAGTGTTTGCTGCACTAAAACCAACTATTACCGTATTAATTTTAACTTATTTCTGGATATATATTTGCATGTTACTAGGAGCAAAAACCAGGTTATGATAATGTAATTCAAGTGACAAGTACTGAAATGTTCCATTTTAACCTTTTGAAAGTTAATACTTATTGGCCTTTGTAAATACATTTTATTTGTAAATCTTATGATTAAAAAAACTGTATTTCCACTAAAAAAGTGGACAGGGCATATACAAGATGTATTTCACACCTGAGCCCATGCTCACTGACTGTGGGTGGACAATGCTTCATGTAAATCTGCCCGAGTTGTAGCATACATGTACATGTACATGTATATAATTTAAAAGTTTTTAATATCCAAATGTAAAGAATTATTTAAAGATTGATTTTATGTGTTAAATCTTATATGAATGAACAGTTTGGAATGTGCTTTGATTTTTTTATGCTTACTCTTGTTTGCAGTGGATTGGAGAGAAGTCAAAGGTTTGTTTAATACACTTTGGTGTTTGTGCTTTGGGTGTTGTGGCAGCCATTGTAATTTGTTCTGAATGAGATAGTTAACATGATTCTTTGCAGCTATCAGGAATGCTGTGTTTAATATGATAATGAAAATTAAACTGTATCTTCATATACCAGTAATGCACATTGAAAAAAATAGGGATATAATTTTCATTTTAAAAAAATATTAATTTTCATGTAACATTGTTTTTAGAAAATAATGTCTCAGGCTCCTCATTTATTTTCATCAAGCTACATGTATGTAGCATTAGCTAAAATGATTATCATTGTGTATTGTCATTTTCAAGACCAATTCATATTCTAAGAGTGGAAATATTTACAGTATTTACTGTTAACCAAGTTTTATCTGTGAGCAATTTAAATTATCAGAAATAGGTTCAGGACCAATCTAATTAAAATTAAATCTTTCACTTGCTCCCCCCTTTTTTGATATTGGTCGCTGCGACCAATAGCACAAAGGTGGGAGCAAGTGAAGGATTTAATTTTAATTAGATTGGTTCAGGACGAATGTTATTTCTCATTGTTTCTTATTTGGGCTGTTTCATTTAAACATATATGATATCCGGGAAAGGCATTAAAAAAAAATGGAAGATCATCAATCATGTCAATAGTAGCAACCTTTTCTGTTATATTTTCATTTGGTAAATATGTTTAAGATGCCGAATGATAAATATGATTTCAAAGACTTTGACAAAATGCCTTCCCAGGATGAAATGTATGTTTCTAATAGAATAGTTCTAAGATTTCTAGTTTACAATGTGACACATATTTAATGTAGACAAGATACATTGTAGCTTAGTTTCCCTTTCACTCCCAAGCTCATCATTACATAAAGAGATTTTATGTTGTGTTAGATAGTCATGTTGAAACCATACAGTAAACAAATCGTCATGCCAGCAAAGAATCAGAAAAATGACTTTAATTATATGTTTTTTCTCATAGCAGCATCGTAAGTCATGTCCCTATACATGTACATGTAGGTACATGTGACTTACTGTGACCATACTGGGAGGGTTCATAGTGATCGACCCACAGAGCAGCACAGTGCATCCACCGGTGGTTGATAAGCTAGACCCTCCCACTGAGGTCATAATACGAAAAGCATGGTCGTGGAGCATAGTGGATAATGGTTTGGAAAGTGCCATGCTCCTTGCATGATAAAGACCCCTTATGTAGATTTAGAAAAAAAGTAGGCTCACTGAAGCCGCTACAAAAGAATAAATTCTCCGCCCCTACCTGAACTCCATACTTGTCCCCATTGGCAGTCTAAATTGTGTTCCCTGTGTCCCATCCCACCCCATTTTTCCATTAATTGTTTGTTAACTTGTTCTCGTCCTGAATATAGCTGAAATACTGCTCGCTTGCAATTGACATAAAGCAAACATCCAATCATCAATATGACTTAAAATTGCTCTCAACTTCATGCTAGATTACCTGTTACATGACCAGATGACATTACTCTCCAGGTACTTTTGCTTTCTTCAGCCAACATCAGGTATAAATATATATGTGCCAAGAAATACAAGTACTGAATATATAATTAAGGATAATGTTTCCTTTTGTCATTCCTATGTTAAAATACAGAAACTTCCCAGGCTTTACTGCACCATGGAATACCATAAAGAGCTAATGAATAATATGCTTATAGACTAGATCTGCTCTCAAAAGCCATGAAGAAATATTTAGAATTTCATACCGGTAATAATTTCTCAATGGTCTTTTTTTGAAATACGTAATGAAATTATAAAAAAGGAAACTTGGGTCATTGACACATGGCACAAAAATGTTCTATTTAGAATCATGTGGATCTTCTACATGTATTACATAAACATCATATTTGATGGCTGTTTCATGAAGGGGAAATAATCTATAAACCAATATGGCCAAACTATTTTTAGTTGTGTCACTTGCTCGAATTGGCCAATAAAAACATAAGTAACATGAGATAGTAATGCACTGCTCAGAGATCTGACAAAGGATTTTAAAGTAGGTATTTTTCTTAGTCATGTTATTAACGACTTTGTTTCTTCAGATTTTTAATCATCAAAGATCCTTCTATAATTTCATTTAAAATGTCTTATAAACTTTATCAATTCTTACAAACTATAAAAACTATTAAAACCTTGTTATTTTTTAAGTGCCAACAAAACGTCCTAATTTGCAGGAACTGGTAACCAACAGACATGAGACAGCACCTCAAATGCATCTCAGTAATAAATTGTCCTCTGGTACTAGGTATCTGCAAGGACCTCCCATTAGGGTACTATTTCAAAATGTCATTGTTAAAATCTTAGCTGAGGTGAAATGCCGGTTTTAACCAATCTAAACATGAGAATTTGATGCAAATGCTGGTTTTAACCAATCTAAAGATGAGAATTTGATGCAACAGTTGAGAAAAAATTCAAATTAAGACTTAAGACTTAACATGTGTTTTGAGAAATCCAATTCTAATATGATGTCCTTATAAAGTAAAATGATATTACCTGATATATCCCTACTTCGCACACATGCAATGTGATGTAACATCACAAGTTTTACGACGTCACAATATTTATTGCAAAATTTTGAAATTCTGAAATACAAGTAAAAAAATAAGACATATCAAGGGCATGTTATGGTAAAAAATTCAATAAATGTTTTGTTTAAGTGTATTTTGTCCACCGTACATTGCAAACTTAAAAGGAATTTCTTGACCAAAAATGTTTCATCGTGCAAATGGTGGCTAGAAAATCATGGCCTATAGGGCCCACTTGAATGGGAAGACATGATTTTATCATATTAGAATTGTAATAATTCACTCTGGGTAAAATGTTGTACTCATTTACACATGGGCTGGTCCTTTATATTAATATTTTCTTAATCAGTATTGCTCAGTAAAAAATAATGTACATGTATAAAGACCTAGACCATGTGTAAATGATTACAACATCATACATATACCCATCACGAATTATTTCTTGAGAAAGCATTGGCAGAGCTTCCTAGTATTACTTAACAAAGGAAGAGGTATTCTCAATACAAGTTGAATAGTACTTAAAGCAAGAGTCAGGACTTTTATTGAATTCTTCATCAGGAAGTCACTGGTACTATAATTGTATGTTATTTTCATGAAGTTTTTTTCAGTTATTTAAAAACTTAGTTTTTGGTTTTTTTAATATAAACCACTTACATCTACATGTACATGCTATTAACAGTTAGATAATTTTAAATTTGATGCTTTTTTTATGTGTATTGTAAATATACTATACTTCATAAAATCTAATATTATTTGCTTTATTTCAGGTGTAAGTGAGCTCCCTTTGTTTGACTTCCTGTTTTCAGAATTATTTGATTACCTTGATATCAAAGACATTATTCAGCTATTTACCACATTATTGCTAGAACATCAAGTCTTGTTGTATTCATCTGGTAAGTTGTGGGCTCTAGACAATGAAGAAGAATACCAATTTTTAAGCTTTCATAATTGTATTTAGTTAGATAATTTAATGACACATATCAAAGCAGTTTATTAATGACACATATCAAAGCAGTTTATTAATGACACATACATGTATCAAAGCAGTTTATTAATGACACATACATGTATCAAAGCAGTTTATTAATGACACATACATGTATCAAAGCAGTTTATTAATGACACATACATGTATCAAAGCAGTTTATTAATGACACATACATGTATCAAAGCAGTTTATTAATGACACATACATGTATCAAAGCAGTTTATTAATGACACATACATGTATCAAAGCAGTTTATTAATGACACATACATGTATCAAAGCAGTTTATTAATGACACAATCAACCAACTTAGATTTTAATTCTTATCTGTTGCTTTGAAAACTAGTTAATAAGAATATTTTATTATAAATAAAATGGTTTTTTTCTGATAGTAACCAATTCAATGTATAACAGGAATAGTAATATTTGATATTTTCTATTTCATTGTGGATAAAAACGATATCCACTGTAGTTTAATTACTGTGTATTTTACTATTTTTATGCTCAGTATCATCTTTTTAAAATTGGAAATGATTGATAACACTATTCAGTTTCGAAACACATAATAAACTTAAATAAACTTAAATTTCTTATTTTTCAGATTACCAAAGGTTAATGTTAGTAGCAGAGTGTATGAATGCCCTGATATTCCCGTTTCAGTGGCAACATGTCTATGTGCCAATCTTGCCAGCCTCGCTCACACATTTCCTAGATGCTCCTGTGCCTTTTATAATGGGTCTGCACCATGGTAATGAAAGCAAATCAGAACTCAGTCTACCAAGTGAAGTAAGATTTCCATAAAATTTATTTGAGTTATCATTTCAGAATTAGATTATACATGTATATAGAGCATATGGCCTCTATAAATAATAATGTTTCTTCCACCAGAGTCAGACCTTATATCAATATTTCATAAAATGAAGACAAATATAAGGTCTCACTATGTTCAAAAAAATACAGAGCCCATCTGCAATAATCTTATTTTAATTTTAATATTTAAAATTTCAAAGTGTCTCTAAGACAATTATGTCTCCCCCACTTGGTGAAGAGACATATTGTTTTTGTCCTGTCTGTCTGTACGTCTGTCCATCACAAAGTTATTCCTCTGAAACTACTCAACCAAATGAAATTTTATGAAACTTGGTATGTAACAAGTACACCGTATGTAGATGTGCATATTACCTAGAAATTCTGATCCTCAAAAATTTTGTGGGAGTTATGGCCCTTTGAACTTTGAATTTTCCAAAAATTCCTCATAAATCATGATTTCCACTCAATTTCTCTGAAACTATTGAACCAAATTTTATGAAACTTGGTACATAGCAAGTACACCATATGTAGTTGTGCAAATTACCAGGAAATTTTTATCCTCAGAATTTTTGCGAGTTATTGCCCTTTGAACTTAGAATTTTTCAAAAATTCCTTATACATCATGGTTTCTGCCCAACTCCTCTGAAACTACTGCTTCAAACTTTACAAAACTTGGTACATAGCAAGTACACCATATGTAGTTGTGAATATTACAAGGAAATTTTTATCCTCTGGGTTAGGTCTGGGGAACTGGGGTGGGTTATGACATTGGAATTTTTAATGTGACTTCAACAGAGGGCGCTGTGCTCATTAGAAACCTAATGTGTACTCAAAGAGTATGAAGGATGCCATATACTTATTAAAACCTATGTAAGTAGGATTCATAACCAGACTTTAAAACTTAACTTGATGAATTCACCTTGTTAGGTTCCTTGTCCCAGTTCATTTCAAGAAGACTGCTACAAACAGCTAATATGTGTCTTTATATTTCAATTACAGGTGTTTGTTTTTAGATGGGAAGTGTCCTTTGAATATTAATTGAAAAACTGAATATGGCAGATACATGTTTAATTGTAAACACGGACCACCATATGTGTAAGATTTACTGTATTTTCTTTCATTGTAGGCCAATATGTGTTTTGTTGATATTGATGACAAAACAGTAGAAATTCCAGAAGATCTTCCAAACTTTCCCCACTCGCAAGAATTGACAGAAGAACTTGTGAATGTCTATAATAAATACAGACAAAATCATGAAAAATCAACAAAAATAACCACCCGAAAGTCTTTCAATACTTTAGAAAATTGTGATAATTCTTTAAAAGGATCCAAATTACACAACCAGAGTTGTCCAAACCTTCAAAATAAACTTGATATTCTACAGCAAAATCCAGCATTTGTTAAAATAAGTGAGATTGCAAAGAAGACAGGAGTATGGACTGCTATAGATGAATTCTCAGAAAAAACTGACGATAACTCGGCAAAGTCAAATGAATGTAGTGACCCTAGTTCTATGAGTCAACAGGAAATTGCACAACTGAATTTTAATAATACTGTCAGAGAAATTTTTCTAAATCACTTCTTGCACATATTTAGTTCTTATGAAACATTTGTTATCCCACCAAATCAAGATATGGAGTCATGGTTAACGAACCGAGAAACAATGCAGAACTTTGATAAAGCAGCTTTTCTCAGCGATCAACCAGAAGGTTACCTCCCTTTTCTGTCATATTTTACAGAGACACAAATGTTTGCAACTTTTGTAGACAATAAAATTTTGTCACTTTGGGAAGATTCAGAACCTAATCTAAGAATTTTTGACCGAAGGCTAAAATTATTGAAAGAAACTGTAGGAGAAAATATTAGTCACACGTATGCACCTTGTACAACAATTGAGGACACAGGTACATGTAATATATTTTTGAATTATTGCTATAACTTGTAATAATTTCTAGTACATACATATAATATGGGTTGAGTCATTGGTTATTTCATGTCTTGTCTTTAAGGGATGAATTAACTTTAATATATTTATAATAATTAAATTTAAATAAATAAATAAAAATTAATTAATTAATAATAATTAAACTTTAACTACAATAATTTAACTTTATTTGATGGCAATTGTAATGAACTGTCTGAAATGAAAAAGAATAATCTACAATTATATTGTTGTACATGTATCAATCGAAATTGTGAACATCGTAGTATGTTATGTAGCATTTATATGTGTTATGTGAAACATCTATATGTGTTTATATTACTAAGTAATTGATTCCGTTTTTATTTTTTAGAAAATTTATTAAAGAAGAGAGTGATCTATGTTGATCATGTGTCACCTAAGCCTCACAGTTT
This sequence comes from Limnoperna fortunei, assembly GCA_944474755.1. Lineage (NCBI taxonomy): Eukaryota > Metazoa > Mollusca > Bivalvia > Mytilida > Modiolidae > Limnoperna > Limnoperna fortunei. Next base: position 39,374,889 of record OX104118.1, on the reverse strand, counting down.
GGAGGGACTGTCAAATCCTACTCCAATAGAGCAAGGATATTTTCCAGTGTTAAATGACGGAGTCCTTAACACAGAACCAGTCATCAAGTAAGGATTAAAATAGACAAAAGGTGTTTCTGTGAATCATTAAATGCTTAATATATAAACTGATGCTTGTTTTATCGAAGTCCGTAACATTTAAAAGACAAAAGGGTATCTAGGTATCAACTTATGCACGTTTCAAAGAAGTCCATAATATTTAAATGTTTTCAAAGTATCTTTTGATCTGGAAGCAGATAAGAATAACATTGATGTAACTTTTGTTAAAATTCATTGTTTGTATAGTAAAATATCAGTCCATAATTATGATCAATTAAATAGAGATATTTTTCTTTTTTCATGTTATGGTATACTTTTAGTTTATATTAACATTTTTGAATTTTATAGAAAAATCTATAAAAGATGTTTGCTATAACTTACCTGTATGTTATTAGTAATCTTTTTTTAGCTGAATCATATATATACAGCTCTTTTATTTAGAATTTCAATTACCTAAAAAAAACTCCCATTTTATATTAACACAGTTCAAATCCAAATGGCTCAGATATCGCTATCATATAATTTAGATACTGCTTTAAAAGTTAAAATTGTAATTATCAGATTGTTTTTGTGTTACAAAAACTCATATTCATTTTGGAAAACATGCATATATACAAAAATGTGTGTGAAAGTAAAATATATATTATCCAAAAATTCTAAGAACTTATATGTTTCCTTGCAGAAGTGAAAACAATTCACATTTATGCAAGTTTTCTCATGAAGAAACAGTGTAAATGTTCATACATCCTACTATCTATAGATACCTAAAACAAACAACAAAAATTAATTACTACAAGACAAAATACCAAATCACCAAAAATAAGGAAAAACAGCATAAATTGATTGATTGATTGGATGTTTGCTTTATGTCCAGTCAGCAGTAATTCAGCTATATTCAGGATGATAAAAATAAAAAAAAACTCTTAAGGCATAAACTGCTTCATATGAACAGTAACATAAAACATCTGGCTGGGTTAAAACAATTGAGTCTGCCAACACTGAGGTGGGGGTTTGAGTCTCACTGCGGGCAGGGTGCACTTGACTCCAATAATAATTGACAAGGATTGCTAGTTTTCCTATCGAAGGTTTAAAATTGTCTCTGGATACTCCATCATCTTCCCCAATAAAAACTGGACACCACGATATAGCAGAAAACTTGCTGATAGTGATTTAATACACCATTCAAACAAACAAACAAAAACATAAAACAAAAAAATGTTATCCCAGCCTTTCCTTTCATTGTAATCTCTGAGGAGATGATGCTTGTCTTTCCAGAATAAGGAAAAAATAGCACAGTTTATACCATGGTAATAGTTACTGTTATAGAAATGTTGATACATCTGATGTTTTTAGGAGCAAGTCTAGAGAAGGAGTGAAGTGGAGAAGGAAGGACAGGCAACTCCAGCATTCAGAGCATTTAAAGATGAACTCCGATCAAAGAGAGGTAACAGAATGTTCAATCACATAATCTGTCATTACATAATTTTATTTTCATTTTAATTCTACTTTTTGCAGAAATTTTATTATTAAAACATATTAGAAATTTTACCAGTCATTTACACAAATGGAATGCATAAGGTTTATAATTTAATTTGCTTTGTAAGCTGAAATCTGATTGGCTAATTCAAATTGAGGAACCCATATTATACAATATGACATTCCTTCAGCGCTCGTCATATGACATATCTTACGCCTTTACAATTGAAATAGCCTCATTACGTCATAGAAGTTTTTACCATTAAAATTGTTAAGATTTATAGGTGAAATTAAATTATAAGGATTATTTTTTATTTCTAAACAGTTTATAATCTTTAACCTGGTTTGAGTCTGTTTACACCATTCATAAACCACTTCTTGGTATATTAGGCGTAAACAAAGCCAAACCATGTTGTATCATATAAATTGTTCAGAAATTTGAAATATTGCTTGATTCTTATTGTTTGTTTAGAGTTTTAAGAGAAATAAACTCCATTTCTCCATTCATAGATAAGAGTTTTTGTAATAAATACTGGGGTTATTACATACATACATACATGTATTAACATAAGCATTAAATAACTTTAGCTTCTAGGTCAGTGGGGACCACAGAGATGGATACCATCTCACTGATATTTACATATGTACATATTGAAACCCTGGCATAGCACTTCATATTGCTGCAAGTAGCTGTGTGTTTCTTGTCCTAATTATACTGGAACAGGAAAAAATCATAAATATGGGTGGTTACTTTGTTTAGGTGGGTACCATGTGTTGTTAAAATGAATGAGCAAAAAGTTAATGAATGATTTTATACTGTAGGTTGTACAAAAACATGCTAAAATGTGGATAGTGAGTAATATATAATTTGTTCCTCCAGAAGGGTTATTTGACAGAAGTTTGAGTGTTTAATTCTGGACCGTTGTGAACGCTTCATTATGTAATGCTTTAATATTTATCTAGTGTAAATTGAGCAACAGATTTCTTGCAATGTATACTGCTTTAAGACTTATTATTTACCCTTCTGGAGATTTTTGTTACAGTTGTATAGCACTGTCACTCTCCATCTGTGCTTACTTCGTCAGTCTGTAAGAGTTTTATTATTAAACATTTCTTCCCTTTATCAGTATGTCTTTGAGATATCATAATTATTTTTTGTGTCTGTCAAGCTAAAACCAGATGACAAAAAACAGTACATTAATAATATTTCTCATTTAAATTGGTTTTCTTATAGGAAAAATACCATCAAATACATGTACATGTACTACCAGCCTAATATTAAACCTTTTACAAGTCCGATACAAGATGCTCTTTTAGGGTTTTTTATGATCTTGTGAATTCCTACAGAATAATGGAATTTCCAAGTGAAATCTTTTTCTTCAATGCTAAATCCTTCAATATTAAAAGGAGACTGGGTGAATTTAGCAATTGTAAATCAGCCAGTAAATAAATATTTCTGATTGCTACAAATTGCACAGATTGTTGTGGTGTGTATTCTGGTTGTGACAGTTTTTTTAAACTTATGTTATTTCTTATTAACCTTTTTTTAACTTCATGTAATTAGAAGTAAAATGTTTTATTGTTAACTAATGTGACTTCAGATAATTAATAGTGAATCTGTTTAGTTTAAGGATTGACTCTCATTTTTTTATTTTTTATTGGCTTGTTAACCAAATTTCGGGTGTTCAATGCTGAACATTGAAAATTTGGTTTACAACCCACTACAAAAATTGAAAAAGTCATTCCTTATAAATAAATACTAGTGATTTTCTGCTTTTATGAGAAAAAAATTTTTGTGAGTGCAGATGCTCAGTTAAGTGGTTTTAATAAGAGATTACTTGAATTCAAAAAACACCTAATAGTATATCTTTTTGTACAGAACCATTCATTATTATTGATACCATCATGCCTCATCTGGTGTGACATTACTAGGATGCTCATGCAACTCTTACCACTGACTCAACAAATCAAATATATATATTTTGTTGTACTAACACATGGTTTAGTGGGAGTGTTCACAAGGCAGTCATTGGAGTGGTCACTATGTGGGCAACACTACACTGCCTATGTATTGCAGCAGTCATGGGAGTGGTCACTAGGTGGGCAACACTACACTGCCTATGTATTGCAGCAGTCATGGGAGTGGTCACTAGGTGTGCAACACTACACTTCCTATGTATTGCAGCAGTCATGGGAGTGGTCACTGGGTGGGCAACACTACACTGCCTACATATTGCAGCAGTCATGGGAGTGGTCACTAGGTAGGCAACACTACACTGCCTACGTATTGCAGCAGTCATGGGAGTGGTCACTAGGTGTGCAACACTACACTTCCTATGTATTGCAGCAGTCATGGGAGTGGTCACTGGGTGGGCAACATTACACTGCCTACATATTGCAGCAGTCATGGGAGTGGTCACTAGGTAGGCAACACTACACTGCCTACGTATTGCAGCAGTCATGGGAGTGGTCACTAGGTGTGCAACACTACACTTCCTATGTATTGCAGCAGTCATGGGAGTGGTCACTGGGTGGGCAACACTACACTGTCTACGTATTGGAGCAGTCATGGGAGTGGTCACTAGGTGGGCAACACTACACTGCCTAGGTATTGGAGCAGTCATGGGAGTGGTCACTTAGTGGGCAACACTACACTGCCTACGTATTGGAGCAGTCATGGGAGTGGTCACTTAGTGGGCAACACTACACTGCCTACGTATTGGAGCAGTCATGGGAGTGGTCACTAGGTGGGCAACACTACACTGCCTAGGTATTGGAGCAGTCATGGGAGTGGTCACTAGGTGGTGAAAACACTACACTGCCTACGTATTGGAGCAGTCATGGGAGTGGTCACTAGGTGTGCAACACTACACTTCCTATGTATTGAAGCAGTCCTGGGAGTAGTCACTAGGTAGGCAAAACTACACTGCCTACATATTGGAGAAGTTGTGGTCACTAGGTGGGCAACACTACAATACCTACATATTGGAGTGGTTGTGGGAATGGTCACTAGGTGGTGAAAACACTACACTGCCTACGTATTGGACAGTCATGGGAGTGGTCACTTAGTGGGCAACACTACACTGCCTACGTATTGGAGCAGTCATGGGAGTGGTCACTAGGTGGGCAACACTACACTGCCTAGGTATTGGAGCAGTCATGGGAGTGGTCACTTAGTGGGCAACACTACACTGCCTACGTATTGGAGCAGTCATGGGAGTGGTCACTAGGTGGGCAACACTACACTGCCTAGGTATTGGAGCAGTCATGGGAGTGGTCACTAGGTGGTGAAAACACTACACTGCCTACGTATTGGACAGTCATGGGAGTGGTCACTTAGTGGGCAACACTACACTGCCTACGTATTGGAGCAGTCATGGGAGTGGTCACTAGGTGGGCAACACTACACTGCCTAGGTATTGGAGCAGTCATGGGAGTGGTCACTTAGTGGGCAACACTACACTGCCTACGTATTGGAGCAGTCATGGGAGTGGTCACTTAGTGGGCAACACTACACTGCCTAGGTATTGGAGCAGTCATGGGAGTGGTCACTAGGTGGTGAAAACACTACACTGCCTACGTATTGGAGCAGTCATGGGAGTGGTCACTAGGTGGGCAACACTACACTGCCTAGGTATTGGAGCAGTCATGGGAGTGGTCACTAGGTGGTGAAAACACTACACTGCCTACGTATTGGAGCAGTCCTGGGAGTAGTCACTAGGTAGGCAAAACTACACTGCCTACATATTGGAGTGGTTGTGGGAATGGTCACTAGGTGGGCAACACTACAATACCTACATATTGGAGTGGTTGTGGGAATGGTCACTAGGTGGGCAACACTACACTGCCTAGGTATTGGAGTGGTTGTGGGAGTGGTCACAAGGTGGGCAACACTACACAGCCTAGGTATTGGAGTGGTTGTGGGAGTGGTCACTAGGTGGGTAACACTACACAGCCTAGGTATTGGAGTGGTTGTGGGAGTGGTCACTAGGTGGGTAACACTACACAGCCTAGGTATTGGAGTGGTTGTGGGAGTGGTCACTAGGTGGGTAACACTACACAGCCTAGGTATTGGAGCAGTCATGGGAGTGGTAAATAGGTGGGCAACACTACACTGCCTATGTATTGGAGCAGTCATGGGAGTGGTCACTAGGTGCACAACACTACACTGTCTAGGTATTGGAGTAGTCGTGGGAATGGTTTACGCCCAAAAGTTCCAAATGGGACTGGTTGCCAATTTTCTATATTACTCTGCTCTCTCATTAACCAGTTGTTGTAAAAGCCCAAGTATATCGAAAATGCAATCACATGGCAGACGAAGCAGAAATGGGCATTAAGAATTGCGTGTTTCACAATATTTAGATAAATTTAAGGGTAACTTCATTATTGTACATCTCTTTCAAAGGTCGATCTGATTTTGATTTTTCTTGTAATCATATTGATATATCAGTTTTATTTTATAGGTGGGGATACTTTCCATAAAAACATTTTCTAGGTTGTGCCTCTAAAAAACATAAAATTTTAGTGGTGGTACCCCATTTTTTGAGTTGAGTTCCAACCCCCCTGTACATTTTTTTCTGGAAAAGCCCTTATCATAACATTAATGTTTATAGTGAATTTATCATCAAAGAAAATCAACTTTGCTGACTTTTTCCTTAGCCAATGCATTTATAGAAGACTAAGCTTTTTAACCTGTGTTTGTTTGACTTGGATGTTAATCCAGTGCAATGAAATACTTATTCTGCTTGAAGAATTATATATCCTGAAATGACCTAACTTGTCTGACCTTCAAATATCCATATATATCTCACATCACCTGTGAAATATCTGTATCTTATTACTTTTAGGATGGTTTTTCAATTGAAAGCATAAATGGCTTTCTAGTGTAAAAAATCATGAAAATCAATGGAATCGGCAAATTTGAAATTGAAAAGTTTGTGCAGGAGTAGGCAGGTGGAGAATAAAAGATGTGTTTTCTAGGATTAGGGCCAAACCAAAATACCTTTTGTTAATTAATAAATAAAAAAGTGGGAGTTTCAACTGGAACACCCCCCTTTTTTAGCTCACCTGACCCGAAGGGTCATGTGAGCTATTGCCATCACTTGGCGTCCGTCGTCGTTGTCGTCCGCCGTCGTCGTCGTTAACTTTTCTTCAAAAATCTTCTCCTCCAAAACCACTGAAAGGATTGCTTTGAAACTTTGCACACATCATCAGTAAAATGTCCTCTACCAAGTTTGCACAAATCATGGCCTCAGACCAACCAACATGGCCGCCCATGGCAAAAAATAGAAAAGGGGGGTCAAAATACAGTTTTTTGCTTATAGTTCAAAAAGTATAACAGATTCAGGAAAACCGAAGGACATTCCTTCTTCAGCATCTAAAGCTCTACAAAACACTTCATTGGGTCAAAGTTGTATGAAGACTCCTTGTAGGAGTTATTGCCCTTTAATTGTCAAAATTGATGATTTTTTGCCATTTTTGCCTCAAAATCTTGAAAATTATTAGAACTAGAGAAAAAGTTAGCATTGCTTAATTGTTCTGCTCTATGAGGGCTACGAAAATGACTTAAGGGTCAAGATTGTCTGATTAACCGTTTAAGAGTTATTCCCCTTGAACTGTTTTTTTTAAACGGTTTTAATTGATTTTTTAAAATCTTCTCCTCTAAAACAACTGAAAGTACTGCTTTGAAACTGTACACATCATCCGTCAAATGTCCTCAATCAAGTTTGCACCAACCATGGCTGCAGATTAACCAACATGGCCACCATGGCTAAAAATAGGACGGAGGGGGGGTGGGGGTTAAATACAGTTTTTGGCTTATATTTAAAAAAGTGTAACAGATACAGGAAAACCGAAGAGACATGCCTTCATCTGCATCAAAAGCTCTACGAAACACTCCATTGGGTTGAAGTTGTATGATGACTCCTTATAGGAGTTATTGCCCTTTAATTGTCGAAAAATTGATTATTTTTGACATTTTTGCCTCAAAATCGTAAAAATTATTAGAACTAGAGAAAAAGTTAGCATTGCTTAATTGTTCTGCTCTATGAGGGCTACAAAAATGACTTTAGGGTCAAGATTGTCTGATGAACCGTAAAGGAATTATTCTCCTTGAACATTTTTTTAATCAATTTACTTGATTATAAAAAATCTTCTCATCTTTAACCTATGAACGGACTGCTTTGAAACATTGCACACATCATCTTTAGGACGTCCTCTACCAAAATTGTGCAAATCATGACACCTGACTACCTACATAGCTACGTTGGCTTAAAATAGAAAAAATGAAAAAAGGGGGGGGGGGGGGAGTCGAGAGAGTTTTCGACTGATAGTTAAAAAAGTATAACAGGTACAGCAAATTTGAAGTGAACCTCCCTTCTCCCTCTTAGCATCAAAAGCTCCTCCTTATAGGAGTTATTTCCCTTAAAAGGTTAAAATTAATGATTTTTGCAGAAGTGTTGGGCAATTACTTATAGCAAAGAAAAGCTGGATAAAAAAGGGTTGTTTGGTTTCAGGTTCAGGTGAGCGATACAGGCTCCTGGGAGCCTCTAGTTTATATATCTACCTTATGATCAGCATACAGGATTTTGCTACTTTATTATGATGCTACAGTGCTTTTCAAATATATATTTTATTTTCAAAACTTGTATCACTCACAATATGATCATGCTGCTTCTGTTTTCTCTTCTTTCTTTTTTTCACAATTTTGATTTAAATTTTGGTAAGTTTCACTGTTTTTTCATTGTTAGAAATAGATTTTATGTAGTTCACCAATAATGAACATATTTAAACCATCTGGTAATGCTTTCTAAATGGTTTAAATTTTATGTTGTTTTGTTTATCTCAGTTTAGAATAAGAATGTTGTGTAAATATGATTTTATTTGTACATGATTGTAGCCCCAAATGCATCATTTTGAATGAAGTGTGTATAATGTATTAGATTGTAGGTTTAACGTAGTCAGGTTTATTGGTTTTTGACCGTATACTTGTACTTCCTGTATGTGCTCGACTCTAACCTTAATTTACATGTATTAGGATTTCCCTATTTACTTTATTATGGTTTCTCATGCAGTTCTCCATCTTCCCCAAATAAAAAACTGGATACAATGATATGGCTGAAAATAGCTCACGGTAGCATTCAACATCAAACAAATATTTTTGTTACATTGACAGCAATAAAATACCCAGATTTCCCAGTGAAATAAATGCTGGTAAATCACATGTGAAATAAATTCAGTTCTTTCACTCCCAGATAATGTATGTTCTTAACAATGTGGCTAGTAAGCATTGACGGGCAAGACCATTCAGATCAAAGTTACTCCAAGTTTTCGATGATATATTTAATATTCGTCAATGTAATGAACAGTATAATCATTAACGCATCGCAAATGTTGACAATATGATCACTCATGCTGTAATGCATTCAGATTACACTCGTGCTGAGAACAATTTCCGTGCACTTGTTTAATTTGATGCATTCTATGGCACTTGTGATCATATTTTCAATATTTGCTCTGCTCAATTGATTATCCTTATATGTACTACAATATATCCTGTATAATATGGCCGTAAGAATATACAATGTCATTCTCAGAAACATCTAGATATTTGTGGGCACCACTCCCATTAAGCAAACAGCAAATCATGTCATGATAAACCACCTTTCATTGACAAATACAAGTATTGTTTAAATATATAAGCTACTAAAGTTATTTAACTAATTAATTTGGTAAACTTTTGATTTTGATGTGTATTAGTTACATTTTTTCCTGCAATTTCTAATCAGCCTATTTTTTGGTACAACTAAAGGTGAAAATGACTTAATTATGGGTGGGGAATCACGCTGCACTGCATATTGTTAAACTAATGATAAACTATCTGATAAAAAAAGATTTGATTTATCAACAGCCTGGGAAATCTAGGGTTTTGAGATCGATTCTGACTTTGGGTAAGGTTTACTCTACTCAAATCTTGAGTAGGATTGCTAATTTCTGTTGCAAAATTTCAGGGTTTACAAAGGTACTTTCTTCTGTATAAAAACTGTATGCCATTATATGACTGAAAATGGCAAAAAAGCTGTTGAGCAAACAAATACCTTTTTATTTCATCAGAAATAATATTCTTGTAGATGTATAACTTTCATTTTTCAAAGCATTTTACATGAAATTAATTGGTTTTCAGTGTTTCATTGAACTTTACAGTTTAAAGTTATTTGTATCTATTTTTAGAAATATCTCCAGGAAGCCAGAAGTAAAAGCATGCGACAACCAAAATTGTCTGATATGTCACAAGCGGCCATGATACAGACCAACTGGAAGTTTGTGGAGACTTTGCTTCAGGAAGTTAAAACAAAGGTAATAATTTCTGTAAAGGTATGGAATTGATACAAAAAAAAACAAAGCAAAACAGAATTAATAATATAAAGATCTTATAACTGCTAAATGGTCACCAACGATCACATTTACTGTTACGGGTTACTATGGTAATTAAGATATAAAAGATTTTTAGGTTACTGGTCAACTTTTGCTGAGAGGCCACTGGTATAAAAGCAAGACCATCTTTGCAGAAACCACTAAAAATGTCATGAAAAAATCTACCTATTTGAGAAGAGTGAGTGTGGAGCTGATATTCAAACTGTAGTTAAGAAAGGGTGCAAAAGTTTTTAAAAGCTTTCTTTCTGAAGGCACAGCCTATATTCACTGTCCTTGTTTAAACATCCCAGTTAAAAGCTCCTATTTGCCATTTATAGGTCATTTAATCAATGCGTAGAAAAGGACAGATGTCTTCTTCTTCTGACTGTTAGCTTAAGTACTTGACTGAAACCAAAATATACTTTACCTTCCAGACCAAAAGAATGTTAGTTGATAAAATGGGTCATGAAGCCATAGAATTGGGTCATGGTGAGGTTAACATTACTGGTGTAGAGGAGAACACACTTATAGCAAGTCTTTGTGATCTGTTGGAGAGAATCTGGTCTCATGGTCTCCAGTCAAAAAAGGTAAAAAGACTTTAATTTGGTATCTACTTGATTTCAAGTAATGAAAAGGTACAGACTTTTTTACAGGGAATACAAGAAATGTCTCAAACTGAGAAAATGTACATAAATATGAGGAAGATTTGAAACTATTAAAGTAGCATAGCCTGCAAAAATGTAGACAGTTCTCACTACATGCAACAGCAAAACAATAAAATCAAAACAACAACAGTACACATGAAAGATGTGATATATAACATATGCACCATCTCCTATTTAACTTACATAAAAGTACATGATAAATTTCCCTTGAAATTTACCTTAGTTAATATTTTTATTTCTTTTCAAATTAGGAAACGTTTTGTAAAGAGGTAAAGTTAAGTTGTGAATAATTGATTTAATTGTCTTGAATCTTTTATTCTAGAGTATCATGCTTTATCCTTTTGAAAGAAAATCTCACTCATGCTAATTTTAGCCCAACAAAATACCTTACACAACGAATTTACCATAATATAAGCTACCCGGTACATTTCATTCCCACATTTATTTCACGTATGTTTACATGAAGGTCACAAGTTTACTATATGATAGTACCGTCAATCTTAGAGAACTGTGATAGTAATTACATGTTACATGTTATATTTATAAAGTCATTAACCATAGTTATGTCTACATACAATGTGGACAAATTATTGAAGTAAACAGAGGAATTAAAAAAATTTTTATTTATATCTTTTATGTACAAAAGGGATGACATTTATGTGGCAATTTTTCCAAGTGATATCTTTTAAACTGCTTTAACTTATATCTTGTTTGTCAATGAAGACTATCTTTCCTTTTATAAAAAGTATATTGCTAAGAAATTTTGGTATCTACAGTATTAACAAATAAATTTAAATTACCAAATTATATACAAAATGGACTGGGGTAGTCATTTTACTGAAGGGAAAATAGTTTCAAATGTTTTGTATATGAGCGGCATGTACAGTCTGATCAAAAGTTTGCGGGTCTTAAAACTTTAATATTTTAATCATTTGTTTGTTCAACCAATGAACTACTGCCTTTTTTAAGGGTGAGCATCTTCTGCAACATTTACTAATCATTCAGCATATAACTGAACACTTCATTTTGTTTTTTAGCTCACCTGACCCGAAGGGTCATGTGAGCTATTGCCATCACTTGGCGTCCGTCGTCGTCCGTCGTCGTCGTCGTCGTCTTTGTCGTCGTTAACTTTTCTTCAAAAATCTTCTCCTCCAAAACCACTGAAGGGATTGCTTTGAAACTTTGCATACATCATCAGTAAAATGCCCTCTACCAAGTTTGCCCAAATCATGGCCTCAGACCAACCAACATGGCCAGTTTTTTGCTTATAGTTCAAAAAGTATAACAGATACAGGAAAACCGAAGAGATCTTCCTTCTTCAGCATCTAAAGCTCTACAAAACACTCCATTGGGTCAAAGTTGTATGATGACTCCTTGTAGGAGTTATTGCCCTTTAATTGTCAAAATTGATGAGTTTTGCCATTTTTGCCTCAAAATCTTGAAAAGTATTAGAACTAGAGAAAAAGTTAGCATTGCTTAATTGTTGTGCTCTATGAGGGCTACAAAAATGACTAAATGGTCAAGATTGTCTGATTAACCGTTTAAGAGTTATTCCCCTTGAACTGTTTTTTTTAATCGGTTTTAATTGATTTTTTAAAATCTTCTCCTCTGAAACAACTGAAAATACTGCTTTGAAACTTTGTACAATTCATCTGTCAAATGTCCTCAACCAAGTTTGCACCTACCATGGCTGCAGATTAACCAACATGGCCACCATGGCTAAAAATAGGATGGGGGGGGGGGGGGGGGCGGTAAAATACAGTTTTTGGCTTATATTTAAAAAAGTGTAACAGATACAGGAAAACCGAAGAGACATGCCTTCATCTGCATCAAAAGCTCTACGAAACACTTCATTGGGTTGAAGTTGTATGATGACTCCTTATAGGAGTTATTGCCCTTTAATTGTCGAAATTGATTATTTTTGACATTTTTGCCTCAAAATCTTGAAAATTATTAGAACTAGAGAAAAAGTTAGCATTGCTTAATTGTTCTGCTCTATGAGGGCTACAAAAATGACTTTGGGGTCAAGATTGTCTGATTAACCGTTTAAGAGTTATTCCCCTTGAACTGTTTTTTTTAATCGGTTTTAATTGATTTTTTAAAATCTTCTCCTCTGAAACAACTGGAAGTACTGCTTTGAAACTTTGTACACATCATCTGTCAAATGTCCTCAACCAAGTTTGCAACTACCATGGCTGCAGATTAACCAACATGGCCACCATGGCTAAAAATAGGAGGGGGGGGGGGGCAGTAAAATACAGTTTTTGGCTTATATTTAAAAAAGTGTAACAGATACAGGAAAACCGAAAGACATGCCTTCATCTGCATCAAAAGCTCTACGAAACACTCCATTGGGTTGAAGTTGTATGATGACTCCTTATAGGAGTTATTGCCCTTTAATTGTCGAAATTGATTATTTTTGACATTTTTGCCTCAAAATCTTGAAAATTATTAGAACTAGAGAAAAAGTTATCATTGCTTAATTGTTCTGCTCTATGAGGGCTACAAAAATGACTGAGGGTCAAGATTGTCTGATGAACCGTTTAAGAATTATTCTCCTTGAACATTTTTTTAATCAATTTTACTTGATTTTAAAAAATCTTCTCCTCTTAAAACCAATGAAAGGACTGCTTTGAAACATTGCACACATCATCTTTAGGATGTCCTCTACCAAAATTGTGCAAATCATGACACCTGACTACCTACATAGCTACATTGGATTAAAATAGAAAAAATGAAAAAAGGGGGGGGGGTTGAGAGAGTTTTCGACTGATAGTTAAAAAAGTATAACAGGTACAGCAAATTTGAAGTGAACCTCCCTTCTCCATCTTACCCTCAAAAGATCCTCCTTATAGGAGTTATTTCCCTTAAAAGGTCAAAATTAATGATTTTTGCAGAAGTGTTGGGCAATTCCTTATAGCAAAGAAAAGCTGGATATTAAAAAGGGTTGTTTGGTTTCAGGTTCAGGTGAGCGATACAGGCTCCTGGGAGCCTCTAGTTTCGTAATACATCAAATGCCTAATGTGGGTCAGTTATGTCAGCGTTTCTTGCCCAGTGAGAGACCTCTTTGCAAAGTCTGCTTCAGGTTCTATGTAACTTTAATACATAACCAGGGGAACATCTGTATCATTTGAGTTAATTTTGCATACCAGTATTTCTTTTATACTTTAAACCCATTCCTTAAAATGTTTTTGGCCTTTGTTAAAAGTATTTTAGATATGCTTTGAGTGAATACAGCAGACTTGAACCCGGTTAACTGAGATTGTAGTAGCTTCCAAATTTTAAACTTAAATTTGTGCCTGCCGTTATGCACTTTGCTGTTGAAAAAGTAATACATTTTCATTTAAGCTAATCATTGTGAGCAATTCTGTAGAAAGTCAAAGTCTTACCTTTGTTTTTTGGTTCTGATGTTATGGTTATGGTTTCAGAACCACAATGTCTGGATCTGCACCTGCAGTCTTAGAAACACAACAACATGTAACTATTGTGAGAGTAAAAAAAAATAAATATGACAAAAGCATATAGTGAACACTTGCATATGTACTAAACGACACTATCTGTCAATCAATTGAATCACTGCACAAAAGCTGCCAATATTACTGCACTGATCGTACTTTACTGAATCCCCATACATAGAGTTATAAATAAAAACTTGTTGCTTAACAGATTCAAGCCCAACTCGTTTAAAAATACAAACTTTTTATGCAATAAACTTTATTCAGCAACAGTTAAATGCAAAATTAAAAATTAAATTAAAATATGAAAAAAAAAATTCATATATTGAAAAATTATTTTTTAAATGTTTACAATTTTTGTGTTGGAACTCCATAGTGTCACACATGATATAGCTGGAATTTTGCTTAAAGTGTTTTAAATACCACCATTTAATCAAAGAAAAACCTATTTTTCTTACATCATCATTGTAAAAACAACAGCCTTAATTATAAATACACATTATCTAATTTTTAAAATTTTTTATTTATGTGTAAATATTTAACAGGGGAAGTCAGCTTTATGGTCACACCTACGTAGTTATTTAGAACTAGAGGAATGTAAACGAGGAAACCAGTACCTTGATCCTAATTGTCTTTCACCAGGTATGTTGAGTGCTAAGGAGTTGACTCTACTGGTGTTGTGACTGGTTCCCATTATTTTATTACAGTGTAGATAGTTAAGGATAACAAGTATTTGTTGTGGCTGGTACTCAGTGTCATTGTATAGTTTAATTTGTTACAAGTAGTCTTTCTACTGTTGTGACTTGTTCACTGCATCTTCACAGTAAACACACTTCCATTGGTTCCTGCACAATTTGTATAACATAATTAGTATTCTGAATCATTGACAGTAAGCGTTTTCTACTGCAATCACTTTGATTCCATCCTCTGTCATTTTAATCTTCTTTTCTGAAAGGATTGGTCCAGTTTGAAACCACTTTCTTATATCTTGGTAGTGATGGCTTTTTAGTCATATTTTAAGGTCTTAAATGTTACTTTCTGGGTCATTGAGATTTTTACCTACAAAATATCCAAAACTTTAATATACTTCAAAGGTTTCTAGATGTTCTTAAGCTATTTTAAGCTGATTAAACTTTGAAGACCTCATTCATTAACTTATACTATAGAGAAAATACTAATTTTGAGAATTCCGTTTATCATTTTTGGAGTATTTTTCTTTGAGCTTTATGTACCTTAATATTCCATCTCACTCTACTGCCGGGAGATGGGCCCATCTCACCTTACTGTCAAGACGTCTTTAAGTAAATAAACACTGTGATGTCACATTGATACAAAAACAGTGAAAATCATTTTATTTATATATTTTTTTTAATGAGATGTATTCTCTAGTCCCTATCTCATTGATGACATGAGATAATGCATCTTGTTTAAAAAATTGTAAAATATCTATAAGTATGCAACAGGTTACTTTTATGAGGATTTGGAATTAAGAAATAAATTATACCCTTTTGGATCACATAATTATATTGCTTTTTTCATAAGCGTGCTTCATACATTTATACAGAATTATTTACATTTATACAGAATTATTTACATTTATACAGAATTATTTACATTTATACAGAATTATTTACATTTATACAGAATTATTTACACATGACTAGTACTTCTATGCATATTTTGATGTATTATATACATACATACACTTTGTTTGCCTCAAGTACGTATGCCATGAATTTCTAAACAACTTTTTTCTCACATATGACACATTATCTCAGGCCGTTTAAATGTTTTTCGAGTACAAGTATATGTTTGTTTATATTATTGTCTGTAACAGAAAGGAAACCTAAGAATGACCTTTCGACCTCTGTCATGGATCTTTATATGTCAATTTGTAGTAAGTAGTAATATGCATGCGCCATGTATTAGTTACTTATACTAATTATCTTCTAATTATATTTTATAGTCTGTTTCATACTAATGCTTACATGCTGTAATTTGTTTTCCATGTTATTTTATATATTATTAAATTTATCTTTCATGTGGCTTAAAAAAATTGAAAGGAATCTTTAAAATTTGTGAATAATGCTAAAAACAAGTTATATCAACAATCACCAACACACACATTTATTTATTTTTTTGTAAAATAATGATTGATTAAGTGCTGTCTACTTTCTGATGTAATTTATATCATATAGAGATTCCAGGTAAATCCTATAATAATCTCTGATATTTGATAGGTATACTTTTACAAGAACATATAATATGAGACAATTTGTCTGATTTGAACTTTGAAGGAGTTATTTCCCTTTTAGGGAGGTATAACTTCTTGACAGTTTGTGTTTAATTCTAAGAAACTTCCAAAATGTTAACAAAATGTAGTATGTTTATTGCACCCAAACAATTTTTCTTTCTGAAAACAATACAAAACCTGCTATGCATAATTACATTTTATGTCCATTTATACATACCAATGGTAGATAACTCTTTAAGAAAAGAGAGATAACTATTATACAATTCTTAGACTAGTTCTGTTAATAGATAGGTTTTTATTTTACAATTTATTAATGAACTAATAAGATGTGTGTAAATAAAAAAAAGTGGATGTATGATTTTCCACAAAGACATTTTCAATTAAGTACATTGCATTGTGGGAAATTGTGTATGGTGGTCACTATTTTTGTTCCCTAGAATAATTTTCACTGCAACCATATATAGTGTGAAATTGTAAATCCACATTGTTTGACTAAATATGCATAGAACACTTTAACACACTAACAGGCACTTAGAGAGCTAGTCAAATAGTTAATCAATTTACTGAGAGATTGTAAGCTAGTCAGATAGTTAAGTAATTTACATGTATTTATTACTAGCTATGGCTTGGTGTGTACTGAGAAAACAGAGCCAGCGTATGTCTACATGTCTTATAGTTTATATTTAATTTGTGTTAAAAGATAACTGATATTGATATCAAATATGTTAAATCTGATGGTCCGTTGTAATGGATTTTTTTTTTGGTTATCTACCCTTTGACTTGTCATTCTTAGCTTTTACCTTAAATTGGAACATGTGTATGTTTTAAAACAGCTAGAAAATGTTAGGGAACAAAAATATTTATTTTCCAGTTAACTATGGATTATAAAATAATCCTAGACATTTTTTACTTATACAGTAGTATCAGTTATCTATAAACAGTAATACAATTCTTAAAGCATGTTGTTATGATATGCATGAAGGATCATTACGGTTTTTTGAGCTTACTTTGACATTAAAAGTGGTATTAAAAGATTTGAATGAAGTGTTGTTGGCCATAGGTTATTTTTTTTAAAGCTTTTTGGTTCCGAAGAAGAAATCCAATATAAAATGGAAGAGACTTGCATGTGATATTTTTCTTATCATTGTCACAGTAGGACTGTCATGTATTTTAAGTACCAGTTAGTAAAAAAAAAAGGGAAATAGTTTCTGTCTTGTTTCTTTATAGCTCATTATCACTAGTAGCAAGTAGATAATTGACAACTTCTCTGTTGACACATTTTCTATCATTGGTGACCAAGTGTTGCTATCTGGTCTCTGTTCGGTCTTTTACAGATTAGTTTTTCAAAAGGAAGAGTGTGGCACCCAGGAGTCAATTTCACAAAAAGTCGTAATTTCACAAAAATCTATCGTAAGTGTCGGAAGATCAAAGGGAAATCCATTGTGATGATAGATTTTAAACTTACGACTTTTTGTGAAATTGACTCCTGATCATAATCTTATCTTATCTATCTAAGATGCACATTTTTCTGCAAATTGCTGTGAATTAATTATGTCCGTGGAAAACATACTTTCTTAGATTTTGGGCAACAGACTAACATGAGTTTTCATACTCAACCATATTGTCCAGTTGTTCTAACACAAAATTAAATATTGATATTAAATATCCTTGAATTAACTTTTCTTAAACCATAAAATTGGTGCCCAGGAAATTAAATTAAATCCACGGTATATTAAATCCAACTTGACCAACCTGTATTAAAATATGTGAAAGTTATTTCTGTGGCAGTGATAATAAACATTTATGAAAGTATCTTTTTGATTGTTTCAAATGCCCTGTATATCTTAGAAGATGGATTATTTTAGAAAGTTTAAAGTTTTTAATATATTTTGGTTTCGTTGCAGCTTTACATGTTTTTTTTAATTTTGATAGACATACTTATACATGTATATATGTTGCCTGGACACTTGTGATTTATAATTATTTTTAAAACAATATTTGTTAAGTATCATGACAAGATTTCTTCTATTCTGTTTCCAACCAGTAAGACCTTAAAAAAATCTATATAATAGGCGTACTAAAGCATGATAAAATAGAGTGTTGACTTATGCTGTTTTGCCTCGTAAATTTTCTAGCTCATCTGGGCTCAACTGAAACATGAAGCAGCATTTTTGTTTGTGTTTGTATATGATATAAATTTGGTATTATCTTTTTAGATGTAGCTAACATGACATTGGATGAATTTCACCATAAACCTATGGAAAAGAAAGGTCACAGAAGGAAAGGCAGTTCTGGGAGAGTAGAACTTCCTACTCTAACACCTCTTCCTACCTCCATTACACATGATTTACGGTAATTTTATCTATTGTACTTGGGCTTCCTCCCCAATAAAACTGGACACCATTATGTAGCTGAAAAATTGCTGACAGTAGTGTTAAACAACATTCAAACAAAACAAAACATTCCATTTGTCAAATTAATTGAGTGATTTAATATTTATTCTTTTAGCAAACTAAGATACTAGTATTCATTATTTTGATATTTTTAAATATCTTGCAGATTTTAAAGAAATGTATAACAAAAGTAATCTTATTTTTTACCAAAAAATTAGTTTAAAATCTTTAATGCTGTGTCTTCTGAACCAGAATGAAATAGACTTGATCTGAGTGACCTTTAGATAGTTCATTCAAAATGTTTAAGATGATGGCTTCTAATATAAAGTAGCCACCATAATCAAAAACCAATACTTACTTACACCACTGTGTTAAATTTTGTATGAAACTTTCAGACAAATTTTACCTATTTTGTCAGTGAAACTAAAAAATTATATATTGGTTGATGTTCAACATGCAAATTTTTAAAATAGTGGAAACTGATACATTATTTTGTAAAATGTGTTCACCTTTGTAGTTTTTCCTCATAATCTGATTTTATAGAAAAAAAAAATTTTTATGAATTCAAAATTGGTCTTTATCCTACAATTTACCTGTGTAATGAGCCACATAATGTTACTTTCAGGAAAGTTATACAGATGTCAGATATTCGTACAGATGTAGGTCAGGCCCGAGCCTGGGTACGACTAGCTTTAGAGAAGAAAGTTTTGTCAACTCATTTAAAAACTCTTCTGTCAGATGCTGATTTACTGCGGTAGGCTGTTTTTACGTTTAATGGTTACTATTGCAGTTCATTCTTCTGTTGTACTGAACATAAGAAATTTTGTTGGTCTCGTATTACAATATAATCGGTGCATTATTAATACAAAAATTTGTACAAAATGAATGAAAATGAGGACACACAATTGATAGTGGTCTGTTAATGAAGGACCATGATACCATGAAAGACAGTTTACTATCATTGCATTAAACTGTGAAATATTACTTTTCATACTTATCTGTAGAAGAAATTATCTGATGTTGTCACAGAAATAATAGGTTGATTTATTTCAGAAAGAATGAATTGATGAATACCTTTGCAAGACAGATAACTTTTGAGAACTGTATTCATATTTGATTATTTAACTGCCAAGAAAATTATGCTTCTATGATTTTGTTGCTATTATGGTATGGCTTTCATTTGTTGTTAAAACCCGATTAATGTAATTGAAATTAAAAGGGGGTCATCTGCTATTTTCTCTATGTTTTGTGTAACTTTTGTATGTATCACCAAACTGCTGTTTAATGTATACATGTATTGTATATTTAGAACTTTATACAAGAGATATGCCTTCCTACGATGTGAAGATGAGAGGGAACAGTTCCTGTACCATTTACTGTCCCTGAATGCTGTAGACTACTTCTGTTACACTAACAGCTATCATACCACAGGTATTGTTATGTTAATTCATCTGTGATGCACAATCTAACAATCATACTGGAGGAGGTCAGAACTACAATGGAAACTGTAAAATAATAATACTAATCAAACCTGACATTACTGTTTAATTCTATTTTTTGACCATGATTTTGCTGTCTTAAAAAGATTGAAATATGTATTAAATAAAGCTTTGTTTAGAATGTGATCCACAGCTAATACAAACTATTATCCCCGTATCAGTATTATTCCTGGAATTTGATTGGTCAGTTACACATCTTTACAAAACTAATATATCCGGGGCATTGCTAAGTCATATACCCGGGTGTTGATAACCGCTAGTTTCATAATAAAACGCTAGATGCGTTTATAGTAGAAATGGTAATTGGTTTGCGTCATATACATGATGATGAAATCTTGGACAAAAGGTCCAAATATGTTTTATTTTCAGCAGAAAATGAAAAGAAAGATATGAAGTTTGACAAACAACGATGTCACACTATTATGACGTCCCTGCAAGGCATTCAGCGCCAAAAATGAATTTTTCAACATCTATTTGAATCCAACAAAAAAACTTGTTTTTCCGAGAACTGTAGGTTTTTACCACAGGTAGTACCCTACACCTTGTAAAAAAGCTATATTATTACCAAATTTGTTATTGAAGACCCTTAACTGTTGACGGACCATTTAATAATAGTTGATATGACCTGTAACTTAATGCTCACATATTGAAGTCCCTAAACTTTTATGATATATATTTCTATTTTTCTAGTTGTGCCATACAAAGTAATGATATTTCCTAGTCCAAAGTTTGGTTGTTCAACAACAAGTGCTAATCCATGGGTCTGTATAGCTGGTCAGTTAGGACAAACAGGTCCAATAGAAATACCCAAAGGCTTTCTAGAGTTTAATGTAGAGGTTAGTAGTATCCACATATTTCTATATCAGTTTATGAGACCCATCAGCTAGTTCAATAAAGTTTTAGGGTCATAACAAACCAATGTGGGGTAAATTAAAGCATGTGACTAAGTTTTTATGAAATTGCAATTTACTTGAAAATCTAATTAACTTTTTAGAATATACAGACTTCAAACAAAACAAGATTTGCGGCAAGCAAGCCTAACTGTAAAGAAATGTTTCAAATATACAGCATATACATGCAACATAATACATTTCTTTGTTCTTAATAATTTTATAATAAATTGGTTAAAATATAATAAGAAAAATAGCGAAAATTCGACCAAGAACATTCCTTTTGTAAAAATCACTGATTTCTTTAAATATATATATTCTGATTTTAAATGTTATGTATCTGAAACTATACTTTTTTATATAAAATAAAATAATAATATTTATAAGTTGAACATAAAAAATTAGTCTGAAGAATGGATTGGGGTTTAGACATGGTTAGATCTTGGTTTTTGTATCAATTTTTGCCCATTTTATTAATTTTTGTCTCGCCTGCGACGAAAGTCGCTGGAGGCGAGACATATGTATGGGAATCCGGCGGCGGCGGCGGCGGCGGCGGCGGCTGCGGCGTAAACACTTGACATCTTGCTTCATATCTTTGTAAGCCCAAGCCCTAGGTCCATCAAATTTGGTCCAGAGGTAGCTTATGATGAGTACTTGCCAGTCAGTCACCTGACACCTGACCTTGACCTCAATTTCACGGTCCAGCGACTACGTTAAAGTTTTTGGGTTACGACAGTTCCTCTGTAACTACGCATGGTAGGATGACAATATTTGGTGTATATGTTGCTGATGACTAGTACATGACTGTCTGGTAGGTGTCACCTGACCTTGACCTCAATTTCACGGTCCAGCGACTACGTTAAAGTTTTTGGGTTACGACAGTTCCTCTGTAACTACGCATGATAGGATGACAATATTTGGTGTATAGGTTGCTGATGACTAGTACATGACTGTCTGGTAGGTGTCACCTGACCTTGACCTCAGTTTCACGGTCCAGCGACTACGTTAAAGTTTTTGGGTTACGACAGTTCATCTGTAACTACGCATGGTAGGATGACAATATTTGGTGTATAGGTTGCTGATGACTAGTACATGACTGTCTGGTAGGTGTCACCTGACCTTGACCTCAATTTCACGGTCCAGCGACTATGTTAAAGTTTTTGGGTTACGACAGTTCCTCTGTAACTACGCATGGTAGGATGACAATATTTGGTGTATAGGTTGCTGATGACTAGTACATGACTGTCTGGTAGGTGTCACCTGACCTTGACCTCAATTTCACGGTCCAGCGACTACGTTAAAGTTTTTGGGTTACGACAGTTCCTCTGTAACTACGCATGGTAGGATGACAATATTTGGTGTATAGGTTGCTGATGACTAGTACATGACTGTCTGATAGGTGTCACCTGACCTTGACCTCAATTTCACGGTCCAGTGACTACGTTAAAGTTTTTGGGTTACGATAGTTCCTCTGTAACTACGCATGGTAGGATGATAATATTTGGTATATAGGTTGCTGATGAATAGTACATGACTGTCTGGTAGGTTCCACCTGACCTTGACCTCAATTTCACGGTCCAGCGACTACGTTAAAGTTTTTGGGTTACGGCTGTTCCCCTGTAACTATGCAGGGTATGGTGACAATATTTTGTATACAGGCCGCTGCTGATATTTAATGCTATTTACGTAATGCTTATGACGAAATTTATTTTCGTTACTGATGCGGAATGCAGGCGAGACGTTTTTCTGTGTCCACACTTGTTTTATTCCTTTGGCATGGATTCCTAATTTTTCCTGCAGAGAGTTGAGTGTTTTGATAGAGAACTCCAACTCCCTCCATCACAAAACTATACCCAAAAATATAGCTGAAAAATGTCTAAATACACACAAAAACAAAATGTTCCCTTTATAGGTTCATTCAAAAAGTTTTAGAACCCAACAGAAAAAATATAATGAAATATTTCATATTTTTTCATGGATTTTAGGATTAAAAAACATGTTTACAAAACATGTGAGGATCAAAAGAAATATATTTCCTATCAAATCTTTAATCACTTATATCTAAAAAATAAGCACATCGACCTATCATTATTTTTTGGCTTATTTTTTTTTTAATTCCTGACAAAGTATAAAAAACTTATTTTGAACTGGCTAATAAACGTCCTTAAAACTTATATAGTATAAAATTAAAGAAATGGATTATGTACCTGTTTCTAAATCAATATTTTGAATTCTTGCATATTGTTGAAATTTCTAAGATATGATAATTACCTGTTATTTATTTTTTATAGTGTTTTACCTTTCTTCATTTCTGTTAAATATTCTTTTAGCATAAAAATTTAGGAGTACTTACAACCTTAAGGATTGGACATGATAACAGTGGTATAACACCTCGATGGTTAGTGGAACATGTGCTGGTCAGAAATGAACTGACTGGTCATACATACAAGTAAGTGTATTGTTAGTGGAACATGTGCTGGTCAGAAATGAACTGACTGGACATACATACAAGTAAGTGTATTGTTAGTGGAACATGTGCTGGTCAGAAATGAACTGACTGGACATACATACAAGTAAGTGTATTGTTAGTGGAACATGTGCTGGTCAGAAATGAACTGACTGGTCATACATACAAGTAACTGTATTGTTAGTGGAACATGTGCTGGTCAGAAATTAACTGACTGGTCATACATACAAGTAAGTGTATTGTTAGTGGAACATGTGCTGGTCAGAAATGAACTGACTGGTCATACATACAAGTAAGTGTATTGTTAGTGGAACATGTGCTGGTCAGAAATGAACTGACTGGTCATACATACAAGTAAGTGTATTGTTAGTGGAACATGTGCTGGTCAGAAATGAACTGACTGGACATACATACAAGTAAGTGTATTGTTAGTGGAACATGTGCTGGTCAGAAATGAACTGACTGGTCATACATACAAGTAAGTGTATTGTTAGTGGAACATGTGCTGGTCAGAAATGAACTGACTGGACATACATACAAGTAAGTGTATTGTTAGTGGAACATGTGCTGGTCAGAAATGAACTGACTGGTCATACATACAAGTAAGTGTATTGTTAGTGGAACATGTGCTGGTCAGAAATGAACTGATTGGACATACATACAAGTAAGTGTATTGTTAGTGGAACATGTGCTGGTCAGAAATGAACTGATTGGACATACATACAAGTAAGTGTATTGTTAGTGGAACATGTGCTGGTCAGAAATGAACTGACTGGACATACATACAAGTAACTGTATTGTTAGTGGAACATGTGCTGGTCAGAAATGAACTGACTGGTCATACATACAAGTAAGTGTATTGTTAGTGGAACATGTGCTGGTCAGAAATGAACTGACTGGACATACATACAAGTAAGTGTATTGTTAGTGGAACATGTGCTGGTCAGAAATGAACTGATTGGACATACATACAAGTAAGTGTATTGTTAGTGGAACATGTGCTGGTCAGAAATGAACTGACTGGACATACATACAAGTAAGTGTATTGTTAGTGGAACATGTGCTGGTCAGAAATGAACTGATTGGACATACATACAAGTAAGTGTATTGTTAGTGGAACATGTGCTGGTCAGAAATGAACTGACTGGTCATACATACAAGTAAGTGTATGGTTAGTGGAACATGTGCTGGTCAGAAATGAACTGACTGGACATACATACAAGTAAGTGTATTGTTAGTGGAACATGTGCTGGTCAGAAATGAACTGACTGGTCATACATACAAGTAAGTGTATTGTTAGTGGAACATGTGCTGGTCAGAAATGAACTGACTGGACATACATACAAGTAACTGTATTGTTAGTGGAACATGTGCTGGTCAGAAATGAACTGACTGGACATACATACAAGTAAGTGTATTGTTAGTGGAACATGTGCTGGTCAGAAATGAACTGACTGGTCATACATACAAGTAAGTGTATTGTTAGTGGAACATGTGCTGGTCAGAAATGAACTGACTGGTCATACATACAAGTAAGTGTATTGTTAGTGGAACATGTGCTGGTCAGAAATGAACTGACTGGACATACATACAAGTAACTGTATTGTTAGTGGAACATGTGCTGGTCAGAAATGAACTGACTGGTCATACATACAAGTAAGTGTATTGTTAGTGGAACATGTGCTGGTCAGAAATGAACTGACTGGTCATACATACAAGTAAGTGTATTGTTTGTGGAACATGTGCTGGTCAGAAATGAATATAATAGACTGTTTCTATATCACATTGCTAAGAAAATAAGACAACTTTACAGTACACGTGCAAATTTAATGAAAAACATGTGCGGTCAAAATTGTACACTACGCAAGCACCAGTGTGACTAAACGTTACATAAATCAATTGTTGAAAATAATGAGAACAAAAATGATTATTTCATTTAGTAATAAAAACTTGTAAAGAGCATCGATCGCGGAATAACACATAAATTCAATTCGGGTCCAAACTTGTGGCAATTAGGTGACAACTTCCTATTTCCGGTTAATGAAAAACTTGCCGGGATATTCATCAAAATAACGCTGTTTCCCATTATTTTGTTGCATAGACAACGTCATTTTACAATAAAGACTTTTTAGGCAGGAGAATGTATCACTACATATATTTTTTTTTTCACATGATGCATACATCGTAGGAGCCATCCCAAATTCTATGGTACAACCCGCTTATTCACATTATCGTGGCGAATCGACCCGACATGCAAACAAGTTTTGGTAGGAAACGACCTGAGACCAATATTCACTACCATGGAATTTGGTAATTTCTTAGGGGTAAAAATGACCAAAATGGGCAGGGAAAACTTCCAGACCCCTGGGTCATACATACAAGTAAGTGTTTTGTTAGCGGAACATGGGCTGGTCAGAAATTTATCGACTGGGCTTACATATAAGTATGTGGAACATGTGCTTTCCAGAAATGAACCCACTAGGCATACAAGTCAGTACACAATTTTGTTTTCTTGGGAATCTCTGATTATCAAATACTAATGTTTGTTTGGTTAGAGATGGAAGAAAGTTTCCAATGTTAAAATATGTGAAATAAGAATACCATGATCAGTGTACAGTTAGGAATCTTGTTCTGATGGCTTTTCCTTAAAAATATAACTGGTGGAGTGGGGAATAGAATATATTTTTTGTTTGTGTTGAACAATAAAAAGATAAAATATAGGTTGTTGTTCTGATTAGCTCTTTCCAGTGTTTTTTTCCTTGGAAAATCTTGAAGGTCATTTGTTTGTAAACAGCTTTATCAGAGGTTGTTTTGTTTTTAAAAAAGATATACAAAATATAAAGGCATGTCAACATTGAGTTAAAGTCTGACATGGACAGGTTCTACTAGACTCCAACTTTTGTAAACCAGCATAATAATTTTAAGGTATCCGACCCATAATTGAAGTCAGCGTTTAATTTTATTTTTCGACCAATAAATACAACTTTATTAAAATCAATCTATGCTAATTAATGATACAACTTAAATATATATTACTACCTTGAGTCAATGTTGACAGTTTTGAGCAAAAAAAAATTGGTTACTCAAATAGTATTTCCGATGTTTGCCGAACACTACCGACGTCTGCTCCATTGAAAAGCAATGGACATCCGGGTCATCAAATATGATCACGTGGTCAATTATGGTCAGGATACCTTAAATGAACTAATCATCTTACTATGTTCTATCTTGGTGCATGGCAAATTGACACTGGAACTGTTAAAATGAGACCATTTATGACTATTCTGATGAAACTTGTTATCTCCCTTGTTGATGGCCTTAACTTTTTATCCTCCTTGTTCATCTTAGCTTTCAATATGTCATCTTCCTTGTTTATTATGGACGTACAATTAGTTATTTACATTGCTCATCATTCCCTACTTGCAGTATAAACAAGATTCACCTCCCATTTGCAGCGTTATCTGTTCTTTAGAGCAGGTACTTTATATTACCTACTCTGGGTAAATAGTTTTTTTTCTGCAATATTTATACCCCCCGCAAACTAGTTTGTGGGGGGGGGGGGTATATAGGAATCACCCTGAAGGAAGTAAATCATATGTAGATGTGCATGAAGAATTTTAAAATATAGTATTCAGTGTGGGACCTCATAAGCGCTGTCTGATATTATTCAGGGGAGATAATTGGACTTGAAGCGAGGCAGGGGTATCCCTTTGTGAGCGTGCTCACAGTCCACACTTGTTGATTTTTTCACATACAGCCTTTATTATGTGCAAACTAATTATGTAGTTAATTTTAGTTGCGCTGGAATAATCAGGCCACACAACTTATTTAGAAAAAATAAAAATGTAATTTTTCCTATTTTTTCAATACCATACACCTGTTGTTATTGAAGACTCTTGCAAATGGTTAGTATTCTAAAAATAATGAATAACATTTGTATGTTACAGATTTAACTGTGGAAGATGGCTGGGGAAGGGTGTAGATGATGGCAGTACAGAGAGATTATTGGTAGCAGAGTTAATGTCCCGTACAATGGATATGTATGGTAGGTATTTTTATAGCTTCCTTGTCAAGTGTTAAATATGGCCAGAACTTTGCACTGCTTATTGTTAACTCACAGAAAATTGGATTCCCAAATTCTTGTACATTGATTGTAAAAAAATATCATTTCTATTTATTTCAGATCTTGATTTAGCAGTGAATTATTCATCTGCACCAAAAAGTACCTCACCAAAATCACCGAAGAGGAATGTAGAACAGAGTAGGTATATTTGGAATAATATTTATCTCGACTGTCTTATTGTTGGCTACAATGTGGCTTTTACAATCATTGTATCTTGCCTCCATGAAATCATATGATTTTGTACCAACACTGAAATTTTCTTGTAACCATCCTCCTTGGAATCATGTGATTTGATGACACAAACAGTATGGCTCCCACCAGGTTTTCTCCACATAGGAACAATTAATTGCATTTCATAGGACAGAACTAAA
Source organism: Limnoperna fortunei (assembly GCA_944474755.1). Lineage (NCBI taxonomy): Eukaryota > Metazoa > Mollusca > Bivalvia > Mytilida > Modiolidae > Limnoperna > Limnoperna fortunei. The sequence continues at coordinate 39,346,806 of OX104118.1, read as the reverse complement.
GTTAATGGTATAAAATTTCATCTGTAGGATGAATTTGTTATACAGTCATGTACAGAGGGATACACTAGTATATGAGGTGCATGAAAAAAATTCTTGTATTGGGACTTGGCAAATGCCTTACCCAATACACAAGTTTCTTCATGCACTACATATATATATATACTTCTGTATATTCATGAAACTGACTATGACTAAAAGTTTCTGTGTATCAGAATATCTTAAGTAGGTTTATTTGGAAAGAAGAAAACAGATATCTGTATATCAGTATTCCAAAGTAGATGTATTTGGAAAGAGGATGACAGAGATATCTGTATATCAGTATTTCCAAAGTAGATGTATTTCAAAAAAGGATGACAGAGATATCTGTATGTCAGTATTTTCTTCCTAGGTGTGTTTTGAATGATGTTGATAGAGATATATGTCTACAGTGAAACTTCTCTAAACAGGACCCTCAGAAAACCGGTTTCCCCTTCAAATTAGCCGTTTTAAAAAGTCCCGGCCATTACCCATTAAAGTTAATGTAAATTATCTTCACAAAATCGGCCACTTCTATAAACCGGACACCGGCCACTTTTTTAAAGTTTTGCTTCAATAAACCAATTAAACTGCACCCCACTTTACCAGCCAGTTATAAAACTCACCTGTCATAAATCACTGAAGAAACAGGAAATTGTTACATAATAGTTCACCTTTGGAGGCCTTAATTAGTGTTAAGTGTTGTGTACACAAGCAAGCACTAATCCGTACGTTATTTTAATGATCATTTAAGAATAATTTATGACATTTTAGATCTTTGTCCAAGCTAATAAATTATGGATTGAAAAAAAATTGATTAACATAAAAAGTTGTTTAATAAATATATGATGATGTCCAGTAAATCCGTCCACATAAGCATAAATTTTGAGATTCAGGGTAACATCAACATAATTTCTTCGATATTTGTTAATAAATCTTTAAAATAGATATAATTTGAACTGTATGCCTTTCAACTAATTTTAACGAAAAACAATGCTAAACACCACCAAAATAAACGAGGCATGTGCATTACGTGTGTTTACATCCTGTACATCAGCTCATGAATATTAATGAGATGGTTGTAAAAATCGAAACATGTTCTTGTTTTCATTTGGAATATTTCTTGCAACAGGATGTAATTTTTGTACAACACTAGATTGTATGATCATTATTTTTAGCTCACCTGACCTGATAGGTCATGTGAGCTATTGCCATCACTTGGCGTCGTCGTCGTTAACTTTTCTTTTAAAATCTTCTCCTCCAAAACCACTGAAGGGATTGCTTTGAAACTTTGCACACATTATCAGTAAAATGTCCTCTGCCAAGTAGGCACAAATCATGGCCTCAGACCAACCAACATGGCCGCCTTGGCTAAAAATAAAACAGGGGGGTCAAAATACAGCTTTTGGCTTATAGTTCAAAAAGTATAACAGATACAGGAAAACCAAAGAGACCTTCCTTCTTCAGCATCAAAAGCTCTACAAATCACTCCATTGGGTCAAAGTTGTATGACGACTCCTTGTAGGAGTTATTGTCCTTTAATTGTGGAAATTGATGATTTTTGCCATTTTTGCCTCAAAATCAAAAAAATTATTAGAACTAGAGAAAAAGTAAGCATTGCTTAATTGTTCTGCTCTATGAGGGCTACAAAATTGGCTTAGAGTCAAGATTGTCTGATTAACCGGTTTTAGAGTTATTCCCCTTGAACTGTTTATTTTAATCGGTTTTAATTGATTTTTTAAAATCTTCTCCTCTGAAACCACTGAAAGTACTGCTTTGAAACTTTGTACACATCATCCGTCAAATGTCCTCAACCAAGTTTGCACCAACCATGGCCGCAGATTAACCAATGTGGCCGCCATGGCTAAAAAAAGAACGGGGGAGGGGGGGTCAAAATACAATTTTTGGCTTATAGTTCAAAAAGTATAACAGATACAGGAAAACCGAAGAGACATGCCTTAATCGGCATCAAAAGCTCTACGAAAAACTCCATTGGGTTGAAGTTGTATGAGGACTCCTTATAGGAGTTATTGCCCTTTAATTGTCAAAATTGATTATTTTTGACATTTTTGCCTCAAAATCTTGAAAATTATTAGAACTAGAGAAAAAGTTAGCGTTGCTTAATTGTTCTGCTCTATGAGGGCTACAAAAATGACTTAGGGTCAAGATTGTCTGATGAACTGTTTAGGAATTATTCTCCTTGAACATTTTTTTAATCAATTTTACGAGATTTCAAAAAATCTTCTCCTCTTTAACCCATTAAAGGACTGCTTTGAAACATTGCACACATCATCTTTAGGACGTCCTCTACCAAAATTGTGCAAATCATGACACCTGACTACCTACATAGCTACGTTGGCTTAAAATAGAAAATGGGGGGGGGGGGGTCAAGAGAGTTTTCGACTGATATTTAAAAAGTATAACAGGTACAGCAAATTTGAAGTGAACCTCCCTTCTCCCTCTAAGCATCAAAAGCTCCTCCTTATAGGAGTTATTTCCCTTAAAAGGTCAAAATTAATGACTTTTGCAGAAGTGTTGGGCAATTCCTTATAGCAAAGAAAAGCTTGATAAAAAAGGGTTGTTTGGTTTCAGGTTCAGGTGAGCGATACAGGCTCCTGGGAGCCTCTAGTTTTATTTAGCTAACATTTGCAATGAAATCCGAAGATGTTCAGTATTTAGTAAACTGAAGATCACACGTAACGAAGATACAGAAAATAACGTTTCTGAAAATGGGCTGGTTTACAGTACAAACGGAATTACCAACCAAGAATGATCTATTGTTTTTGTCGTTAAAAGTGAACATTTTTCAGTGGCATTGCAATTGAATTAACTTCTCTTAAATGAAATTTAACAATAAATTAAAATTGATTAAGGACCTTGACTCTTTACCCAAAAGGGCAGTAACTGAAAATCATGGTAGATTTCACTAAACTTTACTAAACCGGCCACCTCTGTAAACCAGCCATTTATCTCTGTCCCAGTGACGGCCGGATTAGAGAAGTTTCACTGTATTTATACTTGACTGACTTAAGTAACTGACCTTACTTGTCCTTTTTTTTTTTGTTTAAGGATTGATACCATTTTTAGCTTATTTTAGTTGTATCATGACATCTATTTATTTTGGAACATCCAGAGAGAACACCCCTATCCCCAACTTTTGTCACAAAGCTACCACTGAGGCCCCTAACAGTATATTATTAAGGTACACTTTGCACATGTATCAGAGTATGTCTGATGCAAGCTGTACAGAAGGAAGTTTACAGATCTAGATCAAATGAAATATTTATCTTGGACCCTAAGTATCTATATCCTGATGCTGAATGCTTGTTTACATAATATTAGTTTATCCTTTTAATGTTTTAAAGTGGTATTTTAGAGCCCACTTACAAACAAGGAAAAAACTGTTAGAGTGAAAATTGTTCATTTTTCAAAGATTTTAAATTAATATTTCATTAAAAAACAAAATTGGGTTATATCCTCTACAATTGTTTATAAGTTTATATGTTAAATAATAGTTGATTGATTTTTTCTTTATAGCCTTAAAAATACCAGAGATTCAGGAGTTTCTTGGCCATGCTGTCAATAACATTGTCAAACATTACTATAAACCAGAGAAAGAGGTGAGTGGGAGGGGCTTAATTCTTGGCTCTTCTGTCAATAACATTGTTAAGAATTAATATAAACCAGAGAAAGAGGTGAGTGGGAGGGGCTTAATTCTTGGCTCTTCTGTCAATAACATTGTCAAACATTACTATAAACCAGAGAAAGAGGTGAGTGGGAGGGGCTTAATTCTTGGCTCTTCTGTCAATAACATTGTCAAACATTACTATAAACCAGAGAAAGAGGTGAGTGGGAGGGGCTTAATTCTTGGCTCTTCTGTCAATAACATTGTTAAGCATTAATATAAACCAGAGAAAGAGGTGAGTGGGAGGGGCTTAATTCTTGGCTCTGCTGTCAATAACATTGTCAAACATTACTATAAACCAGCGAAAGAGGTGAGTGGGTGGGGCGTAATTCTAGGTCATGCTGTCAATAACATTGTCCAGCGTTACTATAAACCAGAAAAATAGGTTAGCGGGAAGGACTTTATATACCATCAACAATGACTACATGTATTTGCCATCAAATAATAAATAGAAACATATATTTTATTTTTATCTGGCCCGTGACAATAGTTGCTAGAGGCAAGACATATGTATTGGAATCCGGTGGCGGCGGCAGCATAAACACTTGGACATCTTGCTTCATATATTTGTAAGCTTAAGCCCTAGGTCCATGAAATTTTTTCCAGTGGTAGCTTATGATGAGTACTTGCCAGTACTTGACAATATTTGGTATATAGGTTGCTGATAAATAGTTCATGACTGTTTGGTAGGTGTCACCTGACCTTGACCTCAATTTCACTGTCCAGCTACTACGTTAAAGTTTTTGGATTAAGGCAGTTCCTCTGTAACTATGCATGGTAGGATGATAATATTGGGTAAATAGGTTGCTGATGAATAGAACATGACTGTCATCTGATCTCTATTTCACTGTCCAGTGACTATGTTAAAGTTTTTGTATTAGGGCCGTTCCTCTGTAACTATGATGGTAGGGTTACAATATTTAGCATATAGGTTGCTGGTGCAGAGTACATGACTGTCTGGCAGGTGTCACCTGACCTTGACCTCAATTTCACGGTCCAGCGACTACGTTAAAGTTTTTGTATTAGGGCAGTTCCTCTGTAACTATGCATGGTATGGTGAGAATATTTGATATACAGGTTGCTGGTAAGAGTACATGACTGTCTGGCCAGTGTCAACTGACCAAAGGACCAAGCATGGTAGGATGACAGTATTTGGTATATAGATTTCTAATGATTAGTACATGAGTGTCTCGTACATTTCAACTGACCATGACCTCAATTTCACGGTCCAGTGACTAAGTTAAAGTTTTTGGATTAGGTCTGTTTCTCTGTAACCATGTATTGTATATTTTAAATTATAAAAATTTAATACTATTTATGTAATGCTTATGACTTAAGTTTGTTACTGATGCAGAATGCAGGCCAGACATTTTTCTGTGTCCAAACTCGTTTATAATTGTCAGGAGAAACTTTGCTGCTATTTATTTACATGTATATTTGGTTTTTGTTTTAATGTGCGATTAAATGAGCTGTCTTTGAGTGATTAGTTTAATTTTGAGGTTTATGTTTGGTTTGTCTCTTGTACTTAATGCTTGTATGAAGATTATTATATAAAATATATTGTATAATGTGCACCTGAATGCTATGTTGAATTTGATTTTTGATTGCTAACCTGTATAAACAGTATTGGTACATAGTAGCTCAACTATTTTAACTGAGTTACTATGTACCAACAGCCAACTCACATAATATTATTAGTGTGTGGGATAAGTTGGTATAGACTTTTGAAAAAGGCATTGCATTATAAAAATCACTGAAATATAGCTCATATCTGTTTCTGTTTTATTTTAGAGGGGAAGTTTGACATTCCTTTTGTGTGGTGACAGAGGACTGGTTCACTGTTTAGAATTGGTATTTAATTACGGATTCAGATCCTCTAGGTTGTTCCGCAATAAAATGTTTGTGTGGGATTTTCTTGGTAAGTAGTCTTCATAATAAATGAGAGGGAATACACAGTTAGTGTCATGAGCTTAATGGACATATTTATTTATTTATTATGTGTCAGCTTCGAATGAAGGACATACTGATGTTCTCAGATTTGTTCTTCTCCTTCATCTCGGCAAAGCTTTTCTGGCCTGTAACTTTCTTGTCTTTTGGCCTGGACCTTATATATTGTACATGTGCATGTATCACTATGAGAATGTGTGTCAAGTATCATGATATCAAGTACCAAAGTATCTTGACCTTTGACCTTAAGGTCAGATTTGTGTTAATTTTATATTGAAAGCTTGTCCAGCCTCTTACCTTTTTGTCTTTTGACCTAGGCCTTAGATATTGTACATGAAGAGATCACTATTAGAGGGTGTGTCACCTATTATAATGGACTTTATATGACTTTGACCTTTGGCTTTAAGTTCAAATTAATGAATTTTGTATTAAAAGTATGTCCAACCTGAAAACTTTTTCCCTTCTGACCTTGGCGCTTTAGATATTAGGTATGTAGATAGGTCCCCATAGAGTGATGTGTTGCATATCAGTGTTTGACCTTTGATAACCTTTTACCTTAAGCTTACCCGTAAAATTTCCAAATGTTTTGGTTTTTTTTTATCTACGCTATAGATATTTGATTTATAGGTAGATCATAATAGGCAATGTGTTGCATACCATAATGGTCGACCTTGACCTTAACCTTCAAGTTCAGATTTCCTTTTTCAATTTTTACCAAAGCCTAATATTTATTATAAGATATTTGGAATGTACTTTGGTCACCTTATAGCAATGAGCCCATGGCCAAGATTGATAACCTTGGTTGACCTTTTACCTTCAAGGTTAAATTTCCAACTTTTGTCTTTAACTTCAATAATTCTAATTCTATGATATTTATTGTTTGCAACTGTCACACTTAAGTGCTGACATGAAAAATCAGAGTCCTACTCATTCATATGGCTGAATTGCAAATATGATTTAAATTCTCCGAATTCAAAAGAAGTAAATGATATTAACCATAAAACTTGGCACTCCACAAAATTTATTTAATGAATTCTCTGTTAGGAGCAAATTTTAAAACCAAAAGAAATTATGTATCCTTAAAAAGTAAAATTTCTAAAACATGGAAAGTGTACTTACTAAATAAATATACAGTTCTGTCAAAAATTTGCTAAATGGCACCTCTTTATAAAAAGTAACTGTATGTAGGAATTTTCCTTTCTCTGTCATGTCTGAATGATATTGTGTTTATACTGTATATAAAGGGCTTTGTTTTCAGTTAACATGGTTGCACTTACTGTATTGAGTAACAAATATTCATGATTAAAATAAAATGTTCAACAAAGTTAAAAAGCGTGTTGATAATTCAGAACAGCCAATAATATTTGCAGAAAAACTCATTGAAATAATTGAAATATAAACTATGTGAGGTGAGTGGCACACCAACAATATAATGTTTACATACAATTGTAGAAAAGGTCAAATCTCATGTGGAATGTGTAATGGCTGGACAGGTCAGGAAGCCAGCGAACAACAATCCTTTCATACTGTGTGATTTAGTAGATAAAATCAATGCCTCAGCAGAAACCATTGGAAAAGATGGAAAGTTTCAGGTGTTTGTTTGTGTTGGCATCAGGTACGTAGGTTTTTCATTTCTAGTTGCTGTTCTCGATAGACTATTATGTATTTCTTTAATGTATATAGTACCTTTGAATTCCCAGTATTTAATTGCATGACACAACATCCCAAACAAGTAATCTTTAACATTCTAAGTTTAAGGGAAATGAAAGGCATTAGACATTCCTAGGTTAGAGGGAACAATGACATTTGACATTTCCAGGTTTGAGAATCATTCCATTTTCTGTTATTCCCCTGCGATGGTTAAATTCATTGTTGTTGGTTCATGAATGACCATTAGGACATGCAGTGGACAACAAGGAAATGGTTAAATAAACAACAAATCTGCATACATGTACATTGTATTATTTACCAGCAGAATTATAGGGTTATTACACAAATATTGGTGAGTATTGTCCTAAGCTTAATATTTTATTCACGAGCTAATTTATATTCTGTAGGAAACAATATATAAAAAGTATTCAGTCCATAACCCTTTAATGTATAACATGTCAATGAGGTCGTTAAGAAGGTATATATATTGCACTGCATGCAATACAGAAAAATACTGCACACTTAACTTTATTTTAAGTTCTCCTGGAAATATTATACTGCTATCTAACATTATTAAACATGAATATTACTGTTATATACCCCAATTTGTCTTTTCAGAGACCATACTTTACAGAGATTGTTGCCAATAATAGCCAATACTCCCATTACAGCCCAGATGTACGAGGAATCATCATTTCTACGTAATTCTAGTCATGTCAATTACCTAGTCCATATACTGAGTACTTTGGATGAGTTTACTATCACATTGGAGACTTCTTTACTCCGTGGTATTAATATATGATTTAGGAATTGGATTATGTTGTGATTATGAAACTTATCTTTGTGAAATTGAATTTTTTTTAATGCCATTTCTACAGATTTTTGTATGTTTGTAAATGCATAGAGAAACTTTTTATTGAAATTCAAAGATTCAGACAGCTTTGTAGTTCTTTAAGAGCAATAGTTATACTCAGACATAACCATTTGGGTTTTTGTTAAAGAGGCACACATTGTGTAACCATGTGGTTTTTCCTGTGTAGACCTGGTAGTATTTACTTAACGGTCTTAAAATATCTGTAGCTTTTTTTACTCTTTACTTTGCTGTAGTTGCTTCATTTTTGGTTGTTGGTTCTCGAGTTTTCCGGTTTCTCAGACTTTGATTTGACGATTGTCTGACAGTTTCCTTGATATTCTGTATTTTGTTATTTCCTTGTATTTAAGTAATAAACATTAAATTAAAACTCGGCTACAGTTTGAAATAATTTATTAATGGGCAAAATTATAGAATTGTTTCTGGAGATATGAAAAGTCTAATATATTTAGACACACCGCACAATACTTGACATTTTGACTTTAATTTTTATACATATACACACACACACCAAAGAATTTATAGTACATGTATTGCATAATATAAATGGTATACATTTTCTGTACTGAATAATTATTTATGAATTTTTCAAAAATAGGTCTAAAGCAACTTTTTTTATATTGATCTTTAATTACTGTTATGCCCTTGCACTTCATTAATATTTTCAATGATATTTTAAATTTTGTGTATTTTGAAATCAACAACCTTTAGTTTGACTGCAGTTAAAGTTGATTTTTTTTTCAATCTGCAATCATTAAATGTGCTTTACAATAAAAAGTGTACTGGTATAAATATATTTTTGCATTTGTCATTTTACATCCACTAATATTTAGTTTTCTGTTACGATTCACAACATGTTGTTAAGTATGATAATTGTTTGTGCTGTCATGCTATATATAAATAGATTATTACGTTTTATTAAATGAGATGCATTTTCTTGTGCTCTCATTGTAGGGTGCCAGCCCTTAGATGAGATAGCGACAAGAAAATACATTGAGTTTCAAATAGTGTTTATAATCTGTTTATCACTGTTTTTTCACATTGTGACATCTCACTGTTTATGTGACAATGTCTTGACATCAAGTTGAGATGGGTGTATCTCATGATATTAGAATGAGATTGGATAATACCCCACATAAAGATCAAAGGAAAATACTGCGAAATAGTGATAATATTATATTACATGCTAAAACATTCAACCAAGATATCAAGTTTTTTTCATGCTCTTTCTGTGTGAATTTTTTTTTTTTACAAGCTAAAAACAATGGTCATAACATTTAAACTGTACTTGTACTAACTATGAAACGAACGATCGACAGAGTCGGGGGTATATATAGTGTCCCTCATGTCCTTTCGTCCATCCAAATTTGGTTTCCCGATGATGATTCATAAAGCTTGCATCCAATTTAAATGAAACTATGAGATATTGCGATGTATCAGGTTGGTAAGAAGCCTATCAATTTTGGGGGAAATCCATCAAATTTCAAGGTCACAGTCAAAAAAACATTTTTACAAAAATGATGGTTATGAAAATAACTCAAAAAGTTAGCATTAGATTTCAATGAAACTTCGGAATATAGTTTCATATTAGGGGATCAGAAGTTTATTGATTTTTGTGGAAATTTCAAGGTCACATTTGCGGAAAAAACTTTAGAAATTTTTGCAAAAAAAAAAATGTTTAAAAAAATACCTAAAAAAGTGTGCATTTGATTTCAATGAAACTTTACGATATAATTAAATATCAGGTGGGTAAGAAGACTAGATACAGGAGGAATTTTATCGATGGTCAAGGTCATTTGTCGACAAAAAGTGTTTACAAAAAAAAGTTTTGCAAAATTCAAGTAGGGGTGTCTGTGATCACTAGATCAACTTTTTGTAGTTCTATTATTCAAAAACTTATTCAATAATTTATTCTAGTAACATGCAATGAACTAACTAATATAAACAGGTGCTCTTCATAGATTATTTATGTTTTTTGAAACGAGATGCATTTTCTCATTCCTATCAATAGCCCTGAGATGAAACGACGAGAAAATGCACCTAGTTTCAAAAAAGGTAAATAATCTCATGTTGGTAGAGTAAGATGGGGTAATACCACACAAAAGATCAAAGGAAAATACTGCAAAATAGCTATAATTATAAATTTTTATTTACATACAACAAAATAACTCTTTTTAACAGTTGCATGATCTTTTTTATTTAGTTACGACTCCTTTTGTTAAGATCAACACATTTATGTATAAAACAGACTGACAGAAAGTTTAGAAATTTACTTCTAAATATTTAAATATTCTTTTATATTGTTTATGGTTGATTGTATGTCTCATTAACTACCAGAACTGACAATCTAAGTGTTTTGTATACACTTTAAACTGTATATTGGAATAGATAGCATATATCTTGTTTTTCTAGTTATTATTATTCATTAAACATGACATGGTTAATTTTGTCTCTAATTTGTTTTTTATAACCAAGACATCTATTCTTATCTGTAAATGTATATTAACTTTGAACATGGAATTCATATATTTATGTCTCACCAACGAAAGTTGGGGGACATATAGCTTTTCAGTCTGTTCATTGGTTGGTCCGTTCGTTTATCTGTCTCTCCATCCCACCTCATGTTTACCTTTGGGTTGAAGATTTTTTATGAAGATGACATCACATCTTTATGAAACTTGGTATGCTTTTACAACATGATGTGGTCTCTCCACCATCAAAATTCTGTAGGGCTGTGACACAATATTTGCAAAGTCGGACATCAGTGACACAGAGACACATTTTCTTGTTCAATAGCTAGGAAATTTAAGATAATTTAAAGACTACAGGTTAATTTTTGTTTACCTTAAAAATCATTCAGCCACTTCAGAGAAATGTAAATGGAATTTTACTGAAATAACCCTTATTCATAGCTTTAAATTTGAAGGTTGTATTTATTGAAAGAAGTAGTTTTTTAATATTTCTAAATTGCTTCCAATCATTTAGAAAAAGCAATTGAATACTTTACTGTTGAAAGAAATGTTGATTTTTAATTATTCATTTAAGATATTAACAGGATAAATTTAACTCAATATTGTTGCAAGTTGACAAATTATATTGTTTAAATGCCGACAAAAGAAAATACAAGTATTTTTCAGATTTTTTTTATTTCTTATTGCTGCACATGTTGCATTATTAGCCAATGAAGACACAATGGTAGGTACATACATGTAGTTCAGAATCAAGTTTTGAATCTGTAGTTTTTCTGACAAATTGGTTAGTGTTTTTTTTTTCTTCAGAAAAATTGATATCTCATGCTATTTTAGTTTATTAGCTTTGTATATTTTGTCATACTGTGTATAAGTTGTTTTGTCAGTATTACTGTGTTATGATGTGTAATATACTGTTTGTAAACAAAGTGCTCAATATTGTTGACAGTTTTTATTGTGTTCAGTGCATCATATTTGGTGATTTATTTAATTACATATTGCCATTCTGAATTATGCATTTAATATTTGTTTGTTATAAGTAACAAAGCAATCATTTATAATTGGCTCTGCAGTTTACTGTTAATATTTTGAACTAAGGCTACATTAAAATGCAAAAACAAGTTATTTTCAGATCTTTATTATATTGTAAGGGTCAACAAAATAGTTAAAATTTTGAACAGTTTCTCATGCATATAGTTGCTTATCTAGAGATAAACTTTCATTTTTAAAAATATTGTGTAGTTTGTGAAGTTTGTACTTTCTTATGTGTGGTCAATAATTAAGTGTTTATTATTGCACACCACATCGTTGGACACCCATGTCCAGTTGCATTCTCACTTTGTTCCCACTTACCAGTATCAAAGCCAGAAATTGACCAGATGTGGGTCTCCAACAATGTAAACACCAGTATACATGTATATTTTGAAGGATGTGAGCTGAACTAAAAATATCTGTTGACCAATTAAAACATTGTAGTGGTTCAAACTTTATTTCAGTTTTAACACAGCTTTATGTTTATGAGTGAAGGAGAAAATAAATAAATTCAAAGCTGAGGATGTTTTTGTTTTGGTAGGATGATATCTTTAAAACTTCATTTCAGTTTTAACACAGCTTTATGTTTATGAGTGAAGCAGAAAATAAATAAATTCAAAGCTGAGGATGTTTTTGTTTTGGTAGGATGGTATCTTTAAAACTTTATTTCAGTTTTAACACAATTTTATGTTTATGAGTGAAGCAGAAAATAAATAAATTCAAAGCTGAGGATGTTTTTGTTTTGGTAGGATGATATCTTTAAAACTTTATTTCAGTTTTAACACAGCTTTATGTTTATGAGTGAAGCAGAAAATAAATAAATTCAAAGCTGAGGATGTTTTTGTTTTGGTAGGATGATACCTTTAAAACTTTATTTCAGTTTTAACACAGCTTTATGTTTATGAGTAAAGCAGAAAATAAATAAATTCAAAGCTGAGGATGTTTTTGTTTTGGTAGGATGATATCTTTAAAACTTTATTTCAGTTTTGACACAGCTTTATGTTTATGAGGGAAGCAGAAAATAAATAAATTCAAAGCTGAGGATGTTTTTGTTTTGGTAGGATGATATCTTTAAAACTTTATTTCAGTTTTAACACAGCTTTATGTTTATGAGTGAAGCAGAAAATAAATAATTCAAAGCTGAGGATGTTTTTGTTTTGGTAGGATGATATCTTTAAAACTTTATTTCAGTTTTAACACAGCTTTATGTTTATGAGGGAAGCAGAAAATAAATAAATTCAAAGCTGAGGATGTTTTTGTTTTGGTAGGATGATATCTTTAAAACTTTATTTCAGTTTTAACACAGCTTTATGTTTACGAGTGAAGCAGAAAATAAATAAATTCAAAGCTGAGGATGTTTTTGTTTTGGTTTGATGATATCTTTATGATGTATAAGTGTATGTATAAAGCCTGTGAGGCTATGGCCTGAGAATACTAATTACACAGCTTCTTGGACTCATTTGTAATCATCAGACTCTGACAACTTTTTGTCCACTGAAACTCCTGATTAACACATGTTCACAATTTGCAGTGTACCAAATTATAATGCATACCAGGTCATCACAAACTTGTGTACCAATTGTAAAATGTTGAATAAATTATGGCTAATATAAAAAAATGTCTTAAATTTGCAGACTGTTAACCTTACAAAAAATCTTGTACGAAACTTTTTTTTGGAATAGCGTAAGTGTAATGTAATGGTCTTATTCTAATTCCTGTGTGTTTGTGTGTTTGCCTGTTTTTTCATATACTTTATTGCAGCTTCAACAGTGCAATAAACACAATAGCAGATTGTATAGCATCTGTGTAAATTGTTACATTGTTTGAAAATCAAAAATCTTTTCATTTTGATCTCTGTTTAATTTTTATGACCTGTAGAATAAAACATTAGAAAATACTGTGTTATGTTTTATTATACAATTGAAAGGTGTCTGTGGTTTTATAGGAGTCCATCTGCATGTCTGTTCGAACAAATATTTTTTAGTACAGTTACAGATTATGATGTGTCAATTTTACTGCAGATTTTTTCGCCATTAAGTATTTCTGGAAGTATGTCACTTTGTGGGTTAACTTTGCATGTTTCATTGGATGTTGATGAACAACAATGTAAAATCCTAACACAAAGATGTGCATATCAGTCCACGTACAAATCCTAGATATTCCTATTTGAACCATTTTTTATACTACAGGTGTATTTAGTATGCACATTGTGTACTATAGGTGATCACAAAATTAACCCTTTCATTATCAGCTGAATCAATAAACAGAATAAAAATTATGTTATTGCTAAGAAATTTTTTTTGATACCGTTTTTAGCTCACCTGACCTGAAGATTCAATTCATATGAGCTATTGTCATCACTTTGTGTCCATCGTCATCTTCCGTGTCATTGTTTGCATTTCACATTTTAATATTATTCTCTGAAACCACTTGGTCTATTGGATGGACCTTTACAAAGTTTTTGTTATTTATTCCAATTGAAAAACTAAAATGGCCACCATCATGAAACTTTGTTTAACAGAGGACTCTATGGGAAAAAAGTTTAAAAAGGCTTCTTCTCTGAAACTGGATAACCAATTGAAACTAAACTTACTACCATTGTTTGGATGTTATTCTATAAAGTTCATGTTTTGTATGCCACCACTGCAGGACTTAGTTTAACATAGGACTCTTAAGGAAAAGGTTTTAAAGGGCTTGTCTGATACCAGTTAACCAATCAAAACAAAACTTGTCTCCAGTATTCATTGAATGTCTTCCATAATGTCCATGTTTTTTTGCCAATCAGCAATTCAAAATGGCTGCCACCTCATGACTAAGTGTAACATTCACAGTATGTAAAAACTATTTAAAAAGGCTTCTTCTCTAAAACCCAAAAACAATTGAAACAAAACACAAAACATATCACCAGTGTTCATTGTATTGTCCTCTATAAGGTTTATGTTTTTTTATGCCAATCAGAAACTAAAATGGACACCAATGCAGGACCCTATAGGGAAAATTGTATACAGGCTTTTGCTCTTAAACCAGTTAACCAATCAAAACAAAAGTTATTAGGATTTATCGGATTGTCCTCTACAAATTTTTTGATGCCAGTAAGACAGTAAAAATTGCCAGCAGTACTATTTCAGTCTTATGTAACAGGGGACTCTTACAAGTCAGTGCTTGCTTTTTTATCACAATTCTATGATGGCTGCAATTTTAGGAATTAATTAAACATAGAAACCTACAGGATAATGTTAAACTAGCTTCGTATCTGAAACTTGTGAACAAAGTGAAACTGAACAACAAGATTCAACAAAGATATTGTTAATTTTTCAAGTAAAAAATTGAAAAATACAGGACTTATTTTAACATCAGGGAAATGTCATCTTCATTGCTTATAAAATCAAGTGACCAATACAGGCTATTGACAGCCTCTGGTGATCATATTGTTTTTCATGAAGCCAAAACATGGTAAAACAGAGTAGTTGTCTAAAGCTATATTCTCCTGTCATGAGAACATGAGAGTGACACAGCTAACATGCATGGTGACTGACACAAGACAGAGATCATAGAGAATGACACCAGACAGATAACATGAGATTAACACCAGACAGAGAACATGAGACAGACACCAGACAGATAACATGAGACTAACACCAGACATAGAACATGAGACTGACACCAGACAGATAACATGTAGACTGACACCAGGCAGATAAAACGAGACTGACACCAGAAAGAGGACATGAGACTGACACCAGAAAGATAACAGGAAACGGTAACACCAGACAGATAACATGAGACTAACATCAGACAGATAACATGAGACTGACACCAGACAGATAACATGTAGACTGACACCAGGCAGATAAAACGAGACTGACACCAGAAAGAGGACATGAGACTGACACCAGAAAGATAACACGAGACTGACACCAGAAAGATAACACGAGGCTGACACCAGACAGGGAACATGGACACTGACACCAGACAGATTACATGAAATTAACACCATACAGAGAACATGAGACTGGCACCAGACAGGGGACATGAGCATGACACCAGACATATAACATGACAGTGAAACCAGACCGATAAGATGAGATTGATACCAGACAGATTACATGAGACAAACACCAGACATATTACATGAGACTGACACCAGACAGATAACATGGAGACTGATACAAGACAGATGACATGAGACTGAAACCAGACAGAGAACATGAGACTGAAACCAGACAGAGAACTTGAGACTGACACCAGACCGATAACATGAGACACACAATCGGCAGATATGGTGACGGACGGTGTATACAAAACAAGGCTTTGTAATACTCTATAACGAATAAGTATCTTGTTGCGAATGTGGGATGGGGAGGAAAGTTTTTCCTACACAGTTTTGCACGTACATCGTTTATTTTTACTGTACCTTTGACTTTTCTAAATTATCTAGTGCTTCGCCCAAATGAAAATTTTCTTTTCAGTGTTTTAGCTATGCGATCAGTTTCTTAGGGCATGACCCGAGGACTGGTCAACTTATTTTCCAACTCGCATATAGGAAGAATGTAACTTCTATACAACGGCCTATATGCCGTAAATGTATTTGTACAAATACAAATTTTGTTTTCAAACCATACCTGCTTCAGAAGATAGCGACTTTACATAAGTATTGCGACATGTAGCTTCTTCCATTGTTGAATATACTATTCCACTAGGTTTGTCAATGTCTGAGATTCTATATTTGTTTGTCTGTTAGAATGGGGTTGAACACCATTTTCAGCAATTGTGAGATGGTATCCATCTCTGTGGACCCCGCCGACCTTGATGTCAAAGTTCAAGGTCAAAGGTCATTAACCATGGTGTGCATTGTACCCACGTATCAAATATCAAAAGACTCTTACTCGACTAGTTTCGGATTGATTGATTGATTGATTGATTGATTGATTGATTGATTGATTGATTGATTGATTGATTGATTGATTGATTGATTGATTGATTGATTGATTGATTGATTGATTGATTGATTGATTGAAATTGGTACACAATTTTCAAACCAAAACACATTATATAACCCAGAGCTATCTTGGATTTCTGACGTGCAAAATAAAACAAGCTTTGTAAAGGGCTATCAAATAAACAATTTGGATTTGTGTCGCAAATGGTTTCAAACCGGAAAGATGACGTTATTGTTATGCATGTCAATGCAAGATAGCAAATATTCCCTAATAAAGTTCTATCACTCAAAGGAGGGAAGTAGACGTTGCAAATGGCTAGCAGACTTTTCAGCTGTTGTTTTAGAAGACGCAGAAGTAAAAATGATCTAGCAAACTAAACGCTCGTAGCATGTCAGAAGACATTCGCTAATGGCATAAAGGTTGAAAGTACCTTAGCAGAATGTGCTACCTACATACGATGCAGTTCTAGCGGGCGTACGTGCTAACCAAGTCAAGCTCCAATTAACTGAGGAATTCTTTGATTAATTTAGCGACGAATTGTATTATGTCAGAAGTATTGCGGCAAAACTGAAAGCACAAATCGAGATGGATGAAAAATGTGCGATTTAGAGGAAGAATGCAGTTTCGGAAATATCAGATAACATTCGTCAGTCTCGGCGGCTTTTTTGGATCACATGAAAGACTTGCGCAAAAAAAAAGAATTGACACGTATAACTCAAAACGTTGAAACAGAACAAATTGAAAAAGAGCTAAATATACTTATTAGTAAAAATGACGGCTTGTCTGAAGCTCACGATGAAATTAGTGACATAGAGAGGCTTAAAGTTATGCGAGAAAACTATATGCATGCTCATAATGAAGATATTGACGATTTAGAATCTATACTACACATGGCATCAGAAAAGGAAAAGTTGTTTGCATTAGAGGCTATAAAGACAGGAAATTGTGTTCAGACTCTTAAACACAGCTATGAACACGACGACAGGCTAAATTCTTCGTCCCACTTCATGGTCCTATCTTTTCCAGAAGCCATGAAAATTGTGTTTCCGTTGGTCCAGGAACCCATGACACGATTGATTGACTGGCTGGCTGACTGACTGGCTGGATGATTGACTGTCAGGCCGTTGACTGACTGACTGACAGTCAGACAGACAGACGGCGCCACGCACTAAGTGGCGGGCCCCTAAAAACCTAAACAGGAAATCCTTGTCAATTAAAATTGGAGTCGAGCACAACCTGCCCGCGGTGATACTTGAACCCTCAATCTCTGTGTTGACAAGCGCATGATGATAACTATTGGTTTACTCCTACTACTTTAAGACATCTAATCGGCGTTTTTCGTATTGAATAAAATAATTGAAAGGAGGGGTGCAATTGCATCTCGTATCTTCAAGTCATCCACCATCAACTTATTTTGATTTTTCAAATATGGTTGTATTTTATTTTGCGTAAAAATATAATCGACAATGTTGCATGCAATTAACTTTAACAAAGCTTGACAATTCGTTCGTATGAAGCAGACTTGATAACACAGCAATAAGAAATACACTTGGTTGGTTACGTGCTAATTAAAAGATACCCCATAACCTTATCAACAGATACTCCTTAACCTGGTTGTTGATACGAACTTGCACATGTAGTCATTGAGTTTGTTTGTTTGTTTACAAGTATGTTGTTTTAACGCCACTTTCAGCCATTTTTCAGCTATATCATGGCGTCCAGTTTTATTGGTGAAGGAATTTTGAGAGAACCCCCGACCTGCGGTAGGAAAACTGGCAATCCTGGTCAATTATGATTTGAGTCGAGTACACCCTGCAATCACAATGTTGACAGACCACGTGATCAATAGTAGACTAACTACCTTAACCACTCGGCCACAGAGGCCCCTTGTAATCATTGATGAAAACTTGTTAGTAAAGAACGGTATCAGGTTGACAAGTATTTAAACGACATCTAAAAGAAGCTAGTAATTGGTAATTGAAGTTTCTCGACAAGAATTTTAGACAACATTTTAATAGGTATGCAGTTAGCAATGCACAGGCTACTGGGAAGGTTTTAAAGGCCAAACCCACAGAGCTGCTCAGCGCGTCCTGTGGTCAACAAAGAACCTCCCATTGGGGGTTATCAGGTTATATATAATACAGAAGCCTGACTGCGGACCATAGTTGGTAAAGTGTTTGTAGAATACCATGTTCCTTGCATGATAAATGTATCTTTTCTTGATTTGAAAAAACAGAAAGCTCAATGTAGCGCGCTGCTGACAGCTAAATTTTCTGTTCCTACCCAGTCAGTCATTCAGCCAGCCTTTCTGTCTGCATGCATGCCTGTCTTGCTGTCTTGTCAGTCTGTCTGTCGCCTTAACTGTAGAAACGGAATAACATGTACTTATAAAGATAGTAATTGCTTAGAACTTATATTTAACTCGGTACACGTCAAGGAACGGTTAAGATGTCGCGTGAAAAACGAGATACATGTTAAACGATTTGTCGCTTTGTTTAATTCTGCGTTCATATTATTTGAGCAATGTCATGACGAAAATAAATATTTCCTTTGTTTACAAATTCTGCCTTCGACACGCCGCTTGGATACGCGAAAGCCGAAATCGAATCTCTACTAATATAAAGAGCTATGATGACGTGGACTGAAAACAAAAATCGAGTGAGAGTTACTAAAACCTAGAAGAACGGAAGTTCATAGTACAATACACTTAACTTCTTTATATAGGAATGGTGTATAAAAATAACCACAAAAGCCTAATCCATCTGTATTACTTCGTTTGTCAAACATTGTAGTTAGTTTAACATGTTTAACACGATATCAACATATCAAGAACACGTGGTATTTTAAGAAGGAAGTGAAGATACTAGGAAAGATGCAATTTAGTTAGCCCAATAAGGAAAGATTGATTTAAAGTGGTCCATGAATATTTTTAAACATAGATGTCATGTAATTTACACACTTAGAATATGTGTCAATGTTCATCTGCCATAGTTTTGACCTGCTATCCGCTTAAATTGACTTGACCTATTACCTTTTGAAGCACCTACTTTAATCTACTTTAATTCCTGGTGTTTTAAGGAGACCGTGTTTTGTTTATGATGGGTTATCAATATATTCAATGATATTGTCTGTCTTTGTACAATCTTTTGTTTGTCATATTCAAAAACTATAAACAGTGAATAATTAAATATTTGTAATACGCACGAATTTAATGAAATATATTTTCTTTAGCGGAGATTTCTTACTTGAATATTATTTTAACATAAAATATATTCTCTTCCAACCAAGAGGGATTCCTTGGGTGAAGAAATATTTCCTGACTTGCGAATTACGTCACAATTGCGGGTATAGTTTGTGGTTGTGCAGGCGTGGAATGGTCACACAATTAAATCGGTATATTTTGAAACTTTATTAGATGATAGCGGTTAGAATCGAATAATTAAAAAACTATGGATAGTTTGATTGTTGTCCAAGATCTTTTTCGTGCAAAAAAATAGATCGCCAGTACACCACAGAAATAAGTTATATTCGATCCGCCAACGGTTGTATATTTCTGTATTTTGGAACACCTTGTTCTTTGTTAGCTTTTTCGTGGTTTTTTATTTCAACCCATATCCGAATCTAGACAGATTAAGATCACAAAAATGTCAAAAGTAATTTTATTTGAGTAAACACCCAGTCTATATAAACTAATTAAAAATATTTAAGGGTCATTCCAATTAGAAATACGTTTTAACAAGTCCTAAAGCACTCAAAGTAATGTAAAAAATAGGAAATGAACCACTTATAGTCCTTACATATTCTGTCAGCTTTTCTCTCACTTAATTCTTCCTTGTTCCGCCGTATACTTTTAAGTCTAAGGTTTCTCTTACGATTACTCATATACATGCAGAAAGTAGTTTTACCAAAACAAAGTAAGGTGCAGCAGGAATGAATGTTTGGTTTGGATTATTGTTGATATCGGTAAGTATGTGATTTTACCCCCATCTTAATGCATGTCATTTTGTACCCAATAATTTTCGCCAAAGTTAGTTTATCTCTATCCAGAAATTAATGCTAAACCGATTGCGACTGGTCTACATCCTAATCTGTAATATTGTAATATTATTTCTTTTTTATCTTTATTAACTTGACTTTGGGTTTCCACACATACATAGAAAAAAAACTTTCACCTATTATTAAAGTGAAAGTAAGGATGTAGTCTGACATTGATTCGCCTGGGGGGGAGAGATTATTTTGAGCATGATTTAAAAACTTTGTTTAGGTCGATATTTGTTATTGTCATCACTTAGAGACGTTCGCTATTCGTGTGTGGCCATTTACAAAATGTGATACTGTAGATTGTAACACTGACTAATAAAGAATTTTGTTTTTCCCGATTAGTCTATAGCGACATACGGCACTTGTTTCCTCGTACCTCGGAATGAGTACAACTCGCTTGGAGGGAAGTCATGTTTGGAATAGTAAATAATTGTATATTCGACTGGAAGTTTTGAACTTCAACACGCAAAAAACTGTTTTGATTGGTAGCCTTTTCAAGACAGTGGCAATTAAATCTTGCGTTTTGTTTTGTTTCTCTCGTTCTTTTTTCCTCCTTTTTTTGTAAGTTCGTCTTAAAATTTTAAATTTTAATTTGTTTAATGTGAAACTTTTTGAATCAAAGCTAATAGAAATGATACTCGGATGGCTACCTTTTTTTACATCGGAAATCCAGGCTCTGCATCCAGAATGGCCACATTACTTTTTCTTTTTGTCAACGTCATAAAAAAGTTTTCTATAAAAAGCTCGACTAAGAAAAATTAACTAACTATCATACAAAGACCTTTATTATAGCCATTTAATGTATATCTCCACCGAAGCGCTTTTTGATGCCAAATACGGTCCTTGATAATGGCTCACAAAGATTTTCTATATTATTTTTACAATCAATTCAGTCTAGCGGTGGCTAAACCGTTCGAGGTATCGCAGGTCTCCAAAAGCATATATCGTTTTTATATCTAAGTGCAAAGGTACTTTGTAAGTTTATATTGATTTGACGGTTTATTAACGTATACATATTTCGATTTTGTTAAACGGTCAGCAATTGAATCTTGCTGGAATTTGGGTGCTTGACGTGTACCTTAATTATATAATTCTGCTGAAAGGGTGTTCTCGACTTCAACCATAATTGAGAAGGAGTGTAAGCTTTCTTGCCGAAGGGAGTTTTCTCCTGGTACTCCGGCTCCCCCTCCCCCCTGAATAAAAACTGAACGCCATAATATAGCTGAAAGTGGCGTTAACTACAATTCAAACAAACAGTCATTACCCGGAATACATCGTTTTCCGGACCAATCAGGCGTATTATTATTACCCTGTTTCATGTACATGTTGAGAACGAATACAAGTCAAATTGCCCCACAGAAAAATCGACCCCGTCAAAAACGCCCCCACTTTTTGCAAAATCGTCCCCACTGTAATATGGACCCTTTGTAAAATCGCCCCCACCTTAAACAAAATCGCCCCACTTGCAAAAATCGCTAATTATACACTGTAAAAATGACGCTTAGATTCTAAACACCTTTATTACATGTTTAAATCTAAACGCGTTTAGGATTATGTTTAAAATCTAAACGTGTACTTTTTTATACGTGTTTAGAGTTAAACACGTTTAGATATTAAATGCCGAATGTCAGTACCAGCTAAAATAATCTATACACGTTTAGAGTTAAGACACGTTTATAACGCCTATTTAAATGCGGCTCCAAGTACGGTGATGTTGTCCAACAGAAATAATAAGATTTGTAATAGAGCTCCTAAAAGGTTGGGGGCATTGACTTGGGCGGTCAAAGGGACAGGGGGTGCGGGAGCCCGGGAGTAGTGGGTACCGTACGGGAACCGGGAGTTGAAGGGGTGGGAATCGGGAGTTACAGGGGGAGACGGGAGTGAGAAGGGCGAGAACAAACTTAATTTAGGGAAGTGTCGAGATCGATAAAGTTGGGATACTCCTCTAGCGGCCGGGAGTCGTGGGCTTAAAGACCCCCTTTTCACCCCCTCTTGACTGGAGAAGAGAGAACTCACTCTGTCACGGACGATTGATTACATTATAATTTTTCCCCAAAAAGGGTGCACCCTTTGGGATCCGCTACTGTATTTCTATAGAAAAATACAACATTTCGTTCAAAATTTGGGGAACTTGAAATATTTCTCGATTGTTCTATCGCGGTTATCGTTCGTATAAATAGGTGGCGTTGCTGTTGGTGTACAAAAATTGGCGCAATGGAGGACATAACGAAGGCGTGCATAATCATTCAAGACGCACTTGGGACAAAAGAAGTAATAGAAATTCTGTTAAAGAACAATAAGTGCCATAGTATGAGCAGTCTAAGGTATGTTAACATAAGGTCGTACATTTCCCTTGTAAGGGCGTTACTCACAAGACACCACGGGCCAGAACGTGGCGCGCGTGCATAGACACAATCTGTTTGTTTTCGTTCTTAATCATTTGCATTATTGATTTATATCTTTGACTTTACGATATTGACATTATCATGTCTTGAATTACGGAGGTAAAGACCAACATAAAGCTGTTTTAAGTATTTGTAAAAAAAGGGGGGGGGGGGTCTGCTCACAAAATGGCTGACATGTTAGCGTGACGTCATAAAATATGAATATGAACCACTGTTGTCAGAAATTTAGTGTGGAGATTGTATATTTGGTTAGATTTCACACAAATCAGGGTAAAAAAATGGTGAATGAAGGGCAGCGGATCTGCATGTAAACTATTTTTTGGGACAGACCATATAACTTGAAAGGGGGGTCCTTGATTTTTTTCTTTTTAGAAATTTTTTTCGCACACAAGAATTTATTCTAATACAGCTACATGTACATGTTACTGGAAGGATGACATTACAAGTTCAGATTTATACTTTTGAAACAGAAAATGAATTGGATGGCCTTTCATTGAGGCTTTTGAAAGATGCAGACATATATACCATGCTACCGGGAAAATTGGCCTTGCTGTGTGATGAGCTAAAAGCAAAACATCTGCAAAGCACAGAAGATAGCAAAAATGCAACAGAGGTACATAATGTAAGTACATGTAAATTCTGTGAAATTATGTTTAATCTCCCCATTGATTTTGTTCTGAAGACCACTTGCTATTTTTTTTTTCACACTTTTTTTTGCACCTGTGACGACATGACGAGGGGCATTAAGTTTTACTCGTGTCTGTCCGTACAACCGCCAATTTCTGTTGAGCTATTCCCATCTTTGTCCCACGGACACATTCTTTATTGAAGTTCATTTTGATTACTTTGAAAACAATAATGTATTTTGTAGCAATTAAAATGCAAAACATTTTATTCAAATTCTTTTATTGGAACAAACTTGTATATTTTTACATGCCAACATGGTTAAGGCCCAGTTATTAATACAAACAAATTTTATTTTTGTGCCCTCGTGACGACATGTGGGGGGCATTAAGTTTTACTCAAGTATGTCAGTCCGTACGAAAATTTCTGTCAAGCTTTTGTCAGAAATTAAACCAGACATGAGAGTGATTTGAAAGTTAATTTGTGGTTCAGTATGATGAACTGAACGTCTTAAGCCATGTTCTGACCTGTCAGACCACCTTTTTCTGTTCAGTGGGGTCATCTGTGTCCCAT
This sequence comes from Limnoperna fortunei, assembly GCA_944474755.1. Lineage (NCBI taxonomy): Eukaryota > Metazoa > Mollusca > Bivalvia > Mytilida > Modiolidae > Limnoperna > Limnoperna fortunei. The sequence continues at coordinate 39,322,555 of OX104118.1, read as the reverse complement.
GGACACATTCCAGCCATTCCTTTTTTTTCTTATAATTCCATTCAAATATAATTATTGTTTTAAAAATTTTTAGCTTGACCAACAATTATAATTTGATTGTCTTATATTTTCAGCTTCACCAATCTTGTCAGCTGATTCAAGAAAAACCAAGAACAGAAAATTGTTCTGATGACGCATCTAATAAGGAAGACTTTAGATCTCCTTAGCGAGATGGAAGTAAGTAGCATTGAATAACTGCTGGATAGGTAAAAGAACAATGTGGACTATTATGGTCAATGCATATAATTTTTCTTAAGATATTAGAGTTCATACACATTTTACAAATGTCATTTAAATTTTATAGTTTGAAGTATTTTTATGCCCCATCTACGAAAGTAGGGGGGGGGCATATAGTGTTCGGGTCCTTTCGTCCATCCGTCCCAAAAGATAAAAGCTAGAAAAGCTGAAAAATAACTTGCTTTATTCAACTGATCTGTTCATTAATAAAGAACTTTATATTCTCATATAGTTTAATTTCAAAATTATTATCTGTAACCTGTATTTTGATGAGAATTACATTCCAATACACATTTATGGCTGTCTTAAATTTTTTTTTTTTTTTTTCAGTTGAAAGATCTGAATCTATCCTCGAAGTCCAAAAGTGCTCCACGACTAATTATTATCAGAAATAGCAATGGGAGTATCAACAACAACTAAATTGTTGGTGATGGTATCCAAATTTGTGTTGGGTCAGAGATTCAAAAAGCCTTCGAGAAACTACTGATGGTATACTAAATTTTTGACTTGACCTATCCCAAATGCTTTCAACTACTTGGATTTTACAGATTGCCCTTTTTAAAGACAATGCCCCTTCTATAGTACAGCAGTTTTCACGAAGTTTGAAAAACAATATTTAGAATTAAGGGACTCTAAGTCAAATGATGATGTCAACTAATTGGTATGAAACAATTATGTACATTGGTTGTTGTTGGTACATATACATGTACATGTAATGGGTTTGATTCTTATCTTGGATTCTAAATGAATAACCATAAACCAAGGCCCAAACAGGGATAAAAATAGCCAATTAAATTATACAATTGGCCAATGGTTCATCAAGGCCATAATAAAATAATTCCTAGATTCTCATCCAAATTTCTTGAAAATATGGGGCAGCGGGCGAATTTTATTATTTATTTTTCATCCATTTTGATAAAATGTTCTGCTATTTTTTAAAGGAAATTTATCAAAATGAACATAATTTGCCAAAAAAAATTTAAAAAGTCGGCTGAAAAAATCGGGACGGGAGGGGATGAGAATCAAGAATATTTTTTATATTGGCCTAATCCCTGATTCCTTGGAATCCATTAAACATGGTATTTCTTATTTGATTTTAAGACATGTTATTAAATTATCATTTAAACATTTTTTTAAATGATAATGTTTTCAACTTTTTTGTTAGGGCATACGTGTTTCAGTGCTTTAAACCAGGTTTATTCCAAAACATACAAGTCGATGTATCTTCATAAAACTTTGTACACTTATGTATTATAATAAGGACAACATTGTTTAGCAACAATTTCCAATTTTTGTTGTCTGGGTCTATTATTTACTTTTTAATTGACCTAATGTTAATGTTTTTTATTTAACAGCTTATTATTATAGTGTTTTTGGTGTTTTATGAAGCAATATAATGAACTTGAGTTGTGTTCACATTTGTATATACAATCTACTTCATCTTATTTTAGCTGTTAAAGATTTTTGTCTTTTATATGAACATGTATTTACTTACTTTTCCATCATTTGAAAAAGCATTCAGATGTATATATTGTGTTTTGTTAAGTTAAGAAACTACAGGCAGGGTTTGAAGCTTAAATAATGTGTGTAGGGGCCATGTGGGGTCCCAAAAAATGAATTTAGTAGTCCACATCAGAAAGTAGGGGCCCACAGGTGCACGTAAGCTGTCTTTAAGTTATCACAATAATATCAGGTTGGCGACACGAGTCGTCAACCCGATTTAAGTAAATGCAATGGGCGGGATGCTACCAATAATAACAAATGTTCCATTTCCATGTTAAGTTTAAAAAGTTAAAAAAATCGGTTGTCGAAACAGTAGATTATGTCCTAAAATCGCACAACCAATTTAGCGGAACAGCTGCTAAATTAACGTAACAGCCATAACTCGGAAAGCGCCCCCTAAAACGAAGCATGCGCAATAATAACTAAACTATGTTGATTTAAATGTGAAATGATAAACATTGACATCATGGGCGGCGGAGAAAAAGATTTTAGTTTGCCCACATTAAACACTCGCCAAGTGGGGGACAGAAAAAAGAATTTTAGTGGCCCACAATCAAATCTACTCGCCAGTGGCGAGTACTAATTTCAAACCCTGATAGGTACATTAGAATAGATATTCAATCTATAGGTAGGGTAGTATAGATATTGAACTACAATTGTAGCAGTTATATTTTTGTAAAATCTTGTTTTGCATGTTATAATGTTTATATAGATTGCTTTGGATTTTTTCCATGTATTTTGTCTATGAGTATGAAGGATATTATTGTTAAGGCAGTGTTGTCTGGTTACATTTGGTTTCTTATAACTTAGGTTTAGTTCACCAGATTATATGAAATTAACAAATGATGTTTCTAACAATTTAAGGATGTTCGCTATTCTAAAGAAATTGAATCTATGCATTTAACTGATTGATATTCAAAAAATCTATTTGATTTTTAACACAAGATTTTACTTGAACTTAAATTTGTATTTAAGAATGATACATGTTTTTTATTTTGTATTTTAATAAACTGGTAATTCTTCATTCTATTATTAATTTTTCTATATTATTCACCTATGCACCTGACTGTCTGTAATTTTTGACAAAAAATTTAATCGGCTGGTTTTCTGTTGAACCAACAAGGTACTGAAAAAGGTGTTGAAAATCCCAAAAAAACGATTTGAGTATGCATCTGTCAACTATTTTATCGAAATGTTTCCACTCCCCCTTCTCCCAAACATATTCAACTAAGTTCACAGTAAATTTTGCTCTACACTTATCCTCACATATCTATTTAATGAAATGCCTGTACCAAGTCAGTACCATTGTGATTTTCAATTTCTCGGTATATCTGCCTTGTTTTGTTATTTAAGATTGATCCTCCAAGTTTGGAAGATTTGTTATTTCCTTTATATACCACACAGAGGAACTCGAGCCAAAAAAAAAACCAAGAAATAGTTGTTTGAAAAACACAAGCTTATAACAAATCAAACAAAGCTGAATGAACTAACGTATAATCTTCTGTCAACAACATATTTTCAGAGAAAAATTAAGTAGTGTCTTCATTGATTCAGGATGACACTGACTGACACTTTGAAAAATAGAAAATCTGGATGAAACAACACCAAAACACTGAATAGCACATGTTTTACAGTTTACATTGGCAGATCCAGGACTTTAGATGAGATGATATTTTTCCCCAATAAATGGGGTCTTCCTGGGTTCTTCTAGGGCTAAATGTCTAAACACATGAATATCTAAACACGTTTAGCATCTAAACACATTTTTCATCTTTACATGTTTACACTCGAAACGTGTTTAGATTTTAAACATGTTTAGATTTTTTTGGCGTTTAAAAAAAGGCATCAAGAAAGTGTTTAGGATTGTGTTTAGTATCTAAACGCCATTTTTACAGTGTACATTGTATATAGAATAATTTCTTTTTTGTTTTATTAAAAACAAAATTTCCTCAGATGGCCTGACCGGAATTTTATACCATAATTAACTATTAATTTGTAAGCTTGTATATTCTATTCTTTTTTGATGTTGTTATTAAGAATAACAAATCTTTCCTAATTTAATTATAATTACAAAACTCATTACTGATATCTGATATAGTTCCACGGGGGGGGGGTAACTTGCTAGGGTGCAAGTCAACTTGTACCCTACCAACTCGTACCTCTACCAACTCGTACCTTTGGATTTAATATACTAAATTTAGAGTGTTAGATATAATATTTTAAAATATTCGAACTTTTTACAAATATTTTGCAGATTACGCTTTTTCAACAATAAATTACAAAGAAAGGGATCCGATTATTATTTTTAATTGTCCTTTAATAACGAACGCTTATTTTTCTTGTGTACTTAATAATTTGCAGTTGTTACTAAAAAAATCCAAAGTCACACGACTGTAAAAACTGTCTCACCAGGACGAACAACGATGTTGAAGGGTGGCAGCGTCGAACTAATAAGAGATCCGGCGATAACATAACATAACATAACATATCTTTTATTTCAAAATCAGGAGCCCACTGGGAGCAATGAGAGTTGTACAAAAAAGAGGAAAAGAATAATTGATAGATACACATAATTATACATAAGACAACATGATTAGACAATTTACTGGATTATTAAAGTTCATATTAATATCATATTGAAAATCTAAACATCACTGTAAATTTTTAGTTTACAATATCTTTATCTAATATAAATCTGGCAGTGGCTGCTAGAATGTCAGTGTCCTCATTACTAAGTAAAAAAATCAATTTGGATTCATTCGACAAACTAGAAAACCTGGGATACTTTTTGGCAACAAGATTAAATAGAATATTTCTTTTTGTACTGAACTTTGTACACACACATAAAAAATGTGTTTCATCTTCAATTTCCTCAGAAAAACAGTTTTTACAAGTTCTCTCAGACCTAGGTGTATTAGAGAAACGCCCTATTTCAATTTGTAATCTATGAGCTGATATGCGAAATCTGCAGAGCTTTTCGGCGATAAGAAGAAGCCGTTTTATACTTGCTACTTCAAAAACTACAAGAAGAAGCTGCTCTTCTACCCACACAACTTAAAATAATCACAGAATCTAAACTCAGTCGGCAGCAGAGATCCACTACCAAATACATACAGGCGGAAGTTTTCAATTTATGGGATTTATATTCTAGCGGCCAGATCTCCGCCAGCCAACTTCTGCGGCAGTGTGGTCAGTTGAATGGATCATCACAAGACGCCTAAATTATATAGACAAACTGTTGATAATATTAAAATATATATCATAAATGTTTATATTGTTTATAGACTTCGAGAGACTTTTGTTTTTAAAATATATGTTCTGTGAGATGTACATCTTGTTTTAAAATTATCTTGTGTTGAATGGTTTTGTTGCTTGCTTTGTTTTTGTTAGTTTATTAGTGCTGTACAATACATATTATATTAAATAATAATAAATATTAAAAATTTATATTTTTAGTTTAACATTATTTCAGCCATTTTCATATTCTGCCCTTTTTTAACTCGACCATATAATGCAAAGATGCGATTTGGTAAAGGTATGATTTGGTAGGGTACGTGTTGGTCGAGGTACGAGTTGACTAGGATTCAACTTACTATATATAAAGGTATACGTATATGTGCCAGAAATATTGGTAGGTTTTTTTTTTTTAATTATATAAAATGGGTATAGTTTTTAAACCAACTTATATAAAAATGGGTATGCTTTCTAATCTTAATTGAAAATAATCTGGTCTCATATAAATATGGGTCATGTTTTTTTAATATAATAAAGTGTAATTTTTATAATTCTAAATTCTAAATTCTTTATTGCAAATTACACCCATATGGCTCAAAGCAATATAATAACATTGTAAACAAAAACATTAGCATACAAATACAAACATACTCAAAGTACATCAGTTATTATTTCTAATATAACTACAAAATATTAATGTAGTACATTTTAACCGATGTGGACCCTATTTTCGCATTTCAAATGATTGCTTTAAAAAGTCCTTAACATAAGTTAAATGTTCTGATTTTGGACAAAGGATATATTTTACTTTTTCATTTGCATTTTAAATTTGCAAAGATATCGTCTATATTTGAAATTTTTGAATAGAAAATATCTCTTGGTAGAATGTTATTTGACAATGTAAAAGAAAATGTTCTTCATCTTCAAGAATTTGGCATTTAGAGCATATTCGTTGACATCTGGGAATATTATGATATCTCCCTTGTTCTATATGTAAGGTATGGTCACTTACCCTTAGTTTTGTTATCATTTGTCTATATATAAAACTATTCTCATTTACTAGATAGTCTTCAATTTTTATGTCTGTTTTCAGTTGACTAAATAAGTAAAGTTTAGATTCGTTATTTAAATTATTTAATTTAGTTTTAATTTTATTTATATAATATTCAGAAATTAAGTTTTTAATTTTTTTCAGTTTAACTTATCTGCGAGTTTAAAAAATGGGACATCTAAATCTTCGTATTCTGATCTGTCAAGGTCTAGTTCTATAAATAACTTTTGTGCCATAGTATACCAAGTATATATTCCCTCGGTGTGTATACTTTTATTGACATTATATGCTTCTTTTAATAAGGGGTTTATTTTTACTGAATTCAATCTACTATAATATAAGATTGTTTGAGCTTTTATGAAAGATTCTAATGGCAGTCTACCAAGTTCTGTTTTTGCTGCTATGTTGCAAGCTGTTTTTCTTAAACCTAAAATATTCTTACAGTATCTTGTATGTACTTTTTCATATGTAAATCGGTCTATTAAGGAGAGGGTATCACAGAATTTTCCATTTTTTCTGCCCTTTCTTTTGACTTAACAATAGATAAGTAATCGTCCATAAACCAAATGACATTGTGTTTTCTTCTTCACTATGTTATCATTTTGTGTATATTAATATGACCTTCTTTTAAGTTTACAGAATATAAATATTGTTCATTTTATATAAGTATGGGTTGTGAAAATTACTCATTTTATAGAAATATGGGTCATGAAAATGGGAAATTTTTATATAAATATGGGTATAGAATTCAAATAAAAAATGGCACATCCCCACCCTAAAAATCACTAAGTTACCCCCCCCCCCCCCCCGTGTATAGTTCCTTAGGAAAAAAAACCGACATATTTGATCATTATTAATAAAACATTTATAATTTTTAATCTTTTTAATCATTGACAATAAACTCCTAAAAGTAGAAAATATTTGTACAACTTGACAATTTTATACGATAAACGGTATTTTGTAAGTGGGTCAATTCTGCTGAAGGTGGTAGCGATTGTGTTAAGTGGGGATTTTGCTTTTGGTAGGGTCGTTTTTTAAGGGGCGATTTTGCAAGAAGTGGGGGCGTTTTTGACGGGGCGATTTGACCAGCTACCTTGTGAACTTACTTGAATCCTGGGACTAGTAAGACTCATCAGTAATTTTTTTTAAAGTAACCATATATTTCGAGGTTTTTATTTCTAGTACTCTGATTGGTTATTAACATTCAAGCTTTACGTCACAAACGTCATAAACCAGAACTTTAGCAGTGGATTTCACAAAACGTCGTAATTGTAAAATCTATCGTAAGTGTTGGAAGATCAAAGGGAAATGCATTGTGACGTCAGCACTTACGATAGAGATTTCACTTACGACTTTTTGTGAAAACCACTGCTGCAGAATACTAAATATCGTTAGAAGTTAGGCAAGACAATCTCCATGCAAAGGATTCTGGGTATCCTACGTCAACCACAATCACATCATATTGAGGGCAAGAGTACCAGGAGATTTATTTGACACTGCCAAATAAAGCAAAAATTTGTTCGCGGCTTATTGTACAGCAAATGTAATGATTGCAGGATAAAAGTAAATTTATTGACCTCTTGCTGCTTGTCAATCAAATGTATAGGATACTGTTAATCTCTCAAACCACCACCTTTAACTGCTACCGATCCCCCCCCCCCCTAAAAAAAGGGGGAAGCAAGTTAAAGATTTCAATTTTAATTATTATAATTTGATATGATGTCAAACAAGATACAGAGATTTATAAAAGCTACTTCAGTAATCTTGCTCTGTTTTTACACACAACTGTCCGCAGTTTCATCTGGGTAGCGGCTGTCTGATCTCTGGTATCTGAATACAAAAAATTGAAGTCCCATCTCCAACTTGAACCATATTTAAAGTATGGAAGTGAAGACCAGAGGAGATGGAGATTGATGTGTAAATTTAGACTTAATGCTCATAATCTTAAAATAGAAACAGGGCGCAACACTAATGTTAAAAGTAACAATAGAATTTGTGATCTTTGTAAAAATAATATAGAAGATGATCGAGATTCATTTTCTCCCAGAGTGCACTGCTCCAGGGACAGTATAGACTGTCCCTGACTGCTCTTAACTGTAAGAAAAATTTTTTTAATCATTTTTTTAGAATAAATGCAAGAACTTTAGTAAATTATCTTCACATTTGATTTGCCTCTCATTGCGCACCATATTTGGACTGAATAAAAATATTTCTATGTCTATGCAGGAACCTATAGTTAGTAATACTAGTCCCAGGTCTATGCTATAAAACTGGTGTTGGAAACAGTTATAAATTCCGTCGTATGTACCACTCGTACATAACGGCAAGATAAATAAGGAGTTTTATTTATATATATAGAGATGAACTATCGAATTTTCCAAGTGACAGAAATCACAGTAAATCACTTGTGAAAATTATCGTTTATTTTCACTCTCGGGTTTTTTCCCGCAAAAATGTCACAATAGTTTTGTACTTTACAGATATTCATCCGCAGTTTATAAAATTTAGGATTAGGCATTAAAATTTTACGAAAACAATTTCGATCTATATAATAAATAGGATAATCAATTGGGCATCGTGAATATCCAAAATATGATCACTCGTGCCGCATAAAGCATCAGATCAAACTCGTGCGCGATATTATTTTTTAGCCAGACAAATTTTCTACCAACACATGCTTTATGAACCTTTCTCATGTTTATTCTTTACTTTTTCCTAATATCGAAGCTGTGTAATGTCAACTATAAACCAGAATTTCATATAGGAACAAGTTGTAGGAAAAAAGGCTACTGGAAAATAAGTCACGGAAAAGAGTCACAGGAAAAAAGTCACAATTAATCAGTTGTCGTGGTATTGGTTGTGTTTTTGTATGTATTTACATTCACTTGATGACTGGTCGTTTTGCAAGTTGATGTTCTTTTGTATAAAAAGTAAAATTATTTAAGTTTAACATATGCATAATATTAACATCGCTTGACAGCGGTACTAATTTATTTTTTATACTTTTAATTGCCAGCGGTGTTCCCTTTGTTCTAGTGCAGTAAGGTCCTGTTGTAGGTTATCGGCATCTGCTTGGTTTTTGATGTTTATATCATAAGCTGTCATCAGCAAAGAGGCGGACTGTGGAAGTTAAAACTGACTCCAGCAGGTCATTGATATATACCAAGAACAGAAGAGGGCCTAAAACAGTACCTTGTTGAACTTCCCAGTAGACGTCAAGCTTCTCTGGTGTACAACCTTCGACTAGAACTCTCTGTGTTTGAGCTGACAAAAATGATGCTATCCAATCCAGTGTGTTTCCCCTTATTCCATAGAAATTTAGCTTATACAATAGTAGTTGGTGTGGCACTTTAGCAAAATCCAATAGTATGACACTACTTGGTCCTTTCCAGTCTTCATTTTTTTGGCAATCCCTTGAATTGTTGATATTAGTTGCGATTAACATGACCTCTTGGAACGGAAACCATGTTGGTTGTCTGTGAGGATATCAAAGTTTTCCATGTGTTTCATTATGGATAAGTGGATATGTTCAAGCACCTTGCTTACGACAGAGGTTAATAACACTGGCCTATAGTTTGATGGTACATTTTTCTCTCCTTTTTTTAAACAGTGGTGTTATTAGAGCCTCTCTCCAATCGGTTGGTACACTGTTTAAGTTTATTGAGTACTGGAATAAAGCAGTGAGTGCTGGCAGTATCTCTGCAGAGCATACTTTTAGAAATCTAGTCAGGACCCTTTGTACGGATTCAGTTCCTTCAGTAGTTTATAAACTCCTTTTTCATTTATTCTGATGTTTCTCATTGAGTTGTCTCCTTTATCTGGCATGTTGTTCATGTTTTCCTGTGCGTAGACAGATTGAAACTGATGATTTAGTATTTGGGCTTTGGAGCTGCTGTTGTAGTAATAGGACTATATCTTGACAACCTTAGTTTGAATGTAAGTTATAAAATATCCCTGGTAGTTTTAAACAGTGATGTTTCCATGTTGAGTAAATTTTAAAAACTTTCTCATTAATAATTTTAAAAAAGATACATTGAATATAGATCAATATCATATATGAATGTTTTCTTTTTATTTTCTCTATAACAGTCTTGAATATTTTTTTTCAACAGTCTTGTTAAATTAAACAAGGTATATGTCTACAAAACATTTTTAAAAAGTTGATATCGGTCTTTCTGCTTCATTAGCTTTATCGTTGTTTTTTCAGTTACACTGGTCAGCAGTTTTCTTGGAATCTACGATAACAGACCCTAGTGGCTCTGTAGATAGAGGTATAGAATCTGCAATAACAGACCCTAGTGGTTCTGTAGATGGAGGTATAGAATCTGCAATAACAGACCCTAGTGGTTCTGTAGATAGAGGTATAGAATCTGCAATAACAGACCCTAGTGGTTCTGGAGATGGTGGTAATTTTCTATATTAGTACAAGTATAAATGCCACATATCATGGTTTGGTATACACCTCAATACAAATAAAACAAACCATAGTAGCTTCTATTCAGAATTATCAGTATTATTGAATAAGTATAGTTTTACTTGAAAATAAAACATTATTTAAAAGCCTAAGACATCTTTAAAAGCATTTAACGTATTCCCCCTAGCTACAATAATGTAGCTCCCTTTTTTTAATGGACAGAAAAAAAGCAGCTAAATTATTGTAGCTAGTATTTCCCCCACTCCCGCTTCATTTAATCAGGTTTTTAGGTTGTGTCAAGAGCAGCCAAGGATTTTCACTATCATTATTTAGCTTATTTTGACTCAGGAACTTCTTTTTTCATCTTTGGGGGGCCTAGGTGGCCGCGAGGTCAAAGTAGTTCGTCTACTATTGATCACGTTGTCTGTCAACACTGAGATTGCGGGTTCGATTCTCACTGCAGGCAGGGTGTACTCGACTCCAATCTTAATTGACAAGGATTGCCAGTTTTCCGACGACAGGTCGGGGGTTTTCTCCGGGTACTCCGGCTCCCCCAATAAAAACTGGACGCCATGATATAGCTGAAAAATTGCTTTAAGTGGCGTTAAACACTATCAAACAAACAAACAAACAATCATCTTTGGAACCACTCAGTTGGAAAATTGCTATGCTCCACATGTACCGGTGTCGTAAAATTATAGGTCCCCCCAATTTACGTATCCGGACGGATAAGTAAAATTAACATATGGTCCGGGTCTCTATAATTTAAGAATGGGTCAACCTAATTTACTTATCCGATGAGGTATTTCTCAGACATTGTGTTAACATGTTTGCCCACAGATCCAACTGCAGGTAGATAACTACACACCTACTGGGAATATTCTCAGTAAAGACGGTATATAGTCATAAACATGCACATGTATGAAATGGGAACACTATAAACTGCATTACTTTTATAAACATAGAATAGGAAATAGCTAAATGTATTGGTTTCAGTTTTAAAATTTTGTATTTAACTAACTGAACAACCACAAAGTCAAGATAAGATTACAAATACATATTCAGTCAAAAGATATATTGATGTACTATTTGGTAACAGATGATATGTATCTGTTTGGGATACTTCCTTGTTAACTAAACACTAAGTGGACTGGATATTAAGAACTTTAAAACCAAAGGGTTCTATTACAACTAAAATTGCAAGTGCCTGCCTTTATCGTGTTTATTAACATATAAATTTTGTAATGTTTAGATGCAAATTTCAGATCAAATTTGAACTCCAGTTTCATAAACAATGGATATATTTCTTCAAATTTTCTGAAAATGTATACATGTAATAGTATATATTTTGTATAATATGTTATTTGGGCATATTTTGACAAATTAATAATAAATCTCCTCTTTTCAAACAACTTTACCCATGTTAATTCTGTACTTATGGAATACGCAGTATTGTTGCACAATGAAAAGGTGGTAAGGTATTGTTCTAATGGTTAAGTTTTGGTGTTTTTTGGACCATAATTTTACGGGCATCATCATCTATTTAGTATCTATAACACCAAGGGTTAAGTATGTTGTAGGGTAACTCTCTCTGCTCATTCATAACCTAACACTCCTTTTGACCACAGTATGGTAAACATAACTGGAGCCAATAGTAAAGAAGGATATTATGTTCACCCTTTTAGAACCCCTGATATCACCCTCTTTGTATAGGTTTGTGTAACTTGTTTGTTGTATGTTTTGCATGTTTGTTGCTATGTGTGTAACCATGGCATTGTAATTTTGTCTATGGGATTTTGTTCTTTTGATTACATCCTGGTATCTTTCAGTTTATGTTTACATAGCCCTAAATTCCAACAAAGATTGCCAATGTTACTAAATAAAAAAAGCTAATTAAAAAATGTCAGAAACCATGTCACTATTTGAGTTTAAAATTGCAATGGTTAAATTCAGATATTTATATATAAATAATTTCTTTAAAGATAAAGGGTTATTTAAAAATGTTGTACTCCTTGTATTGTTCAGTACATGTGGGAAAAAGGGGGGTTGTAATTTTGAGTTTGGTTAATACATTTACTGTCAGTGTGAATCCTCACAAGTCAGGGTTTCTGTGTCCACATGTGTCCACAAAAGGGTTTCATGCACACAGAAACCCTGACTTGTGAGGATGTCAATGTGGAACTATGTGGTAATTTCTACTTATTTTTCCAACTGTATATGCAAAAAATTATTGCCATTTGAAATGTTTTTGACAAGAAAATCATTAAAATAACCTATTTAACAGTATAATACATGTACATGTATAAAGTAAATTCATAGAATTTAAGAAAGCATTTTAGTTTATTGGAAATTTGTCTGCATAAAGATTATTATCTGTTTATCCACTATCTGTTTTTTAATGCATATCTGAAATTTAGGATGACAGCAATCGTGGTATATATTTTAACAAATACAAGCAGCTATTTTCAAAAACTAATTAACACATTAAATTGATAAGATATTTGTAAAGATGAAATATTTTTCATCAATTAGATTGCATAAAAGCATTGTCCAGGGGAGCAATAAATTGCAATTGGGAGGCTTTAGTTTCCTTTTTAGCCTCTTGAAACTGATAACAATTTTATTAATGGTGAACCTACTGTATATAAATATTATTTATACATATTATTTGTAAAATTATTCCAATCAAAATTTTTTTTTCAGATGATATTTTTGGAACAACTGCCAACATTGATAGTAATAAAGATTCTTTAGCAATAACAGCATCTTATTCAAATGAAGAAACAAGTGAGTGTGAGTCATGTCCATAAATGTATCTGTAATAAAGGGTTAAAAGTATGTTAGAAAATGTCCACAAATATTTTTTAAATATTTCAGAAGAGGTTTTAGTCCCCCCACTTACTTATTTTACTTAATATACAAAATCATATAAAATCATACTTTTTCCATTTTTGTAAAATCTTCACCTTTTTCCCTCTGGAACATTTTTTTGTGTCTAAAAACTAACATGACTCAATTTACACCCAATTTACCATAATTTCTCTAATTTTTTAAACAGTATTTTATGTTTTTCCCTTCAGAATAATAACAGTGATACCAGTGATCTTGTGTTTTAGTTCTTGTCAAAATTTGTATTAAAGGGTTGTATTATTTCTCACAGAATGTTTAAAACTCAATTGTTAAACACTTTAGAAATAAAGCACAAAATGTAAATTAAAACAGTCTGATATTAAAGAATTTCTGGTTTATTGCTAGTTTTTAAATGTTTTTACAAGTTCATACAAAATGGTGTCACTTTTCATACATGTTTTTAGGTAAATCTACATTCTCTCTTAGAGAAAAGGGCCTATCCATACAGAACAGTTCTTTTCTTCCAGAAACTATATTTCCTTTATCAACTAATTCTACAAAAGAAAATAACACTTATACATCAGAGTCAACAGCAATCAAGTTGGAACTAAAATCTGAAAATGGGTACCAGTCAGAATCAGCTATGCCTTATGATGAAATAGACAAAACTGAAGCTGATCAGAAAATCACATTTCCACAAACACTACCTCCAGGTTTGGACACAACAAAAGGAGTAAACAATGTTGTAAGGGACATCACATCCCAGTCTAATTTAGAAACACAAAATGCTAGAATCTCTATATCAGATGACATGTCACATTTACTGACACATCATGGTGATGTGTTTAGTGAGGTCAGAAGTGAAATACCCAGACAATTTTATGATCAGAAAACTGTAGTCAGAGAGCTATCATCTGAACATTTTTCTACAACCACGAAAAACATTAATCCTCCTGATGTGTCAACAAATCAATTGACAGGTGACTACAATACAACTGTCATTGTTGATATTCCATCCTTTAGTAATGATGCCTCAACTCATGATATACCATCATTTAGAAGTGAGTCCTCAACTAATGATTTACCATCATTTAGAAGTGAGTCCTCAACTCATGATATACCATCATTTAGAAGTGAGTCCTCAACTCATGATATACCATCCTTTAGAAGTGAGTCCTCAACTCATGATATTCCATCCTTTAGAAGTGAGTCCTCAACTTATGATATACCATCCTTTAGAAGTGAGTCCTCAACTCATGATATTCCATCCTTTAGAAGTGAGTCCTCAACTCATGATATACCATCATTTAGAAGTGAGTCCTCAACTCATGATATACCATCATTTAGAAGTGAGTCCTCAACTCATGATATACCATCCTTTAGAAGTGAGTCCTCAACTCATGATATTCCATCCTTTAGTAGTGATGCCTCAACTAGTGAACACCTTGTTAGTAATGCAAGTTTTGTGACAACTGAAAGACTTTCGGGTAAACAGTCACCTAAAGGGACAACAGAGTACCAGGTAGCTGTTAGTAGTGGTATTCCTTATCATTATACAACATCACAGGACAAAATTGAAGTCCTTTTATCTGAAGGTTTTTTAAGAACTGAACATCAGATAGAAAAAGAGTCAGCTGATTACCAAACAACAGCATCTGGTGAGATTTCAACACCACAGGATATAACTGAAGGTTTTTTGAATGAAGTTGTAAATACAAGTCAGACAAAAGAATTGCCAGAGATAGTGTCAACCAAAGTGACAGCTGATGACATGGTGACACCCTCTGTTGTCAACTCACCTGGTGGTGCAGCATCACAATATGAAACTACAAGTGTTTTTAATCATGGGTTTGTAACGGCTGAAATGGAAGGAGATGACATTGTGACAAAAAATGACCAGACAGCAGTAACTGGTGATGTTACTTCTCATAATATCTTATCTCCAAGTAATGCAGCAAGACACTATGAATTGGACAGTTCATCTAATACTTCAGTGACAGCTACCAAAGCTCCCTTTTTGGTTAATTCCACTGAAAAAGAAGGGATTTTAGCTGAAACTGTTTCGTCCACCCCGATAAATATCACAGAGCAAAAATCAGATTATAATACACTTTCATCAAAAGTTCTAGACAGAAAACATCCTTTATCATCAGTTACAACACCAAGTTTTGTTGAGACACAAACTTCAGTTGAACAGACAGTATCAAGTTGTGAGTTGTATATACAACTAATTTGCTGAATGTATTCCTGCTAAATGCCTGTATTGTTTTGCTTCTCTTAGTGCCAAAAATACATTTTGCTAATTTCATTGACTTTCTTTAGTGCAGTTGCCTTCCGATTTCATTGCACTTAACATACTAACAGCTCTGAATACCTTTTTGTCAATTCCAAGTACCAGTCATTACTTGTGTCTGTTATCACATATTACTCATACCAAGAATCAGTCAATACACAATATGACATATGCCTAGTTCCAGTTGAAACTTATCAGTAATTAGCATTCGTAAATCTTACTGTCTACCAGTCAGTAAAATCTTGTATCAAATACCAGTCAACTCTTACCTAGTTCCAGTCATGCATCTTACCTTGTACCAATCTGTAGAACCAGTCATAACTCTTATCAGGAACCAATCCTAAATCTTATCACAGCTCATACTTAATACCAGTATGGATGTGTTGCATAGAGCACGTGAAAACAGTGTATTTTGTACAGTAGTGTTTTCTTCCCACTCAAGAATGAGTAAGAATGACATTTGCAGACTTTCAAGCAATTTCATTGGTTGATGTGTTTTGAAGGTGTGATGTCATATGAAATCTTCTAGCCCAGGAATTTCCTAGCTAATTAGTTTGTCAGGGTTTCGTGAACACATGTGGACACAGAAACCCTGACTTGTGAGGATGTTTTAACCAGTACTAAGCATTTCTTTTACATGTACCTAGTACTGACCAGTACTCATGCCTAATTCATACCTAGTACTAACAATTGCTCATGCCTAACATGAACATTATAGTTGGACTGTGATCTTTATGCTGGCTTGCATATATTATTTTGTTATCTGCCTCATATTTTGTTTCTGCTGTAATACTATCTGGAATTGGTAAGTTGTAAACTTCTGCTGTGCCAGTTCCTTTTGTTACAGCTACTTGCTAACTGATGTGAAAATGTAATGTCACTTAAAAATGATTTTGTAATTGCTTCTAATAATACCGGTAGTTCAAGTGCAAGGTTTTATCAGTTACTTAATATGCCCTATATTGTGGATGGCCATTCATTTTTTTTGCACTAATGTATCATGCTATTTTCTTATTGGGTATTTTTTGACACCTCATGACTAACCTATGCCCTCTATCTTGTATCTCCGCATCCATTTTTTATGGCAAGTCAGTTTGCCTGAGTCAAACATTTTTTAATCTTTTTACTAGTTATGTTAGGCTAATTAAATTTGGCATGTGGAAGCATCACCATAAATTGATATCCCCTATATCATCATGACAGACCTTGTCTTGTAGTTTCAAAGTCAAATTATTAGTTATGTGTATAACATTACATGAATTAAGTTTGTCAGAACCAAAACCCTTTTTATCTTTTAACATGGAATTTTATATTCTGGATATTTATATATCATACAATTTAATATTTCATGACCCACATGTGAAAAATACCATTCATTGCATTTCAAAGTATTTAAGTTATTTTTTGGTAAGTTATCTTGTATAGAGCCAGTATCAGTTAATACACCTACATGTACCTATAACAGTTATGACTAGTATATATACCTGTAGCATTAGTAGTGATTTAACATCACCCTATCAGTACCCTTAGTAATCAAATACTACTCCAGTGCAAATTGACAGTTTGGGATACATGCAGACTGCATTTCCTCACCTGCTGATAGTATTTTTGTATTCTATTTTAATGGTTAAACTCAGTACAAGAAGATTTTTTTTCAAAAATTTAATACAAATTTTAAGGTAGCATATAAGGTGCAGATAACAATGATTAACATTACATTGCATGGTGTATAGTTTTTAAGAGCAAATAATAATAAAAAATCAACTTTTTTTCATTTAACAGGAATAATTAGCACGTTTGTCTTCATTACATACAAAGTTTATTATAACTAATACATAATTTGTTATGCATTTTATATATTATTATGGTGTAAATATATTGATATTTATTTTTTATCTTTTTTTTAGCTAATTTAATTTGTTTATGTATTTAAGAAGATATCCTGCATTGACATTAATATTATATGACTTTTTTTTCCTTTAAAGATTACAATTTCAGTGCATCAATAGCTGAAATAAAACCATATTTTATCACGTTCCGAATAGACCTGTCACTGCCAAACCAGACTGAGTGTCAACAGATTAATGTGTCCCAGTCAGCTGAGGTCTCATCAGAAGTATGTAATCGTAGCGGAATACATTCAATTCGGACAACAAAACTGAATATTGAAACATGTTATAACTTCACAATAACAATTGGAATTAAAACTGCTGACAAAACTGACAAAACAATAGGCCCGCAATATTATTATAGTTGTACAAGTAAGTATGCAATAATTTGAAAAAAAAATGTTTTTAAATTAAAATAAAAGTTTTTCATTGTTTGATGAAAATTGTTATAATAATTATCCTGA
This sequence comes from Limnoperna fortunei, assembly GCA_944474755.1. Classification (NCBI taxonomy): domain Eukaryota; kingdom Metazoa; phylum Mollusca; class Bivalvia; order Mytilida; family Modiolidae; genus Limnoperna; species Limnoperna fortunei. Next base: position 39,304,581 of record OX104118.1, on the reverse strand, counting down.
ATTTTTCTATAGGGACCCAGTTTTTAACCATGTATTCAATTATTCTGTTTTCAGTAGTGAGATTTTTTTTGTGAAAACAATCGTAATCACCAATAATTAACCTGGATTGTTATTTAATCTGACATTCTATAAAATGTTATCATTTATTATATATTGTACAGTTATTAATCATTTATGAGGCGTGAATGATGAATTCCTATCAAAAAGACTAGGTATATGTTCTGATTCACAAGCATAGCTACAAAAAAACCATTTTTTTAACTGCTGTTTTTGCTTTGAGACTTTTGCTTCATTTGCCCCCAATGTATTTACAGCCATGTATGAACAAGCAAAATTGATTGATTGAAGTTACCAGTATGTCTTTCTGTGCTCATACTATCATATATAACATAAATAAAAAATAACTATGATCACACACTAATGTAATTTATCAGATATATTTTAAAATGAAACATTCAATGTGGAGAAGATGCTTATATGAGACAATGAGACATTATCCAAAAAAAAGAGGCAAGAATCTACATTAAGATGGCGAGCCCCCTCCAGAAATGGCAGAATCAAATAGTTGTCCCTAATTGTTAATTTGAATTTGATAAATTACATGAAATAATTGTATTATATATTATCAAGATATATAGTGTGTTTTAAAGCAGGGACATTTTTTTTTATATTAAATGTTTTCCACCTCTATTAAATTCTTTCCTTCACAATCTGACTTGGGTGATTAGATATCCAAGTGTCTGAAAGTGTTTTCTTTGAGGGGGACTATTGAAAAAAGTGGGGCATTGTTTTTTGTGGGGGAAAGTACTCAAAGAGGAAGTTGTTTTGTAAATAAGTTTATAAGAGACTTTAACATTAAATTAACTTTGGGATAATATTTTATTATCAATATTATTCAGGATAATATTTCATTATATAATATTTTCCATGATAATATTTAGCATTAAATATTATTCAGGGTAATATTTTATTATATATTATCCAGGATAATATTTCATTTTATCATATACTTATAGTAAATAACTTATATTTTTTACTGTATGATAAAAGGAATAAATGGGCAAAAATTTTATATTTTACCAGATTGGCAAAGTGGGCTGATATCAAAATGTTATTAACTGCTTCCGAATGTTATTACACGCTTTTGGTTTCCGTAAGTGTTATCACATGCCTTTCCGTAAATGATCGGAAATTACCGGAATTGTTTACAAATATGACGTCGAACGATAAAGCAGACGACATGCATGATACGAATGCATGGAGATGACAATACTTTGAATTATCTTAAGTCAATGAAAACTTACACACAAATAGAAACGAATAGTGAGTGATCTGAAAATATTATCTAAATGACTTTAAAACTCATTCGGAGCACATAAATAGCGGTACCGGAACTAGATAAGATTTTTATATTTCATTTTCCCCTGCTGAAGCATATGATAAAAAGACCATTACATGACATTTTTTATATCATATGCATTATAAGCCCTCGGTTGATATTGGCCCTCGAGCCTGCAGCTCTTGGGCCAATATCAAACCTTGGGCTAATAATGCATATGATATCAAAAATGTCATGTAATAATCTGATAATACAATACTTTCCAAGATGATATTTAGCATTATATATTCAGGATAATATTTTATTATCAAATATTATCCAGGATAATATTTCCTTATTAAATATAAACTTGGAAAATATTACACAATGAAACTTTATGAAAATTAAATGTAATTAATTATATTATTGTATTCTTCCTCTTCCATTTTGATGAATAATGAAAAGCTACATGTAACATGGTTTTTTTATTTTACATCTGAATACTGTTCACCAGTCAGTTTAAACTTGTTTATTAACATGATTAAGGATATTATTTAATACCATCAAATAGTGTCCACTTTGAACTTTGGACTGTCTCTAGGTCTTTCTATTGTTCTTAACACAATTAAAAAGTGGAGAAAATCTCACAGGACTGGAAAGTATTTCACTGTGAGATATAGTCCCATGGAAAAAATTTAATATCAAAAACTATCCACTGGATATATTTTAATCAGGATAGAATTATGTCTTACACAGTGACCAAATATTTATACTTTGTTTTCTACAATTGTTTTTATATTTTAGAGCCCAAACCTCCAGGAAATGGAAGCAAGGTACTAAACAGCACTACCAACTCTCTTACTATACAAATAGAACACCCAAATAAAACAAAATTCGATTCTTTTGAAATTAACATCAATGGGAGATATCCTGCAGTTGTCAGCAATAGATCTGAAAATGAAAATACAGTTGTTGTGTTATCTAACCTTCAGCCAGGGGGATGTTACGATGTGACTATTTACACTAAATTCAATGGAGAAAAAAGTAACAATCCTAGAAACTTGACCAATAAATGTCTGTGTGAGTAATAGTCTTAATTTTAATACTTGATTTGAATTTAAGTAATTATTTATACACATTCAGCTGGAGGTCATATGTTTAATCACCAGCTATGTCAAACTGATATCAGTAGAGATTAAAAACTTTTTGGTGTCATTAGAATTAAGTCTGTTTTCTTTATAAGATCAGTTAAAACAATTCTCATTTGATAAATAGTATTTAACTTGCTACCTTTGATTTTCTTACTATTACCAAAGTGCCAAAGGTTCAAGTAGTATAATATGATTTTCTATGCATAAAAGTGACATGACCAATGATGTAATATATTGGCCAGCTAACCATATTATTATCTTGTAAATATGAATTGCGAAAAATAATTTATTGTAAATAGGCTTACAATGAATTACTACTTTGAGCTCTTGTTTATGAATGATAATTATAGATCATTTTTTTTATCTACATGCATATTAACCTATTACATCCACTAGGTGTTGTACCTGTAAGCCAAGCTCTCCAACAGTTGTGTTACACGTTGTGCTCCTACATACAGTTTTTCCAATGTTTCATATTAGCTTTTATACCAGATGAGGGTGTTCACTATTGTCATCAGAGGGCATCCTACTTCTAGCTTCCTGTTTAGGTTTCCATAATCAATCACTAAAGCACTCTCCGGCACGGAGAACATAACTGGTTCCCAGATATAACCTCTGCCACACGTCATCCTCCAATTATTGCGGGACTACATTTGTCGTCTGTCCGTGACGTTTGTAAACAAAGAACGATGTTTGTAAAATAATAAACGAGATCTTCTTTATTTTTATATAGTTTATTTATACACTTTTGATACAGTGTTACATTGAAATTACTGTTTTTGTACGCGAATCTTATGCCCCATGAGAGACGTCTCTCACAATGTCAACCAATGGTATGGCAGAGGTGATTGTGGTTGACGTAGGATACCCAGAATCCTTTGCGTGGAGATTGTCATCAAAGCTGAGGTCAAATCTGCTTTGTTCCATACTCTTTAACACTATGCTAAGGATATCACCTCTGCCACACAGGCTTGAGCCTTCCCTATAAGATCCACCCACTGATTGGTCCAAATTATAGAAATACCAAGAAAATTAAGTCTTGCAAGCTGCACACATATTTTTAACTTTAGTTAAGTGAAATATAAATTTGTATTTGAAAAGAAAATTAGGTTAAAAGATTTGTTCTTTCCGGAAATTGCAGATACACAACTTAGATAATCTCTAAATAAACATGTTTATAATTTAGTTAACCTATCTATCGGGTATTCAATCAGAATGAGATACTATTTAAAATATAAAATCAATTGATCAATTAGTTTGTTTTGTTTAATTACGGGCCGGCACTAAGCCGGTCCGTCATATGATATGAGTCTGAAAACGTTTCATGATTTGCTGCGGAGGTTAGATTTATTTACTGCTGTTAAATTATAATTAAAAAATTAATTATTAGAGTTTCACCTGTGTTATAACCAAAGCATAATATATAGTAGATATTTTGAGATTAATGTTGTATTTTGCAATGCAAATTTTAGTTAATTATGAGTCAGCAAAAGTCGGTCACATTTGTTTACGATGTTATTTTTAGAACATGTTACCTAGATCACGACGTACATTAATTTTGTTGATATATATAATACTGACAATACATTTAGATCTATGTATAATGTATTTTGAGAATACTAAAATATCAGAAATACAACGTTTAGTTAATTGTAGGTTTGAAAAGACATGAAAGTCGGTCAAATTGCAACTATTTTTAGATTAGACTGGGAACAATGTACCGTGTTCGTACAACCATGACAATGATCCGGTTTACATGAAATATAACATTTATTTTTTTTAAATTCCAAAATAGCATATTCTGTTTCTATTAAAGTGGATACAAAAATAATCTTAATAAAATCAGACAGTCTGTTTAAATAGCCTTCAGTAACAGATTGCTTTTATATTGCACACTGACCTACACTTTGTATTTCATTGAACTGTATATTAAATTTAGTCAGTGGACACGTTTTAAAATGATTCTTAATATTGTTTAAAGTTTGTAGATAATAAAGTAACGGTATAAATGTTAAATTAATTGAAAATAAGAGAAATCCATTTCCCACGGTGCAATACTTATTTTCAAGGATGCATATTGTTATAAAAAGAGAGAGAGAGAGACATATATATTTCTTTTTCACTATTTCTGTAACTGTACATCAATTGAAACCAACATAAACATCATTATTATTTTTCTTCTATCAGTATTATTTTTATATTTAGTGTGAATGTTGTAAAATATAACAAAGTACGTGAAAGTAACTATACAAAATTATTGTTTATTTTAAAGCTCTAAACGTTTTTTTATGTTTTTTTTCAAGTTTTTTTTTGTTATTTATGGTTTTCATTTATTTATGGTGCTCAGTCATTAAAAAATCTAATTTATATCAAATTTTAAGTTAAACACAAATTTCAACTTTGTTGAAAACTACACCCATCTGGCACAATAAATAATTTTCTACTCATCTGTAATACTAGCTAAAGTTTAAGTTGATTTTCTAAAATGCAAGTTTGGTGTAGGATAAGATACTACTTAACATTATGCAGTTTGTTTGTGTGGATGTTTCTTGAAATTTTTTCTCTATTAAACAATGAAATAACCTTGTTCTACATTTCATGCCTCATTGAATTAATAAATTCGGATATGACAGTTTGAATACCTGTTTCAGTGTTTGTTACCTACACCATTGAATGCTTTCATGCAGCAAACACTTGATTATTTACGGCCCGAATATTTGGTGCATGCACCAATAAAGTCTCTTGTACTATTTTATAGAGGCTAACAAATCAATATATATGGAGCTAAATTTGTGTGGAACAGGTGAGATCTGACGGAGGAAGATATGTAGCCTCTGTTTCGGAGATTGTTCCGCAATAAGACCTTCTGTGCAAGGAATTAAGGGTGTCGCTGACAGTAACCAGCAAGGCCCAGTCTCTTTGTAGCAATCTTGTCGGTTACCTTGATAACCTGATAAGTCCTCGGCACCCTATGCCACTGAATATAAACAATTAAATCACCCTTTATTTTTAATTTATCAAGGTAAAAGAACTGCTCTGATTGTACATAAAAAAAATAACAACATGGTCTGGTTCTTACACCTGTGGTTAACGACTTACTACATTTTGTTGATATTCAGTCATTCAGAGACAGTTGACAACTGTTCTGTTATAGGGAAAATTATATAATAACTTAAAATTACATACTGATGTCAGAACTGGCAAGATTTAACATATTTTCTTCCACCATCTATAAAGAAGGTGTTTAGCCAATATGGCATGAAATTGCTTAATCAGCAAGAACTGTGACAAATTTGAAATAAAAAGTTTTTGCCTACTTATGCTTGGATGCAAAACATGTTAAAATTTACAAAGGGAAATCTCCGTAGTGGTCAGAAAAATCTGATTTAAGTCGTGATAAGCATTAAATTTACTAAAAGATAGATGGAATTAGCTTGTAAATTCATTTTTATGGTTCATAATAACAAAATGTAAGAAATGAACACAATAGCAGGAAAAATATATGCATTTTTTCTCGGGCCCCAACAGTGACTGTCACAATAGGCATTGTTGATGGGATCTTTCCAGCTCATATTCAGTAATATTCTAAGCATTTTTGTGTTTTTTGTGGCTTGCTATGTGTCCGAGGATAGTCTCAATTGTTGCTATGATCTTTTTTTTTTAGATGATGATTTTTTTGTCATGTAGGATTTCTAGATCTTCATTCTGTGCAATGCATACCAAGCTAACGCTTTCCTGACTTTTATATTCTGCTCTATTGTGTTGATTCATGCTCCTAAATACCTGAAATGACTGTTCTTTATATTAAAAGCCATGTATCCTGTTTTCTTACATGTTATAATTCCCCCATCAAGCATTAGGATTCTACTCTTGTCAGTTGTTCTTGGGCTTCTTCAATATATTACAGGAGGCAGATGTCAAGTTCAAATCTGTTGGTGTAAGGACTTTTTCTACTTGACTTCCTTGGTGTCATTTTGAAGCCTAGGTCTTCACGGTTCAATGTCAAAGTTCAGAACTATAACAAATAGTGATGGAGTTGGTGTGTCTACAGGTAGTACCCCTACATGTATACAAATCTTCTGTGTTGCCATCAGGTATGATTACCCTTAAATTAGTATAAGAATATGCAGACTCAATAACTTTTGTCATTGGGAGAAAGCTGTTTGGATGGGCAGCATTTTCCCATAATGGAGTCAAATGCTTTCTTAAAGTCAGTGGATGTAAAGAGAAAAGGCAAGTTATATTTCTTTAGATCTTAACTGATTTCATTTAAGGCCAGAATCTATGTCACTGTAGTCCATCCGACTTAGAAGCCATTCTTTTTGTATCTTATTGTAGGGTTGATGGTCAGGAAAATTGTGTTCAGAATCAAGCAGTTGTATAACTGTGCTTATGAGCTTATTCCCCTTGTACAGATTGCCTAACTTTGGTCCCAGAATAATATTTGAAAAAAAAACTGCTGGTCCTGTATACCTGGGTAATTATTTATTCTAAATTTGTATTATCTATTTATTGCACTCACTCCATGATTATAACTCTTAGATGGCTAAAATGTGACTTTTGCACGCCATAAATATAATTTAAGCAGACGTATAATTTTGATTTGATTTAGCTGGTTTTTGTCTTGTTCTAAATGTTCCTCAGAAAATAGGCTTTCATATTACTGGTACATTCAAATATTTCTTTCACACTTTTGTTCTAAAATGGGTCTGAAAGCACCTAAATGTTAAAATCTTTTCTATTTTTAATTGTTAAAATATTTTTTCCCAGTTATTTCTGTTTTATTTAATATTATCATGGGTATTAATATTTTATGTGTAACATATTCCTGTAGCTATATATAGTTTATCAATAAAAGAGGTGTAAGTGATCAATTTTTTGTGTGTATCTTCTCATTTTAGCAATGAGTGTATTATAACTTTAGTTATTATAGGAATTGTATTGGGAACTCTCATCGTACCCTACTGTATATGGAGTATATAACATTTGACTTGCCCTAAGCTATCAGTCATCCTGCTGTCCAGAAATCTAAAATGTATATCAAAATTTAACCTTACATGGCTATACTTGTACCCCCCCCCCCTTCCCCCACCCCATTTATTTTTCAGTCACTACCTCTTTGTTAACAGTAACAGTGACTAAAAATATACTAAAATTATTGCAGATTACTTAAATTATTGCAGGAAAGGAGTTTCCAGATTAAAATTATAAAACCACACATGGGATGAGAGAACACTTTAATGTATGGTCAAAGATAATTAGAAGGAAAAGGTCATAGTTACTAAAATAAGTGCAAATAAAAGGTTTTAGGGGGTGAGGCATTAGTCTTCTATGGTATATTTCTGTAAAAATTGATATATTGTTACATATAATGAGACAATAATATTTATTCATTTTCAGATCATTGCTTACAAATTCAAGGTTATAGTTACTGAAAAAAGAATGAGACTAGAACTTTTAGTAGGCTTGACCATTTTGTTTCCAATGCAGAATTTCCTCAATGTTTGCAGTCACACAGCATGTACAGTAATAATAGTATTGTTTTGCTCACAATTTCATATCAAGAGAACAACAGAATATTTTTTCTTAATATGACAACAGGTGGGAATTGGTGGAGGAAGGTTTTCCTTTACCTCACTGTCTGAAGTTACAGGACAATATGAATTACTTAAAAACATTTTATACATGCAAGTTTATAAATGCACTTATTATGTGTTTCATTAATATTATTTGTTTCGGTTTAGATCCTTCAAGTCCTGGAGAGACCTTTACAGTTGTTTATAATATCTCCTCTTTTACAATAACATGGACACCACCAGCTGGGTGTTATGATCAGTTTCTTGTTGCTGTAAAATGCCAATCACCTGTCCAGTATTCAGACACTGTCACATCAAATTCATCAAATGTGCTTGGAGTGACACCAGGGGATTGTTGCAGAGTTCAAGTCACCACACAGAGTCACCAGCTTAACAGTACAACTCAGCTGTATTATGTTCAAGTTAATGAATCAGGTATCCAATAATAGTACCTCTAAGCTCACAAGATTTTATGTGCACAAAACGTAGTAGAAATAGGTGTAGTCTGTCCTATGTTTCTGTACTCGCTTAATTGTTAAACATACTTAATTTTAATTTTTTTTATTGGTTGTTTTCAGATTTGAAAACAATATTGAATACATATATCTAAGTGGTAGTTTTGATTTTGTTGATAGGTAAAAACAAACATCAAGCCCATTTGCAGTAGGAATTATATATTTGCTGAATTATTAAATAATTTAGTTCACCCTGGTAAACATTGTAAAACAACTGGAATTGTTTAGTTCTATTTTTTTAGTACCAGAAAGTGTGATAGTAAAGCATACCAGTGCTTCTGAAAAGCAGTTATTTCTTGAATGGACAGCACCTGTGAAGACCAATGGATGGATTCTTGGCTACAGAGTAAACATGTATAACAATATGACAAACCAAAAGTATACTTTTGATATCAACTGTACAGAGAAACAGGGCATCTGCTCTGAAAATCAACAGGTAAGCTTTCAAACATCTACCTTTATTATGTATGACTTTGAATACGATAAAAGTTCAGCTTTGAATTTTCAGTCCTTCATATAAGTATCCGGAACACAATTGACCATGTGATCATAGCTTGTGTGATGGATGTCCATTGAATTTGAATGCAGCAGACCTCTGTAATGTTCAGCAAACATTGGAAGTACTATATGAGTATCTAGTTTTTTTTGCACAAAACTGTTAACATTGACTCAAAGTAAAACAATATATTTAATTTGTATCATTAATTAGCAGTACATTGGTTCAATAAAGCAGTATTTATTGTAAAAAAAAATTAAATTAAACGGTAACTTCAATTATGGGTGGGATACCTTAAATTTAATTACTTATTGGTTCATAGTTCATAGTCATATGTTTCAGACAACTTGCAATTTGTACATTATCAGTTCAGTGTTGTTTCCAGTTGGCATTTTTTAAACACTTTTCAGAAACATTATTGCAGGTATAAGTGTTTTCATATAAGCTGGATATCCTGAGCCTTTTTAGTGGAACACTAAATACTTACATTGATCCCAATGTGATGGTTCCACACTAAACTTGGCACACCCATTCAATGTGCTGCTTTATGCTGCTACTATGAGGCTCATTATACACAGTGTTAAAAATCATTTTTATTTAAACAAGATTTGTTAAAATCGTGTTGAATGTTTTCCATAGTATGAATTGAAGGATAATAACTATATAAAATAGTCTGAAGATGTAGTTCTGTACCTCTTATAAATGGTATATCTATATTCAAACAATACACCTATGTATGTATATATACATGTATATCATTCTTCCTCATTGTGTACATCCAGTCATACCTCCATAGTTTCTAACCAGTTATTTTTATTTTCACAACCGATAGCTTGATGTTTTATGTTAAGTACTTATATTATAGGGGATAACAGTCAAATTTGTATATCACATTTAATTTCATCACTTTTCTTTTATATATCTAAATCCACTGTTAAAACAGATAGCTTGTCATCAAAAAACCAAACCCACAGATTCTCTGCTACAGAAGTACCATGTCAATTACACATATTAACACATCAATCAAACTGACCAAATATGTTGTTTTAGTTTATATAGTCATGCCACAACCTTTTTCAATTTTATAGATGTTCCAATGTTCAAAATATAATCTTACCAATGATAGAAGTCAAGCCAGATTCCAAATGACTGAATCCTCCTTCAACCTAACAATACATGGTTTACAGCCAGGACTGATGTATTATTATAGTATTGTAGCATTTAATGCCAAAGGAAGTTCATCAACAGGAGAAAGGATAATTTCTACTCTAGAAGATAGTATGTACCTATAGTCCATATTTAATGTTGCTGCAAGATAATCAAATAAAAATACCTGCCATGAAACTTTGCTCATGAGAGTATATTTTTTATAACATGTATTAATCAGTTAAGTAAAATATGCAGAATATTGTCTAAATGTTGTAAATTCCATATAATTGCATCATACAGAAACTCGGGTCCAATACAGACTGACACAGGGCCAATATAGGGTTCAAAACTTCCAGCTTTAAGTTCAGTAATGAATTATTAATAACATATCACATCTCAATTTCTCAGTTTAATATTTAGTTCTTGTTCAGAAAATGTTATTTTTCTTTCTGATAAAACTTTAGTTTAACAAAAGGATCTTGACAAGTGGCATTACTGGCATGTAGTGAAGTGATAAACCATGCAAAGAGTATATGTTTGACAAATATACATTTAAATCTTGCTATAATTACTGGCATCATTACAAATTTCTGATCATGGGTGTGCCACGAAGCAGTTTGGTTTCAGCACAGCTTTCTGCAAGTTGTAGAAGTATGTGCTGTTCAATATTATTGCTCATAAGGAATAGTAATAAATACATAAAAAGTAAAAAACTTGAGTTTAAATGTGTTTAAATAAAAATACAAGACAAATCCTCATGAAAAATCACAATTATTAAAAATTGAGTGTAAATAGACAAAACTAAGCATTAAATGACTGCTAAATTATGTATGATATGGTCTCTTTCACTTTTCTCTAGTGTCATCCTGAAGTCTCTTTATCAGGGCCTCACTTCTCCATGTTTGGTTGCCAAGAGAAAGTAACTTATTGTTGTTTGAGTGTGGTGATCCCTGATTGATTCAGTAAATAAACACAAATATAGTAACCAATCATCTTTGATATCTTTTGTCATGAAATCTCACAATAATTGTTTTAATGACAATGCACTGTAGTAGCACATAATCATCTTAAAGATATAATGATGGAGCCTCACGAACTTTCAAAGGCTAGCTGTGCCCAGGTACAGCATTGAACAGCAGTCATGGCAGTCCAATGGAGAAAAGATTAACACAAGTCAATTCACTATGTCATAGAAGCTTATTTATCGATGGTTAGAAAACAGTGAAAATGGAATGATATATTAAAATGCAGCAATTCATTTTTAATTTAAATTCAATTTGCAGCAAAATCCTAGAACTACTCTCTGTTCCTTAAGTAGACTCCTGCTGTCTGTAAACAGATTCATTTTTCTGCTAAAAATTTTGGTCTAGTTGAAAAATTGTTTTCACATTTCAGCAATTTGGTCCCTGGGCCAAAATAAAGTTATGGATTAATAATGGGTATCCTGGTTACATTTTTTTTTAAATGGACAGAACTTTTAGATTTTATATTTGTTATTCAATTTAGTTGCAGTTTTTTTATGCTTCTCAAATTAAATTCATAGCGCATATAGTTGCTGTCTGATCGATCCGTCTGTGGCACTTGTTCTTGCCATCTGTCCATCAGGCTGTCTGCTTCCTTTTTGTTTATTGACATATTTTCAGATTTTTTGGCATAATTGATCATCACATCAAGATAGCATGTCAAACACGATATTTGGATTGCTACCTTTAAAGTCAAGGTCATATGGTTACATCAAAGCAAGTACTTGTTCTTGCCCATAACTTTATTGTTTATTGACAGATGAAAAATACATATGAGAAATACTGAAAAATTTGCACCATTGAGTCAATGGGGCAAATTTTTTCAGTATTTCTCATGTGTAGGAAATTTTTTTTTGTAATCTGAATTTCATTTTTGTTAAATTATTTATTGAATGAACTTTGGTAGTGTGTTGACTAATTTTTCTCATCTTTTATTGTTTTAGAGATATAAGTAGTCAAAAAACCAGAAATTATTGGGATAAATATTTAAATTTGTATATGAATTTGATAGGATATTTTTTTATTAGATTCCATGTTTTATGAGCTTTTCAACAATGTTTTCCTATCTTGTATGGTTTTTGATATATAAAGGATCAAGCAGGTCTAAATTTGCGTTTTCTCTATTTTTGCAAAGGTTATATTTTTTATCTGATTTTGATGGTTTTGTTCACTGGATTCTTTTTGGGTATTCATATATTTAGGCTGAAGGAACATCTATATGTGACCATCATTATCAAATTGTGTTTCTTTTATTTAGTTGATAATACTCGTTCTTTATTCAGCTCCACAACCACCAGCCAGCATCAGTTTATCTGTCCTAAATACAACAAGTATTAATATGTCATGGACTCCACCAGATCACCCAAATGGTGTATTGATAAGTTATAAAGTCTATGCCATCATTGGGAGACAGTTTGTCAATAAGTCTGTTGGAACTGATAAGACCTCCGTGGTGCTGTCAGACCTAGACTGTTGGACTCAGTATAATGTATGTGTCTCAGCCATTAATTCTGTTGGATTCAGCCAGGGCAAATGTGACAGGGCTAACACTACTGTATACAGTGAGTATAGTCTAAACATACCTCTCGTAAAACCTCTTTGTCGGAAAAATCTTACTCATCTCAAAGACTTATAATATATTCTGCATTACAGTAATTAGATTCTTTCATGTAGCTGTATTTAAAAACCACTCTCTTAAGTGACCTTTCTTAATAGTTTCCATTGATAGATATTGACTGTTCGAATTATACTCAGGAACAAGAGTAAACAAGTTTGAATGTAAGAGTGGTATTTACTCAGTTTTATAGCGGCCCACATGAAACCATTCCTGATTATAAGTTGGTGTTGGTCAGGGTATTTCAATTTTTGGAAGATGAACTGTCCCATTGATTAAATACAATACCTATTGTTCTCTGTGAAGTTGATTCAATGGGTACTTTAAATCTGCATAGATTTTTTGTTTGCCGTATCCCTTACTAATTCCAAATCTTGATGGCAGTCATATGTTTTCATTAAAACAAAATAAATGGGTTTTCCATTAAAAACAAACACTTTTCCAATGAATTTTACAGAATACAAAGGACAGTTCCCATGACCTTTACCTACTCTCCATGCTGCCTAGTGTATCCCAATATAGGGTCGGCTAAAAGCTCTACAGAGCATATGTTTTCTATTTGTTGTAAAATCTGACTGTGAATAAAACTTTATGCTTATGCTTTATATATAAGTATGAGCAGCTTTCTCCAGGATTGGGTTGGGGCCTGTCCAGTTATGATAATAGATATTTTGTGAAATTTAATGACAAATTTTAAATTTTTCATCTGTTTCAATCTTGTTATTTGAAAAAATTGCAAAATAGACTGTGAAATTTTTAAAGATTTCTTCAAAACATTTTATAAACAATTTTTCTGTAAATGGTACATATCACATAATACAGTTCAGTTTATTTTGGTTCAGAATTTCACAATAATTCCTCCCTACAATCAATGTAGGTTCATGTATTTTCATCAGGAAGAGTTTTGTTTTTGGAATAGGAAAATTAATCAATGGATTATTTCCCCTGGACAAATTTAAAGCTCCCATAGAATAAACTGCAGAGAGAACAATAGCTATTGTATTTAAACAATGGGACAGTTCATCTTCCAAAAATTTAAATACCCTGACCAACACCAACTTATACTCAGGACAGGTTTCCTGTGGTCTGCTATAATTTAAGATAAATGAAAAGTATTACATTACAGCTGTTTCTGATATGTTTCAGAACCCAAGTCACAAATCAAGAGTGTAGTATCTGTTGGAAGTTCCTCTCTATCAGTAGACTTTGTGATTCCCTGTGAGTCTGATAAGAAGATACCGATCCACTATAACATCTCTTATACAACCATGGGTCATAAGGATAGTCAACAACAATCAACAAACATTACAGAATGGAAAGAATGTTTCTTTAAGGAAAAATGCAATATAACAGGATTGTACAGTTTCTGGGACTATTACATCAAAGCTCAGGAAAGCATTGGAAGTGAAATTGGACCTTGGAGTGATGTCTGGAACATAACAACTCTTGCAAGTTGTAAGTGGATTTTATCATATATAGGTGTAACATATTTAAACATGGATTTATTTTTTATCTGCAAGGATGGCATATGAGAAACATCTACATCTTTCAAAATATGAACTATAAAGAAGACCAAAATTAAATAGGAGACAGCTTAAGGGTTTTTTTTTAGTACACTTGTTACAGTTGTGTTATTTATTTATTGTTTTTAAATACATCTGTGTCAATAAAAACTGGACAGCATGATAAAGCTGAAAAACTGCTAAAAGTGGCATTAACATCATTCCAACAAACAATCTATTTGATGTAAAGTACAGTTGCGTCATATACAAATCTTTAAATTTTACAAAATTTCAATGCACATATAATTAAAATTCTTTGCTTTCTAATTTTTATATGATATACTTCATTTTTTAATTAAATATATTATGACTGGTTTTAATATTTTAACTGGTTTTATTATAAGTAGTAAATTTTAACAGTATTATACTAGTAATAGATAAATTATTAGTTTGTTATGGTTTAAAGCCATACTAACAAAAGTGATTTGTAGGAGTAAATGTGACAAAAATGACATTTTGTTATCTTGCTTCATCGTTTACATATAGGCTACATGTTTAGATTCTGGCTGGCATAGGAAAAGCAAAATTGAACTGTATTTCTTTTACTCAATGTCTACCAGTATTAGTTGTTAATATTCAATTCTTTATTAGTACCAGAACCACCAGCTGGTATCAATATATCTGTCCTAAATACAACGAGTATGAATGTGACATGGTCTCCACCTAATAAACCAAATGGTGCGTTGATCAGTTATAATGTCTCTTATGCCATCATTGGGGGACGGTTTGTCAGTAGGACTGTAGGAGTTGATGAGACCTCTGTGTTGCTGTCAGGCCTAAACTGTTGGACTCCGTATATTGTATGTGTCTCAGCATTAAATTCTGTTGGATTCAGCCAGGACAAATGTGATCAAGCTAATACTACTGTATACAGTGAGTATATTCTAAACAGACCTCTTGTAAAACCTGTCTGTCAGGAGTTTCTTATCTGAGAGACCCAAACTTATTCAATAATGCATAACTTTGATTGTTTCATGAAAATATATTTAAAGACCGCTGTCTTAATTGAACAATAAATTTTAGTTTGTGATATACAAAAATGAAAAAAACATCTTATAAATATTCGTTTAGCTGCTTTTTTCTGATGTTTCAGAACCCATGTCCAAAGTAAAGAAAGCAGAAGCTAGTGGAAGTTCCTCTATTTTGCTAGAGTTTGAAATACCGTGTGACTCAGTTAACATACCAATCCACTATAACATCCTATATTATTGTTACTCATGGGTTATTAGTCATAATGATAGTCAGCAGAGCTCTTCAATGAAAAGTTGGGCAAAATGTGACTTTAAGAAAACTTGTGAGATAACAGGATTGTACAGTTTCTGTGATTATAACATCCAGGTTAAAGAAAAGGTTGGAAAACAAATTGGACCTTGGAGTGACGTCTTGACAGTAAGAACTCTTGCGAGTTGTAAGTGGTTTTTTTTCATGTATAGTTGTAAAATTTTTGAACATTGTGAATTTTAATTTTATTTCTATCTTCAATATGTTTTGCAAGGACAGTATATCAGAATACAGAAGCATCTATATCTTTCAAATAAGACTTATACAATAAGGAAAAATAAAATAGGAGACAAACAATTTTTTTTTTTAAATTGAGTTTAAGTACAATTGTGTCATCTACAAATCTTTCAAGATAATAGGATCAAAAATAGCATGGTGTCAATAACATTATTGACATCATGAATCACTTTTATGACAAAATTTCAATTCACAAATGATTAAAAATTTTGTTTTCTAATTTTTATACTATAATTCATTTTTGATCAAACATATAAAGTGTGATGTTTTAACTGGTTTTATTGTTGTTATTAATAAATTTTAACAGCATTTTAAAGGTCTTGGAATACTAAAAATACTGATATGCTTTAGTTTGTAATGGTTTAAAATCATCGTGAAGCATCATCCACATAATACGCTACATTTCTATGATCTGGCTGGCTTAGGAAAAGCAGAATCAAACTGCTTTTCTTTTATTTGGCTTTTAATTTTCTACTAGTATTAGTTTTTAATATTCAATTCTTTATTCAGTGCCAGAACCACCAGCCAGTATCAATATATCTGTCCTAAATACAACAAGTATGTGGGTGTCATGGTCCCCTCCGAATCAACCAAAGGGTGTGTTGATCAGTTATAAAGTGTCTTATGCCATCATTGGACGACAGTTTGTCAACAGGACTGTAGGAGTAAATGTGACTTCTGTGTTACTGTCAGGCCTAGATTGTTGGACCCAGTATATTGTATGTGTCTCAGCAAATAATTCAGAAGGATTTGGTGAAGACCTTTGTGACTCTGCCAACACTACTGCATATGGTTTGTATCTTCCTAACTGACCATGTAGAATCTTTTTTTATGGCAAATTTTACTTTTCTCACTTATGAGACAGTGTGGTACCTATTTTAAGCCAGTTGAGATATCCTTGTCTCAACCCATGGGCGAGATAAATAGTATCTGTCAGGACTGAAAAGGCGAGACAAGAAAATCTTAAACCCGAGGGCAAAGATATCTTGTCCATCCCGAGGCTCTGCTGAGCGATTGGACAAACAGATATCTTTGCCCAAGGGTTTGAGTTTTTCTTGTTTCGCCTTTCCACGAGTGATTGATACTTATTCTCACCTGAGACAGGTACACATGTACTTGTACTATGTTACTAAGCTGTTGAACATGAAACCTAACAATAACTAAAACAATTACTGGTGTTGAAGGACTGCTTGTCTTTTTTATAAAATAATATCTGTTGAAAGAACCTATTACTATAAATTAAAAAAAAAATTTTCTTTATCAACCCTTTTTTCAGTCATTGTTATGGTTTATTTGGTTTTTTTTATTCATCAGTTGGAAAAAAAAACTACTACCGGTAATTTAATCATATTATCAATGTGTCAACATAAATGGAACAACAATATGATAGACGAATGATAAAATGAAACTATATAAAGTTCTTAATATTATAAACGTCGTAACTTCTGGCTGCTTCATGAATGTGTGATTGTTTTGGTTGGGGATGTCCACAGAAGTTGAAATTAATAGAAAAATTGCTCCCATTTATCGTTAATCTGTAGAATTCCCCTTTAACCATATCATTTGGGTTTATCATAGAGCTGCTGAACTTGTTCATGGTTTCATTTCTTGTTTTGTTAATAACATTGGTGTCTATTTCATGTTGAACATGTGCATGATTTTTGGTTTGTCCCAATGGAAATAGTTGTTCATCCTGAATACAGACCTCGTTTTTTTTGGTTGAAGACAAAATGTTACCTAATATAAGTTTCTGCTCTTTTCTGAGCTTCCTGTAGTTGTTCAGGGAATTAGCATTTTTGTGTCCAGTAATCTGAACAGCCTATAAATTATTAAAAGAAAAACCTTAAAATCCATTGCAGCTCAAAAATGCAGTTGATTTTGTTTGCGGTTGAGAGTGATATTATTTTATATGTACAAACTAAAACTATCACTTACTGCTTTGACAGTCATCATTATTTATGAATAAATTTTAAAATGTGTGTGTTTGCTTGTTTTTATTTATTGAAATAAACATTTGAGCAAATTTTGAGATTTATTATGTCAGCCTGAAATAAAGCTATTTTGTTGAAAAATTTTAGAATCGAGTGTAGTGCCTGTGACATTATTGCATCTCATCAGACTTTAAGATTATAATAGAAGTTTTTACAAAATTGTCTGTTTAATGTTCTGCTGCTGAGTGTTGTTACTATTTTTGACATTCATTTTTTTGTAAAGCAGTTTTATAAAGTTTAATTCTTACTTATAAGTGCTATATTCAAATAATTTATGACAAAGTACAGGATTTAACCAAATTTTGATTGCATGAAATCTTAAACTGACATGTATTTGTCTAACCAACCTGTGAATCTGCTACATTGTTATCCATCAATTTCTGACATAAATGTTTCATACACTAGAATTAGTGAGACACTTATGCTCGAGATCAGAGAGACATGCATCCTTTGCCATAACTTTCAATAATGTGTTTATGACTCATAACACCACGTGAAATCCCCATGCACAGATTACGATGCTTCTCCCCTCCTCCTCTCATACCAAAGTACATGGTATTATTAAACCATAGTGTTGAGTAAACTTTTGGGTATTGACATCCCAAGCAAACCTTTTTCATACAATATGTCAATATGTCTATCTTCTACTTCATCCGCTGCCATTGGCTTGTTGCCTTTGCCCTGCTTTTTAGCTCACCTGGACCGAAGGTCCATGTGAGCTATTGCTATCACTTGGCGTCCGTCGTCCGTCGTCCGTCGTCTGTCGTCCGTCGTCCGTCGTCCGTCGTCCGTCGTCCGTTGTCTGTCGTCCGTCGTCCGTCGTAAACTTTTTCAAAAATCTTCTCCTCTGAAACCACTGGGCCAATTTTTTTCAAACTTGGCCACAATCATCCTTAGGGTTCCTAGTTTCAAGTTTGTACCCAGGGTGTTGATCAACAGACAAATATGGCCGCTGTTACTAAAAATAGAACATGGGGGTCAACACAGGTTTTTGATCATTATCTAAAAAACTATAATAGCTATAGAGAAAACCGTTATTTCAAATTGATCAGCACATTAAGGTCTACAATAGTTGCTATTAGTGCGAAGTTGTGTATTGGCTTCTTGTAGGAGTTATTGCCCTTTTTTGACAATTTTTGACAAATTTTTTGGTATTTACAATATAACCTGAAAAATATACGAGGTAGAGTGAAAGTGTAAATGGCAAAAATGATCAGCAATAAAAGCCCTACAATTCACTTGATTGGTCTGAAATTGTCAGATGACTCTTTATATGAGTTATTGCCCTTAAATGGTAATTTTTTATGAAATTTTCCGTTTTTGTCCTGTAACTTGAAAACTATAACAGCTAGAGTAAAACTGTTAATAGCAAAAATGATCAACAATACAAGCCCTACAATTCACTGTATTAGTCTGAAATTGTCAGATGACTCCTTATAGGAGTTATTGCCCTTAAATGGCAATTTTTTATGAAATTTTCCGTTTTTGTCCTGTAACTTGAAAACTATAGCAGCTAGATTGAAACTGTAAATTGCACAAATGATCAGCAATAAAGACCCTACAATTCACTTGATTGGTCTGAAATTGTCAGATGACTCCTTATATGAGTTATTGCCCTTAAAAGGTAATTTTTTATGAAATTTTCCGTTTTTGTCCTGTAACTTAAAAACTATAACAGCTAGAGTAAAACTGTAAATAGCAAAAATGATCAACAATACAAGCCCTACAATTCACTGTATTAGTCTGAAATTGTCAGATGACTCCTTATAGGAGTTATTGCCCTTAAATGGCAATTTTTTATGAAATTTTCCGTTTTTGTCCTGTAACTTGAAAACTATAGCAGCTAGATTGAAACTGTAAATTGCACAAATGATCAGCAATAAAGACCCTACAATTCACTTGATTGGTCTGAAATTGTCAGATGACTCCTTATATGAGTTATTGCCCTTAAATGGTAATTTTTTATGAAATTTTCCGTTTTTGTCCTGTAACTTTAAAACTATAACAGCTAGAGTAAAACTGTAAATAGCAAAAATGATCAACAATACAAGCCCTACAATTCACTGTATTAGTCTGAAATTGTCAGATGACTCCTTATAGGAGTTATTGCCCTTAAATGGCAATTTTTTATGAAATTTTCCGTTTTTGTCCTGTAACTTGAAAACTATAGCAGCTAGATTGAAACTGTAAATTGCACAAATGATCAGCAATAAAGACCCTACAATTCACTTGATTGGTCTGAAATTGTCAGATGACTCCTTATAGGAGTTATTGCCCTTAAATTGCAATTTTTTATGAAATTTTTCGTTTTTGTCCTGTAACTTAAAAACCATAGCAGCTAGAGTGAAATAATAAATTGCAAAAATGATCAGCAAAAAAGCCCTACAATTCATTTAATTGGTCTGAAATTGTCAGATGACTCCTTATAGGGGTTATTGCCCTTAAATGACAATTTTGTTAAGAAATTTTCCATTTTTGTCCTGTAACTTGAAAACTATAGTAGCTAGATTAAAACTGTAAATTGCACAAATGATCAGCAATAGAAGCCCTACAAATGATTGCTTAGTCCAAAAATTGCAAGATGACTCTTTATAGGAGTTATTGCCCTTTCATTATGAATTTGGACATATGAACAGTTTTTTAATTATAAATTAGTCTATAACACACCTATTAGTAGAGTAAAACTGTAAATTTCTAAAGTACCCTAAAGGACAATGCCTAAAAACCATTTAATTTTCAGAAATTGTGGATGGCACCTTATAGGAGTTATTGTATTTAACAAATTTTTTGAAGAAATGTTAAGTTTTTGCACAGTAACTTAAAAGCTATAACAACTAGACTGAAACTGTTAATTTAAAAAATTTTAATATAGTTTAAGTCATTTGGATTCCAGGTGAGCGATTACAGGCTCCTGGGAGCCTCTAGTTTAGTTCCTATTGTTTGCCCCTTGCACCACTTAATTTGTAGTCTGTTATTAAACTACATTCATCATTGTGTTTTTTAAGATATTGCTTAAAACTTCCCAACATGTTTCTTAAATACCCTCGTTAATACTCTTCGCCATTTTCCAGCATACAGTGATAACAAATTTGGTCAGCAGAGAGTTCAGCTCATCTGGTATAATTTCTCATAAATTTTTGAATTAATTATTTTCCCCCAAAATGACTGAAATAGTTTCACATGACCTAATGTCTTTCTTTGTGTATTTACATTTTCTTGATCAGCAAGAAAGTTTTTAAGGTTCTTTTCACCAAAGACAGCAAATAGAGATTTTTTTCATGGAAACTTGATTAGAAACGGAGGGTTGTTTTTTAGACATTGTTGATATGGGGTGACTAGAAGAAGGTGACAAAGCAGATGAAGGTGTGGCTGGTGTTCCTTAATTTGGTGAGATTTTGGATCTTGCCTGTTGGAATGAATTTTTTTTATCATTTATGATTTTATTTTTCTGTCTTTATGACATATCAGTGTACATTTGTTGATGAAGACAGCCTCTTGGGGGAGGAACAGTGATGGAGGCTACATCAGAGGGTGCACTACTATCAAGGGGTGTGCAATTATTTACATTTATTAATGACATAATTTCTGGCAATTCATCATCATCCATCCGTTTCACTAACTGATGCCTTGCAACTGTGGTAAATGTACAATCATCAAATAGGTGTACAGTGTACATAGTATAGGTACCAAACGGTTTAAATGTATCAACAATTTTTCCCTTTTCTTCTTTTGAATGATTTTATGAATGGGTAGTCTCCCTTTTTTACTTTTTTGTTAATGATTTATCAACCCCTAAAAGTAGTCCCTGCTTCTCAAGATGGCAGCCTCCAGCATGGCAAATAAAATTGTTATTAATTTGTTATTTTTACAGGTTGTTATGGAATATAAGCACTTAGGTGGTGTTAAGAATATTTTAAGTTATTTAAAATTTTATTTTTAATTTATTGTAATAAAATTAGCTCCACAGGTTTGGAAATTGTATTGGAAATAATTGTATGCTTGCCGTCATGTTCAGCCTATTCTTACCCAGTGAAACAGAGAAATCTGACATACAGGAAGTGACGAGATATTTCATTACCCCGGGTGAGAAAAGAATTTCTGGCTCCTCCCGTTAAATGTAGTGTGATATCAACTGTCTGTCTAGTAATAAAAAATTTATGATATAATTAACGATATAATAGCAATACACATCAAAACAAACACATTTACACAAAAAATGTACACTGGATTTTACTTTCAGGGTAGATAACTCTGTTGACATCTTCCAACAGAACAGAACCACATATTTTTCAAGGAATTAGTTAGAAATAGAATCAAACACCAGTGGATGGCAAGACAGGAAAATCTCAGGCACCTGCGTGAAAGACATTTTTTTTCACTTAGTTCGAGTTTTCTCATCATACCCTCCCACAGCTGTTAGATCCTTTATATCTTTTGGACCTTATTTATTCTGCATAGCATTACTTTGATTGTTTGATGAACCTATATTTAAAGACCACTTTCTTAAGTGACCTTTCTAGTTTCCATTGATGTTGTCCAAGTTATGTTCAGAAAAAAAGAGTAAAACAAGTTGAAAGCAAGAATTTTAATTATTGATAATGGGAAAACGAAACATTTTTAGAAATACTATATTCTTTTAATAGCTATTTGTGATGTTTCAGAACCCAAGTCAGAAATCAAGAGTGTAGTAGCTCTTGGAAGTTCCTCTGTCTCACTAGACTTTGTTATTCCTTGCAACTATAGTCAGATACCAATCAGCTATAATGTTTCCTATACAACCATGAGTCATGAATGTAGTCAACAAAACTTACTAAATATCACAGAATGGCAAGAATGCTCTTTCCAGGAATCATGTGAAATAAAAAGCTTGTATAGTTTTTGGGACTATTTCATTCAAGTTCAGGAAAGATTCAGAGGCAATTTTGGACCTTGGAGTAAAGTGTTTCCAGTACAAACTCACAAAAACTGTAAGAGTTGTTTTTTTTTATTATGAATAAAATTGGTATTTTGTATCATTAGAAGCTCAATTGTATTATGTTTCATAAATTTTATTTTTTTATTTGTTGTTAAGGACTTTTGTACCTTTCACACTATATCAAACCTTATATACGCCCGTCAAAGACAGGTCGTATTATGGCAACACCCATGGCGAATGGCGTCCACAGCAATCTCTGTCTCTAACTCTAACAGTTGTTGTTCGATCTTCATGAAACTTGGGGAAAATGTTTATGGGCTATATATCTTGGTCAAGTTGTAAAACCAGTCACTTCAGAGTTATGGCCCTTCATTTATAAAAAAAAATGGCAAATTCGCCTTTCTCTGCTCTCAAACTCAAACAGTTGTTATCTGATCTTCATGAAACTTGGGGAAAATGTTTGTGGGGATAATTTTTGCAGCCAAGTTCGAAAACCAGCCAAAACACTACAGCCACTTCAAAGTTATGGCCCTTCATTTATACAAAAAATGGCAATTGTAAGACGGGAGTATTTCGTAGCACTTTAAGAATTGTTCTTTTAGGAGATGTCTCCCTAATACAGAAAATAGTTTCAAAATGAAAGTAGTTATAAAATAATGTATAAGAGATCTCAACACTTTATTTTAAAGTTAAGAGTATACCATGGTAATGACAGAAGCAGATATATGAGAGAAACTTACCACTATTGTTCAACTATGATCTTTACTTTGAGAATTATTTTAATTTTCACTCTTCCTTGTGGATAAATCTCCATAAATACCAGAAACACTGAACTTAAAT
This sequence comes from Limnoperna fortunei, assembly GCA_944474755.1. Taxonomy (NCBI): domain Eukaryota; kingdom Metazoa; phylum Mollusca; class Bivalvia; order Mytilida; family Modiolidae; genus Limnoperna; species Limnoperna fortunei. The sequence continues at coordinate 39,280,913 of OX104118.1, read as the reverse complement.
CAAAAGGGTGCAAATTAAGATCTTGAAAGGTAATAATAAATGAATGTCCTTTAGTTATCTCCCATAGACTTTTGTTTTTATTGCAAATTTATATAACTTTGAAAAATGACTTATATTGACACATAGTCTTAGCTATTGATGATTTATGACCTTTTTCTTGGTCAAGGTCACAAGATCATGTCCTATGTTTAACTTTGCTGTTTTAAATGATAATAGGTTTCTTCATTGAAAAGATCTTTATAATAATAAGAAGCTGTGAGATAAAAGGTACTTTTATTGGATTAACATCTTAGTTTTGTCATTTTGTGTTTTTCCAAATATATTGGACTTTTTTTCTTGCAATGTGTTCAGTATTAGAATTGAATTAATTCTTAATGTCAAAGTGTCAAGGTCACCATATATTACTTATTGACCTTTTGTATCTCTAATAATATTTTTAAAAATAAGCTTTTCCTTCCAAATATTTCCTTTTTCTAAGATAACAATAATAATAGGTGCTGTTCAAATTTTTTTACATGATTTACGTTTTATTGTAATTATTAAAATAATTTAAAATCAGTTGTAGAAAGCCTATCTATTGTTCTGAGAAAAACAATTGAACATATATTTGTTATTTTTGGTCTTTATATTGTTTGCCAGAAAAAGAATCTATAACTTTTATGTATTTAGTTAAAAGATTGCGAAAATGAAAATGTTTGTTCAAAATAGATTTTACATGCTATTGCCTAATGTGTCGTCTGACCTTCTGTAATATTGATTTTCTAAGTAATAGGTTTACATACTTCTGATGAAGTCCTTCACAATATGATGATTTGGAATCTTCACAGTATTATAAGCCAAATTTACACCCAATTGCTAAAATAGTTATTCATGTTGAAGCAAAAAAAAAAAAAAAGGTTTCCATAACATTTTACGAACAATCTTAAAAAACTATATACTGGTATTTATACTTTAATAAGTTATCTAATATTACTAAGTTATATTGATTTTTTGCCATGACGACAAAATAATATGATTAAATACATTTATTCATGTAAATAATATGTATTAATATTAAATATTATTTTATTGTTTCCAGATCCAGATGAGGTAATAAATCTGGAAATTAAAACTTGTACATCAGACAGTCTGACTGTCTGCTGGGATTTGCCATGTTTTCTAAATGGACATTTTGTTAAATATGAAATAACACTAGATGGCCAGTCAAGAACAACAGGCACAGAAACATGTAGTACAATAGATGCCTTAATGCCATATACATATTATAATATATCTGTAACTGTTGTTAATGATTTTGGAAGAAGCCAGGCTCTCGACGTAGTTGGACGAACTGATATTGCAAGTAAGTGAACATTTAAAGCAAGACTGCCCTTAACTCTTATCGAAATTTACATCTGAGAAACTAAATTCAGATGGTATGTTTACAAAAGACAAATATAAAGGGATTTATTTACTTGTGTACAGGATATTTAGACAAGCAGTTATAGCATGTTCCTGTCCAGTAAACAAACATATCCCTGTTTAATCATCTTTAATTTGAGAATTTTCTCAACTTATCCAAGCTCATCTCAAATATGCAAACATTGACAGAGTAGATTGCTGGAAAAGTTTATTTTGTGAAAAATCAAAGTATACATTTTATGGAACTGGGAATAATTGTTATTCTGTTTGGTTCACATTAATTTTTTTTCATCTTTTTTTTATATTCGAATATAAAATGTTATATTTCCTTCATAATTTGAATAATAAAGTAGGAAAGCATGAGGAATTAACACCCGTTGCTTTAATGGCGTTAATTGGGAATCGGTAGAAATTAAAACATGGTCCTTGTCCACTAAAAGACAGCATTTTTGCATGAAGTATAATAATATTAGATACACACTCTTAAAGAATCTCAGCTAAAAAAATCTCGCACTGCTTTACCAACTAAGCTAAAGGAGATCTAAGGGAGGTGGGTTGTAAACCTATTGTGGTTCTTGTAACTTAGAGCAGACTTTCTAGTTCACTTTCATCAAAATGTATGACACATGTTTCAAATTTTTACTCACATCAACTTTTATACAAAGACAATGTTTTCTTTGAGGTACAAAGCAAGTATTGATGATTACAAGTGATTTATGTACTGGTATAGAAATTTTTGTTACAGAACCAAGTAAACCCAACATTACAAGGATACAAATTGACTCCAGAAAGGTCAAGGTGGACTGGTCTCCTTTAAACCTATATCCAGGACCAACGAATTACACAGTGGACGTCAAGGACAATGAGAGTGGTGTCATCTCATCTTGTTACTCATCATGTAATTATGTTTTCATTAGTTATTGTTATTTAAGAAAATAATTCACAGAGGCAGTGATTTATCATTGTTTTACAACAGGATGGTCAATAGATACATTTCCAATGAAAACGAGGCTCATGAATAATGCTCATGAATATTTAGTGGAGGCAAAAGACACTGATGTCTCCATATTAAAGAGTTTGATTTAGAGAGCATAATTCAAATATTTGTTTAAAAATGGTGCATAACAGTTGAGCAAAGGAGACTTGTACATGCTGATTCTTGAGACTTAAGCCTTTTCAATGCATCCATCTTGTAATCTACAGCTGGTGCATGGCTACATGCTTTTCATGCCCTGGATAGTTTGATAGATGATTTAATTAAAAAAAGATGGACATTACTAAAACCAAAATACACAAACATTTATAAAATCATTAGAAATATAATTTTAATGATTGACTGGAGTATTTTGTTCATGTTTTATACATCTACATGTATATTTGTACTTTAAAAAGAAATTTTAATGACAATAAATATTAAATAAACAAAAATAAGTCTGAAAGGTTGTAATGTTTACACATTTTATTTGGTTTTAAACTATAAGATATTTACATGTTTTAATAAACAAATTAATACAAATAAAATATCTTATCCTTCCATGAAATGAGCTGTCAATATTTCAACTTTTCTTGTGCAATTATGTATATTTTAATAATGTTTTCATTTTCATTGTTTGTTGTTATATTATGTCTTTGTGTTTTAATTGTCACAAGTTATTGAAATAGCTTAATGATAATCATTATTTGGAAAAAAATTAAATAGTAATCCTTTTTGTGAATTATGTCTGACTGAAACCACCAGCCATAAAGTACACAATTCTTCATTCCAGGATCCAAGAATAATATACTGTTTAAACATACCCAAAGCAGAATATTGAAATCCAATGAATAATTTTCACGTGATAATTTTACATTTTTACTTCATAAAAACACGATGTTGCAACAAAGTATTGATATATATCTGTGCCACTCATTTACATTGTTTGTCCAGGAACTCATAGTTATATTCCATAGGGGTATGGTAAAATAACATTTTTCACTGTAAAAAAAAACACATCTTCATTACTAATTTTCTTCACATATTGAGACAGTGCAACATCATTAAATTTAAAAGATCCGTTTATAAGAAAATGTATAAATTTTACAAAATGAACTCTTTGTTTACTATTTCTACATACACTACCATGTGGTTACTGATAATGTTTTGCCTCCAGAGATGCACGTGTATTGATAAGAAGTTAAAGGTCAGCTATTTTTAGCTATTTTGAAAGTTATCTATTATGTTACATTATTTTATCCCAAGTGACAGCAAGAACATAAATGGTCATCTCATTGTAAAACAATGATAAAACACAGTCTCCATGAATTTTTCTATTCTAATAAAACAATTTGGTAAATTTAGGATATTAACATACCTATAGCCAACACCATTTTCAGCATAAACTGGCTATTACATCAATGTAACGCACAATATACACAACAGAAAATTTTAGCAAGTGTTGCTTTTTATACACAGTTGAAGACTCACCTGGTGGTGTCCACAGGATGTCTGCTCTCTAACCCTAACAGTTGTTGTCTGATCTTCATGAAACTTTTGAAACTTGAAAATGTTTATGGGAAGGCATAATATCTCGGCCAAGTTTGATAACCAGCCAAAACACTTCAGCCACTTCTGAGTTATGGCCCTTTATTTATAAAACAAAAATACTAATACAGGAATAATTTATTGTTGGAAGTGAGGATAGGGGTACCAAGAGACAATTCTAATGCTGACCAAATAAGGCAAAACACTATTCATACTCCTTTATTGTACAGCGCATTAAATAAGTAAACTCTGGATTACTTGTGTTATGAGTTATGGCCCTTTATTTATAAAACAAAAATACTAATACAGGAATAATTTATTGTTGGAAGTGAGGATAGGGGTACCAAGAGACAATTCTAATGCTGACCAAATAAGGCAAAACACTATTCATACTCCTTTATTGTACAGCGCATTAAATAAGTAAACTCTGGATTACTTGTGTCTTAAGAATAATCTTTCATAATATATTATTTTACCTTGATATATTTACAGCAATTGATTTTCAATGACTTTTAAAAAGTCAGTTCTTGCAATAGTTTTTAACACATTATATTTTTGTTGGTTGACTTTTAATTTTAGCATTTAATTTAACCACCTGCACTGTTGATGGCTTGGAAGAATATTGGCCATATGAAGTCACAGTCACAGCTCGTACAAAAAAGGGAGAAAACTCATCAGTTATACGGTCAATGCGTACTCTAGAAGCAGGTTAGAAATTTATTGTATGTTTTGCAAGGATCTTATTTATAATGATAAAATATTTGATAACGATGTGACTTGTATAGGTTTACCACTACTAAATAGATTTACATAGGTTACCATTATAACATTTTATAGAATACTGAATTTACCTTAAGTTCACTATTAGTGACAACCTTATTTTCTCAAAATACCATGTCTTCGCTAAAAAATATCTGACCGGCACAACAAAATTAAAGTCTAATAAGAATGTTTTGTAAAGTTTACAAAATGATGTCACAAATAGAACTAGTTTCAGTTGTCAGATGGATAGAAACAGGTGCCAGTCTGTTAAGTTTCGTCCAAAATCTAATACTTGCATGAAATTAATAAATTTGGATCCATTTCACGTCTAAACTATTTGTGCATCATATAAACAGGTTAATTCAGAATTACAATTTTTGGGAAGGTTGCGTAGCAAACTTTCCCCTTGCTAACGCTCAAATAGATAGAAACTACTGCGACCGGCGTTTAATAAAACCTTACGCTCGTAAAATATAGGTCCCATTGGAGGAATCTATCAAATACATGAATCGGTGCACCACATTTATCTTGAACAACTTTACTATACATGTCCTTTCGTATTATGTCTCATTTACTGTATAACTGATAACTAATATTACGATTTAAGATCATTTAAACTAATATTCCATGTTCATCCGCAAGAGACAGACTCGTTACACTTTTTGGTTTTGGAAATCAACGCGATATTTTGCAATCCTCGCGATAGCTGTTCACTGAACCGACAAATGTAGCACTGACAGTGGCATCAGTCTAATAATATTTGACGACGTTATTATGATTGAAGTGATTTAATGATTATTTTGTGTGATCATGTGGTCATCGTTTCATATGGTTTTGCATTCTATTTTTTACGTGTTTAATTAATTGAAAATCAACACAAAAGTGTGTGCTTTGTCGATGTACATTTATAGAGGAGACATTAAGGTAAGACTTCCAACTGAACCCCCCAATAAAAAATATGCAATGCATTAGACTATCACAAGATACATGGAGTTCACACGACTCGCACTTGCCCAATTGGCAATGCATGACTTTGTCCACTGTGGGGTACACCAGTGGTTGCCACCCAATGCCGAATTCTATTATTTACATTTGAAATAATGCATTTTTTGTGGGGGGTTCAAATGGAAGTCTTTCCGACATTTACATATATGTACATGTATTTGATGCAAGTTATATTCTAACCATAAAACAGGTGCGATTTTTATGTCTGAAATGGGCAGCAGCAATTTTGTCTTATTTATTTATATATTTATAAAAGTTATGATAGAAACATCTTCAATTGTAACATTTCAATGATTGGATTTTGATGCAATTTTGATATACTCTTTGTCACATAGTGCTATTGTACACCTGATATTTTATATTTTGATTGGAATGATATTTAGGATTTCCCATAGCAAACATTGACTTGCCATTCTTTGATGTAGGGGATACCTATCTCCTATCCACAAATACTTGCACCACTGAGTGGGATTTTATGAAACTTTTGAAGAATCCTTTGTCATATTGTGGAATTGTGCACCTGATATTTACAGTTGGAGCAAAACGATTTTTGGAGTTTCCAACAGCAAAGCCCTGGACATTGCCATACAAGACATAGGGGAGCTGGGGCTATCAATTATGAGGATTGCAAAGTTTTTTCTAGTTTTTTAAATAATATCTAATATGTTTCCAAATTTACCCGATTTATTTTACATTGGTTTGTTTTTATTGCCTGTCAAACGTGAGGCAGAAATCTCATTTCATACTTGCAAAGCAACCTTTCCTTCGGTGCAGTCTGCACTTTGATTATGGAAAGTGAAAGTAGAACTACTTTGGTACTTTTAAGCACTACTTTTGACTACAGCATCAACTGATTGGCTATTTAGTAGAGGTTAACCTGAATTTATACCTCCACCACATGGCTTGTATCCCATCACCACATGACTTATAACCTGTTTCCACATGACTTGTTTCCTGCCTCCTAGTAATCTTGTGATATGGTGACAAAATACACAAACAATATGGATGCCACATGTTTGCTTTGCAATGATAAAAGACAGAACTAAAATTAATAGGATGAAATTTCATCATCAAGATAAAATTGTTATACACTTATTTATAGGGGTGTATGGAGTGCATGATAAAATTCTTCTATGGGCTTGGCAAACACATAATCCTTTAGTTTGATGACATGATTATGACATCCCATAAAACATCAATATTTTTCTTTTTTTGGGGTTTTGTCTTTTTTCTCTTTCATTGTTTTTAGCTCACGTGGACCGAAGGTCCATGTGAGCTTTTGCTATCACTTGGCGTCCATCATTTGTCGTCCATCGTAAACTTTTTCAAAAATCTTCTCTTAAACCACTAGGCCAATTTTTTTCAAACTTGGCCACAATCATCCTTAGGGTTCCTAGTTTCAAATTTGTACCCAGGGTGTTGATCAAAGATGGCCACTGTGGGGTCGACACATGTTTTTGATCATTATTTCAAAAACTATAATAGCTATAGAGAAAATCGTTACTTTAAATTGAGCAGCACATTAAGGTCTGCTATTAGTGTGAAGTTGTGTATTGGTTTATTGTAGGAGTTATTGCCCTTTAATGACGATTTTTGACAAAATTTTTGGTAATAACAATATAACTTGAAAACTATAAGTGGTAGAGTGAAACTGTAAATAGCAAAAATGATCAGCAAGAAAAGGCCTACAATTCACTTAAGGTATCCGACCCATAATTGAAGTCTCCGTTTAATTTTATTTTTCGACAAAGAAATATAGCCATATTAATTTAATTTATTGCTAATTAATGATACAAATTGAATATAGTTTTACTTTGAGTCAATGTTTACTGTTCTCTGATACCTTAATTTGTCTGAAATAGTCAGATGACTCCTTATAGGAGTTATTGCCCTTAAATGGCAATTTTTTAATGAAATTTTCTGTTTTTGTCCTGTAATTTAAAAACTGTAACAGCTAGAGTGAAAGTGTTAATAGCAAAAATGATCAGCAATTCAAGCCCTACAATTCATCGTATAAGTCTGAAATTGTCAGATACTCCTTATAGGACTTATTGCCCTTAAATGGCAATTTTTTCTGAAATTTTCTGTTTTTGTCCTGTAACATAAAAACTATAACAGCTAGAGTAAAACTGTAAATAGCAAAAATGATCAGCAATACAAGCCCTACAATTGACTGCATTGGTCTGAAATTGTCAGATGACTCCTTATAGGAGTTATTGCCCTTAAATGGAATTTTTATGAAATTTTCCGTTTTTGTCCTGTAACTTAAAAACTATAGCAGCTTGATTGAACTTGTAAATTGCACATATGCCCTACAATTCACTTAATTGATCTGAAATTGTCGGTCGACTCCTTATATTAGTTATTGCCGATAAATGACAATTTTTGTCTCGCCTGCGACGAAAGTCGCTGGAGGCGAGACATATGTATGGGAATCGGCGGGGGCGGCGGCGTAAACACTTGACATCTTGCTACATATATTTGTAAGCCCAAGCCCTAGGTCCATCAAATTTGGTACAGAGGTAGCTTATGATGAGTACTTGCCAGTCAGTCACTTGTCAATTGACCTTGACCTCAATTTCACGGTCCAGCGCCTACGTTAAAGTTTTTGGGTTACGGCAGTTCCTCCGTAACTACGCATGGTAGGATGACAATATTTGGTGTATAGGTTGCTGATGACTGTCTGGTAGGTGTCACCTGACCTTGACCTCAATTTTACGGTCCAGTGACTACGTTAAAGTTTTTGGGTTACGACAGTTCCTCTGTAACCACGCATGGTAGGATGACAATATTTGGTATATAGGTTGCTGATGACTAGTACATGACTGTCTGGTAGATGTCACCTGACCTTGACCTCAATTTCACGGTCCAGTGACTATGTTAAAGTTTTTGAGTTACGGCAGTTCCTCTGTAACTATGCATGGTAGGATGACAATATTTGGTATATAGGTTGCTGATGACTAGTACATGACTGTCTGGTAGGTGTCTCCTGACCTTGACCTCAATTTCACGGTCCAGCGACTATGTTAAAGTTTTTGGGTTACAACTGTTCCCCTGTAACTATGCATGTTAGGATGACAATATTTGGTATATATGTTGCTGATGAATAGTACATGACTGTCTGGTAGGCGTCACCTGACCTTGACCTCAATTTCACGGTCCAGCGACTACGTTAAAGTTTTTGTTTTAGGACAGTTCCTCTGTATCTATGCATGGTATGGTGACAATATTTATACAGGCTGCTGCTGATAACTAATGCTATTTACGTAATGCTTATGACGAAATTTATTTTCATTACTGATGCGGAATGCAGGCGAGACATTTTTCTGTGTCCACACTTGTTTATAAAATTTTCTGTTTTTGTCCTGTAACTTAAAAACTGTAACAGCTAGAGTGAAACTGTTAATAGCAAAAATGATCAGCAATACAAGCCCTACAATTCACCATATAAGTCTGAAATTGTCAGATGACTCCTTATAGGAGTTATTGCATTAAATGGCAATTTTTTTATGAAATTTTCCGTTTTTATCCTGTAACTTAAACACCATAACAGCTAGAGTGAAATTATAATAAAAAAAATGATCAGCAATGAAAGCCCTACAATTCACTTAATTGGTCTGAAATTGTCAGATGACTCCTTTATAGGAGTTATTTCCCTTAAATGACAATTTTTTATGAAATTTTCCATTTTTGTCCTGCAACTTGAAAACTATAGCAGCTAGATTGAAACTGTAAATTGCACAAATGATCAGCAAAGCAAGGCCTACAAATGATTGCTTAGTCCAAAATTGCAAGATGACTCTTTATAGGAGTTATTGCCCTTTAATTATGAATTTGGACAAATGATCAGTTTTTGTATTATAAATAAGTCTATAACACACCTAGAGTAAACCTGTAAATTTCTAAATTACCTTTAAGGACAAGGCCTACAAACCATTTAATTTTCAGAAATTGTCTGATGTCACTTTATAGGAGTTATTGTACTCAACTAAACTAGACTAAAACTGTAAATTTCAAAAATTTAAATCTAGTTGAAGTCATTTTGGTTCCAGGTGAGGGATTACAGGCTCCTGGGAGCCTCTAGTTTGTTGTTTTGTTGGCAGAATTAATTACAAGCAAGTCAGTCTTACAAAGAAATCATTGTACTTTTCATACTTTTTTATTTTATAACACACATTCTAATGTAAACATTATTGTTGATGTTTCCTTTGTATGTAGTGAAGAAACATACAAAATGCTTCCCTGAATAAAATTATCATGGTCATGGTAAGAGTGTTTTACTTGAATATAAATAACTAAATGAAATTAATTTTACAGCTCCAGGTCCAGTCACTAACTTAAGTGTAAAACCAGAAATGAAACCAGAAAATCCACGACAAATTTATATTCAGTTTCTGGCTCCTGAACTAAGACACCAGAATGGTGTTTTAAAGGCATACTACATAATCTGTAAAGCTGTCCAATCAGGGGAGATAATCAGTGTGGTAATAAAGTTTGTAGTGTAGTCCATGTAGAATTTTAACAGTACCAATGACTACTTGATTCTGTTCATTTGGTATAAAATTCATTTCTCAGTTTAATACTTAAGGAAATTTTAACTAACAATTGTCACCCTTGTTTGAGTGTGACCCAAGTAAATTATTCTCTTTCACATTATATTTAGCTTCCTTACACAAACAGAAAAATTTATTTTTATGATTTTTTAAAAACAGATACCAAGTAATAACAGCAAGATGAATTACGTCTTCTCTTACGGCACTTAGAATTAAAGAATATTTGTTTTATAGTTCATTCATAAATTAAAACAACTGATCACTTGTAAAATCATTAATTTAATATAGTGACAAACCTGTCATTTGTCGCCTTGTCCATTGGGACCTTGAGAAATACAGGCGACCAAATGAATGTACAAATATAATGTGTCATTACTTAATGAAAACAGATTCAAGATATTTATATAAGTATATAATAAATAAACATTTACCATGTTTTGACTGAAGGTTAAGACTTATTTGCTGTAAATGATGGCATTTCCCATTATAAGCCTATGTAGATTTAGAAATAGTCCAGAAAATATGGTGTATGTCTGTCACACATGCTTTGGCTAAATGCTTTTATTTTAATAATAGGTCATGACTCTTTGCCTGGGTTGCATGAATTGCAAACCAGGATTATAGTATGGTAAAGTCAAGTGGGCAGGCAAGTACCTATTTTGTGTAATAACCTGCTTTTACATCTCTCAACATAGATCCCTGACACTTTATGGAAATAATGCACATGATCGCATACTGAAGTAGTGAAATTGCAATAATGGAATTGTTAAAGAAAATCGTTCTTTTTTTTATATTTTTAAAATTAAAAGAAGATTGCAAACATACTGAAGATGTGCACCTGCTCTTATGAAATTGTTCAAGGAATTTTTTTAGCATATATTGAAGACCCTACATATTTTGTGTAACCAAATTTTCCTGGCAGAGATTGCTTTAGATATTGAAGAGGTGAACATGCTATTTTATCGTGTCTGTGTTAAAATACTCTTCTGATTTATTCTTTTGATAGGCTACTATGTGCCTTTTACAATTATTGTGTCCTTCCTCCTCGAAATCACATGATTTGGTACCAGCCCTGAATTTCCTTGTATCTCCTCACCACATGACCTGTATCCCCCCTACTTAACACATACAATGTCTGCCGCCTGGTTTGCTTCACTTTGCAAGAATAATTGTTTTCAAAAAACAGAACTGAACTAATTGGAATGGAATTTTATGGCTGGAATAAATCTTTTACAGATATGGAGTGCAAGATAAAATTATCATATTTGGGCCTGGCTAATGCCTACCCAAACACAAATTTTTGTATGCACTCCATATATTTCTGAATCCCCTTGTAACTGACTGTATAATTTTATTCCAATTTTCAAATCTAAACAACATCCTGAATTAAAAATTTCCTGACATCAAATAAAATATTTAAAATTGTTTATTTTTCTACAGACAAAGCTGGAGAGAGAGGCAGAAACAAAGATACCTGTGCCACACCAACTGTTACTGAATATAAGTGTAAGTATACTGATCATATTCTGTACTGGGCCTTAGTAACAGTGTGACCAATTACATACTGTGCCTAAGTATCAGTATGATTATAATGAGGGTTGGATTTTTGATTAACTTCCTATGACTGGTAAGTGACAAGCCTAGTTGCACATATCATTGGCACATCATGATTGACTTGATTTAAAGTGAGTTATAGCCCTTGGTTATATTTGTTGGATATATTTTGTCCATGTTATTTTTAGGCTGCATTTGGTCAGATTTTGATTTAACTTCACGTGGCCAAGCCTAGTTGTGCACATCTTGACTGGCATGCTTTTAAATGAGGCCTTTTGTTATTTTTATTAGTTCCAAAGTGGCATTTCAGAAGGGGACTATAGTTTTGCTTGTTTCTTTTTTTGTTTGAATGGTGTTTAATGCCACTTTCAGAAATTTTTCAGCTATATTATGGTGTCCAATTTTTATTGTCAATTGAGATTGGAGTTTAATGCTTCCTGCCAACAGTGAGACTGGACAAATCCAAAACCTTAGTGTTTTCAGACCACTTGATCAATGGTTGCAGATATTAAGCTGTTATTTGGTATGCGAGTCAACAATAATGAGTTACAGATCGTTCTAATATCCTTCAGGTTGGACGATTTTTGACTAAAAAAATTTTGACTAAATTCTGGCCCTTGGACTTTCTTTAAAAATAATAGTTTTCCATCATGTTTTGAATGGTTGCAGATATTGAGCTATTATTTATGACGGTAAACAGGCATGTGAATATTGTTCTGGTGGGATGAGTTTTGAAAAAAATTATGGCCCTTGGACTTATAAAATTTTATTTGCCTGTAGGGTACTTAGCATTGCCTGCGCAATACTATCCACACTTGTTTAATATGTTTTTGTTTGTTTTGTTTGAGTGATGTTTAACGCCACCTTTCAGCAATTTTACAGCTATATCATGGTGTCCAGTTTTTATTTGGGGAGGAAGCAGGAGTACCTGGAGAGGACCCCCTACCTTCGGTAGGAAAATCCTTGTAAATTAAGATTGGAGTCGAGTACACCCTGCCAGCATTTAGACTTGAAACTGCAACCTCATTGTTGACAGACCACGCGATCAATAGTAGACTATATACTACCTTAACCACTCTACCACCAATGCCCCTTGTTTAATATATTCTTGTACATTGACATAGTTCTAAGGGTATTCACCATCATAACTGATAGTTCTTGTTTCCTTTGTATTTAATTAAATTAATAAACTTACAATGTTCCTGTTGTGAATGGTAAAATTTTATAAAGACATTATTTTATTGTTTTCGTAGGTTTTTGGAGAAACCATTGAGAATGGGACTGTAGTGTTCAGGACTGTTATTGTACCAGAAGGAGGTAACAGGATTTGCTTAATTTATCAGGTGACCCCATATGTCAGGAGTTCCAAAAGCAATCAATAAACTTTTTTTATGTCTAGTAAATAAATCTATAGTTGAAACCCAAGAGTGCATTTAGTAGATCAAATGATTCTCAGAGTTAATCTACGATATCTTAGTGGCAACCCTGACTATGATATAAATACTCTGTGAATGATAGAGATCAGAGTAATGATTTTAAATCTCAAGCTCCATCAATCAACATGTAGAATTGAAGCAATTAAACAAAACTATAAAATATCAGTTTCACTCAAAAACTGGATGAAAATCTGTAAATTAATCACCTAGCTGCCTTTACTTGAGTGAACGGAATAAACATCTTGTATAAGCAGTACAAAACATGTCTTACAATTGTCAGAAGAATAACGGAAACTTTTAATATAGCTGAATGGAACCAACCTGTTCTCCACTGTGTGTTGGTCCCTTGCTATACTACCTCATAGTTGATTATATTATGTGAATTTTTTAGCAAAATACTTTCCAGTTGCTGGAGCTGTTGCTGGGATGTTGACTGCTGTTGTGTTCATTGTTGTAGCTGTCATTATAGCCATATTCTACAGGAAGCAGATGTTGTAAGTAGCAGTTGATCTAGCCTAAGACTTGTCATAAAAGCACCACCTGAGTGTGATCTAGTCTTAGACTTGTGAAAATAGAACCACCTGACTAGGATATTGTCTTAGACTTGTGACATTATCAACACATTACTAGGATCTAGTCATTGACTTGTGACATTATCAACACATTACTAGAATCTAGTCATGGACTTGTGACATTATCAACACATTACTAGGATCTAGTCATTGACTTGTGACATTATCAACACATTACTAGGATCTAGTCATAGACTTGTGACATTATCAACACATTACTAGGATCTAGTCATTGACTTGTGACAATATCAACACATTACTAGGATCTAGTCATGGACTTGTGACATTATCAACACATTACTAGAATCTAGTCATGGACTTGTGACATTATCAACACATTACTAGGATCTAGTCATGGACTTGTGACATTATCAACACATTACTAGGATCTAGTCATAGACTTGTGACATTATCAACACATTACTAGAATCTAGTCATAGACTTGTGACATTATCAACACATTAGTAGGATCTAGTCATAGCCTTGTGACATTATCAACACATTACTAAGATCTAGTCATAGCCTTGTGACATTATCAACACATTACTAAGATCTAGTCATAGACTTGTGACATTATCAACACATTACAAGGATCTAGTAATAGACTTGTGACATAATCAACACATTACTAGGATCTAGTCATAGACTTGTGACATTATCAACTCATTACTAGGATCTAGTCATAGACTTGTGACATTATCAATACATTACTAGGATCTAGTCATAGACTTGTGACATTATCAACACATTACTAGGATCTAGTGATACACTTGTGACATTATCAACACATTACTAGGATCTAGTCATAGACTTGTGACATTATCAATACATTACTAGGATCTAGTCATAGACTTGTGACATTATCAACACATTACTAGAATCTAGTCATAGACTTGTGACATTATCAACACATTACTAGGATCTAGTCATTGACTTGTGACATTATCAACACATTAGTAGGATCTAGTCATAGCCTTGTGACATTATCAACACATTACTAAGATCTAGTCATAGACTTGTGACATTATCAACACATTACAAGGATCTAGTAATAGACTTGTGACATAATCAACACATTACTAGGATCTAGTCATAGACTTGTGACATTATCAACTCATTACTAGGATCTAGTCATTGACTTGTGACATTATCAACACATTACTAGGATCTTGTCATAGACTTGACATTATCAACACATTACTAGAATCTAGTCATAGACTTGTGACATTATCAACACATTACTAGGATCTAGTCATAGACTTGTGACATTATCAACACATTACTAGGATCTAGTCATAGACTTGTGACATTATCAACACATTACTTGGATCTAGTCATAGACCTGTGACATTATCAACACATTACTAGGATCTAGTCATAGACTTGTGACATTATCTACACATTACTAGGATCTAGTCATAGACTTGTAACATTATCAACAAATTACTAGGATCTAGTCATAGACTTGTGACATTATCAACACATTACTAGGATCTAGTCATAGACTTGTGACATTATCAACACATTACTTTGATCTAGTCATAGACCTGTGACATTATCAACACATTACTAGGATCTAGTCATAGACTTGTGACATTATCTACGCATTACTAGGATCTAGTAATAGACTTGTGACATTATCAACATATTACTAGGATCTAGTCATAGCCTTGTGACATTATCAACACATTACTAGGATCTAGTCATAGACTTGTGACATTATCAACACATTACTAGGATCTAGTCATAGACTTGTGACATTATCAATACATTACTAGGATCTAGTCATAGACTTGTGACATTATCAACACATTACTAGAATCTAGTCATAGACTTGTGACATTATCAACACATTACTAGGATCTAGTCATTGACTTGTGACATTATCAACACATTAGTAGGATCTAGTCATAGCCTTGTGACATTATCAACACATTACTAAGATCTAGTCATAGACTTGTGACATTATCAACACATTACAAGGATCTAGTAATAGACTTGTGACATAATCAACACATTACTAGGATCTAGTCATAGACTTGTGACATTATCAACTCATTACTAGGATCTAGTCATAGACTTGTGACATTATCAACACATTACTAGGATCTAGTCATAGACTTGTGACATTATCAACACATTACTTGGATCTAGTCATAGACCTGTGACATTATCAACACATTACTAGGATCTAGTCATAGACTTGTGACATTATCAACACATTACTAGGATCTAGTCATAGACTTGTGACATTATCAACACATTACTTGGATCTAGTCATAGACCTGTGACATTATCAACACATTACTAGGATCTAGTCATAGACTTGTAACATTATCAACAAATTACTAGGATCTAGTCATAGACTTGTGACATTATCAACACATTACTTGGATCTAGTCATAGACCTGTGACATTATCAACACATTACTAGGATCTAGTCATAGACTTGTGACATTATCTACGCATTACTAGGATCTAGTCATAGACTTGTGACATTATCAACATATTACTAGGATCTAGTCATAGCCTTGTGACATTATCAACACATTACTAGGATCTAGTCATTGACTTGTGACATTATCAACACATTACTAGGATCTAGTGATACACTTGTAACATTATCAACAAATTACTAGGATCTAGTCATAGCCTTGTGACATTATCAACACATTACTAGGATCTAGTCATAGACTTGTAACATTATCAACAAATTACTAGGATCTAGTCATAGCCTTGTGACATTATCAACACATTACTAGGATCTAGTCATAGCCTTGTGACATTATCAACATATTACTAGGATCTAGTCATAGCCTTGTGACATTATCTACACATTACTAGGATCTAGTCATAGACTTGTGACATTATCAACATATTACTAGGATCTAGTCATAGCCTTGTGACATTATCAACACATTACTAGGATCTAGTCATAGACTTGTGACATTATCAACACATTACTAGGATCTAGTCATAGACTTGTGACATTATCAACATATTACTAGGATCTAGTCATAGCCTTGTGACGTTATCAACACATTACTAGGATCTAGTCATAGACTTGTGACATTATCAACACATTACTAGGATCTAGTCATAGCCTTGTGACATTATCAACACATTACTAGGATCTAGTCATAGACTTGTGACATTATCAACACATTACTTGGATCTAGTCATTGACTTGTGACATTATCAACACATTACTAGGATCTAGTCATAGACTTGTGACATTATCAACACATTACTAGGATCTAGTCATAGACTTGACATTATCAACACATTACTAGGATCTAGTCATAGACTTGTGACATTATCAACACATTACTAGGATCTAGTCATAGCCTTGTGACATTATCAACACATTACTAGGATCTAGTCATAGACTTGTGACATTATCAACACATTACTAGGATCTAGTCATAGCCTTGTGACATTATCAACACATTACTAGGATCTAGTCATAGACTTGTGACATTATCAACACATTACTTGGATTTAGTCATAGACTTGTGACATTACCAACACATTAATATGATCTAGTCATTGACTTGTGACATTATCAACACATTACTAGGATCTAGTCATAGACTTGTGACATTATCAACACATTACTAGGATCTAGTCATAGATTTGTGACATTATCAACACATTACTTGGATCTAGTCATAGACCTGTGACATTATCAACACATTACTAGGATCTAGTCATAGACTTGTGACATTATCTACGCATTACTAGGATCTAGTCATAGACTTGTGACATTATCAACATATTACTAGGATCTAGTCATAGCCTTGTGACATTATCAACACATTACTAGGATCTAGTCATAGCCTTGTGACATTATCTACACATTACTAGGATCTAGTCATAGACTTGTGACATTATCAACATATTACTAGGATCTAGTCATAGCCTTGTGACATTATCAACACATTACTAGGATCTAGTCATAGACTTGTGACATTATCAACACATTACTAGGATCTAGTCATAGCCTTGTGACATTATCAACACATTACTAGGATCTAGTCATAGACTTGTGACATTATCAACACATTACTAGGATCTAGTCATAGACTTGACATTATCAACACATTACTAGGATCTAGTCTAAACTTGTGACATTATCAACACATTACTAGGATCTAGTCATAGCCTTGTGACATTATCAACACATTACTAGGATCTAGTCATAGACTTGTGACATTATCAACACATTACTAGGATCTAGTCATAGACTTGTGACATTATCAACACATTACTAGGATCTAGTCATAGACTTGTGACATTATCAACACATTACTAGGATCTAGTCATAGACTTGACATTATCAACACATTACTAGGATCTAGTCATAGACTTGTGACATTATCAACACATTACTAGGATCTAGTCATAGACTTGTGACATTATCAACACATTACTAGGATCTAGTCATAGACTTGTGACATAAACAACACATTAATATGATCTAGTCATTGACTTGTGACATTATCAACACATTACTAGGATCTAGTCATAGACTTGTGACATTATCAACACATTACTAGAATCTAGACGTTGACTTATGACATTATCAATACATTACTAGGATCTAGTCATAGATGTGACATTATCAACACACTACTAGGATCTAGTCATAGACTTGTGACATTATCAACACATTACTAGGATCTAGTCATAGACTTGTGACATTATCAACACATTACTAGGATCTAGTCATAGACTTGTGACATTATCAATACATTACTAGGATCTAGTCATAGATGTGACATTATCAACACATTACTAGGATCTAGTCATAGACTTGTGACATTATCAACACATTACTAGGATCTAGTCATAGACTTATGACATTATCAATACATTACTAGGATCTAGTCATAGACTTGTGACATTATCAACACATTACTAGGATCTAGTCATAGACTTATGACATTATCAATACATTACTAGGATCTAGTCATAGACTTGTAACATTATCAACACATTACTAGGATCTAGTCATAGACTTGTGACATAATCAACATATTACTAGGATCTAGTCATTGACTTGTAACATTATCAACAAATTACTAGGATCTAGTCATAGACTTATGACATTATCAATACATTACTAGGATCTAGTCATAGATGTGACATTATCAACACATTACTAGGATCTAGTCATAGACTTGTGACATTATCAACACATTACTAGGATCTAGTCATAGATGTGACATTATCAACACATTACTAGGATCTAGTCATAGACTTGTGACATTATCAACACATTACTAGGATCTAGTCATAGATGTGACATTATCAACACATTACTAAGATCTAGTCATAGCCTTGTGACATTATCAACATATTACTAGGATCTAGTCATAGCCTTGTGACATTATCAACACATTACTAGGATCTAGTCATAGACTTGTGACATTATCAACACATTACTAGGATCTAGTCATAGACTTGTGACATTATCAACATATTACTAGGATCTAGTCATTGACTTGTGACATTATCAACATATTACTAGGATCTAGTCAAAGACTTGTGACATTATCAACATATTACTAGGATCTAGTCATAGCCTTGTGACATTATCAACACATTACTAGGATCTAGTCATAGCCTTGTGACATTATCAGCACATTACTAGGATCTAGTCATAGACTTGTGACATTATCTACACATTACTAGGATCTAGTCATAGACTTGTGACATTATCTACACATTACTAGGATCTAGTCATAGCCTTGTGACATTATCAACACATTACTAGGATCTAGACTTTGGACAATAATATTTATATTAAGTCTGTCTTTCATCCATATCCTGGTTCAAACCATTACAGATGACATAGAATCATTCTTTGCATTTCTCAATGAAACTGGTAGTCATGAAGAGCACACATTTTCTTGATGACATACACAGTAAACAAACAATGCTGAGTAACGTAATCAACAAAAATATATTGGGCATGATTTTATTCAGGACCCCTGCATTTTTTAATGAAATAAAATGTAAATATAAGAATTGATTGCATTCTTTTCAAGTTTCATTGACATATGAAAGTGTTGTCCGAAGCACATTTTCATCATACTTCAATGAAACTTCAAAATAAGGCATTCAATTCTTAAGTAATACATTACTAGGATCTTATCTTAGACTTGTGACATTGATAATGCAGCACAAGGATCTAATTTTAGACTTGTGACATTGATAATGCAGTACAAGGATCTAATTTTAGACTTGTGACATTGATAATGCAGTACAAGGATCTAATTTTAGACTTGTGACATTGATAATGCAGCACAAGGATCTAATTTTAGACTTGTGATATTGATAATGCAGCACAAGGATCTAATTTTAGACTTGTGACATTGATAATGCAGCACAAGGATCAAATTTTAGACTTGTGGCATTAGTAATGCAGTACAATGATCTAATTTTAGAATTGTGACATTAGTAACACAGTACAAGGATCTAATTTTAGACTTGTGACATTGATAATGCAGTACAAGGATCTAATTTTAGACTTGTGACATTAGTAATGTAACACAAGGATCTAATTTTAGACTTGTGACATTAGTAATGTAGCACAAGGATCTAATTTTAGACTTGTGACATTAGTAACACAGTACAAGGATCTAATTTTAGACTTGTGACATTAGTAATG
This sequence comes from Limnoperna fortunei, assembly GCA_944474755.1. NCBI lineage: Eukaryota > Metazoa > Mollusca > Bivalvia > Mytilida > Modiolidae > Limnoperna > Limnoperna fortunei. The sequence continues at coordinate 39,260,433 of OX104118.1, read as the reverse complement.
TAGCACAAGGATCTAAATTTAGTCTTGTGACATTAGTAATGTAGCACAAAAATCTAATTTTAGACTTGTGACATTAGGATTTCATACATATTATCACATGTATTATGAAAGATAAAACTTAAAGAGTATGTGTCATGCGACATAAGTGATCTATTTGTATGTTGACCATACTGGCCATACCAATTTATTATGTATATACAAAGCTCTCATATGTGAATATTTTAATTTCTGTTAAATACTCAACAGCTGAGCAACATTGTCCATTTCGTATAACCTAACTTGGTATATTTCAGCACGTGACTGATTGTTGACGTCATAATTATATATATTGATGACGTTGACTATACATGAATTCTTCCGCAAACAACGACACTAACAATTGTGAATTGCAAATAGTATTTGACCAATTGTAAAATATTGTTTTTTTTTATTTCTTTTCACAATATTGAATTTAAAATATAAGAATTGTTTTCAATTGTTGGTTAGATTATTGGATATAGACGACATTGGGTGGGTTTACGCTGTACATAAACCGCTTCGCGGTTTATTGGCGTAAATCAACCCAAAGTCGTCTATATCCAATAATCTAGCCAGCAATTGAAAACAATCCTTAAATAATAAAGCTGACATATGTATGTTGCATTTGGCTATAACAGATCAAATGGGTGCTTGTAAACATTAAAAAAATGAGAAATTTGAATATTGCTCAGACAGAAAACAAACAAGGTTTTTGGGTACTATCAGACAAGTTTGTTATTTCTAGCTGTTTCAAAGCACCACTTAAAGTTAAAGAAGCCATAGGGATGAATGCAGTAAAACCAAAGAAAAAGACATCTGGGGAGAATGTAGATAAGAGGAAAAACAGGTAGCATTTTTCCAAATAATGTACCAAGTATTGGTCTTTTTAAGAATTATGCATTTTTATTAGGGTGGCCAAATTGTACAATAAGTATTTAAAATAACTATTTCTTTCATACTGTGTGCTGACAAAAGCATACATTGACATCTCATTTTTTGCAAAGTTTATTACTAAAAATTGGGTTATCTTCCCCTTAAATTATATGTGTACTGCATTTTTTATAATTTATATATTCTTTGATCATGGGAGATATAAAAAGTCATTAAAATATATGAATTTCTATACATGTGTCACCTGTTAAACTATTTAAAAAAATCAAGAATTGAATAAAACAATTTTCAGTTTATGGAGATGTAAACAAAGTGTTGTTGTACACATTGTGTAACCATCGAGAGGGTTACATTTACGTTAGAACAGCATTAAGTTTATTTGGAATAAACAAAAAAGTTGTAATAATTTATTTAACATTCACTTATTTTTACATTATATATTCAAACCACTAGACCAGTGTGGAAAAAATTCTCGACACTTTTAATATGCGGTTGATTGGTTTAAAATAATAAGGTCATAATAAAAAATAATGACCTCATAAACAAAACAACTACCATTTACCACATATTCAAGTCATGACCCTAAAATTGGGGTTGGCAGAATTTAATTCATTTCGCAAATTTAATATTTTTTAAAATTAGAAAAACAGATCTTACATTAGTACTCTAGGATTATCACTTTTCTCCTGTATAGATAGTTACAGTATGGAATTTTACTATCTCGATTGGAGAAATCTGATAATCCACTCGTACCAAATAAGCTCTACTATTTTCTATTTGGCAACACTAGTTTAACAGGTGCCACTATAACAACTCAAATTTTATTCAATGGAGTAAACATAAACTTATTCAACCAATCATTATACCTTTTACATCTCAAAATTAAATTATGATCATTTTTCAGCAGCATTTGTCAAGAATTAATCTAATATTCATAAATTTTCATTCATGGTTTCACTAAATCCCTTATTGTCTGCAAAAATAAATTATTTGTTCTTGATTTGTGTAACATATAAACAAAATGTGGTAAGCACACATGGTAATCTATGTCCTTCTTTTATAATAGCAATTATTTTGTCTTTTTAGGCCAATAAAAAATGATAGATTCTATCAACATGTTGAAATTATGGCTCGTGATTCGAATAATTTCTTTGCCAAGGAATACAAGGTAGATTATTTGAACATTTATTTAGAAATATGAACAGAATTATAATAATTTGTCTTATGGTTCATACATCTGTAGGATCTGTTCCTTACTGTAAGATAGACACATGGTGAGAACAAGATTGAGTGATGTGTCACTGTAATATGTTGGCTTTGTACTAAATCAGTACTTTAGTCTGAACTTCAGGCAATCCAACCCACCAGTCCTGACTTTACCTCCCTGATGCTTTGTGCTTAGTGGTGAGGCATCTAGTTCCAATTTATGATTTGGCGATAGATTTTATGGATTTTAGTTTCAAAATATGGTCTGTGGGTTGTGCCTTGAAACTGCCATTGTTGTAGAAGTGTTGAAACAAATAAATTAGTTTCATGTCAAGATCCAAATGTATTAATCTTAATCAGTTGAAGGAAGGAAAATTCAATTGAAATCGAGCATCGCAATGATAGTGATCCTGGTTGAAAGTTTGGATAGGCAGATAGCCAAACAATAACAAAGTGGTTGAATCCAGCAGGACGGAACAATAATGAGATGCTTGGTCCTTCAGCATCCTTTTCTGAGTAAATATTGTGCAGTTTAAATTGAAAAATATAAAACTACTAACAAACATGGAAACCTATTATCATTTAGGCAGTAATTTAAGATATAGTAAATTTTGTCAATGATAGCTGGATTATTATTGTAGTGACATTAATGTCTTTTTGTGTAATATAGTGTGGTACATGGCCTTTTTGCAGGAATTAAAAGATTTAGCTCCAAATCTGCCAACAGAAGCAGCACAGCAACAGGATGCCAGAGCCAAAAACAGATATTCTAATATACTCCCATGTAAGGTTATGTCAGGATAAATTACAGGGATTCTCCTGCTACTAAAATCCTTTACCATCCATCCATTGTGTCTCAAACTAGCCTAATACATTTTAGATTTCTGATTATTTAGTAACCAAAAAGAAAATGTCTGTATTGCTGTTTTCATATATTTAATTAGAATCAATGTTATGTGATACAGTATCAGAACAAATTTAAGCATTATATATAATTTTAACAGATCATAGTGCATGTTATGTTTGAAAAATGACCATCAGTTTGCATGTTTAAGACCTATTTCATAGATGTCAAAAGAGGTGGCACATTTAGCTCCTATTGAAGGCATAATTCTCTATGCAACTGAATGCTTTAGGCCTATGAAAATTTACTGCTAAGCAACCATTCATTTAGTCAATTAATCTATGAATATGGATAATTTTAAGTAAATTTTTAGTCCTAAAATTAAATAAACAATAAACTCACGTCAATAGTAAACATCTGGATTGGGACATGGACAAGCACAATACATGTATATCTGCAAAAGATTAATAGATTTTATCAAAAATACTTAAAATCCAACCATATTTAATTCAACCCTGTTGTTTACTTGTTTCCCCTTAGAAAAAAAATCTTGATTTATAAGTTTAAATTTTTGTTAAAATTTGTTGTACTCTATCAACAATTCATTTATGTTAAAAAAATATTGCACTCTAATAACCTAATTAAACAATATGTTTCTTTGTTACAGTTGATCACAGTCGAGTGAAGTTACTTCCCTTTGATGATGATGAAGGGTCAGACTATATCAATGCTAATTATATACCAGTAAGAAATATACAAATTTACATATTTTTACATACATTGCTTACAAGGTACAAAGTGTGTACAGATAATCAGTCCTGGAGAATTCTAATTTATCTGATGTTTGAATTCTAATTTATCTGATGTTGGCTCCTGTCAACTTACAGTAGTGTTTTATTGCCTATCTAATGGCAGTTCTCTAACTTGTCACCACAAAGTAAATGTACACATTTCCAACAATACATTGTATTCATATGAATTTTCCCCTGAATATACTTCTAACCTCATTTATGGCCAAAAATGAACCCTGATCCTAATGGTGGCATTCATTAATGTAACAAATAACTTAGTAGAACAGAATTGTCCACTTTGAAGAAAGAGGGAGTATATTGTTTTATCCTTGTCTCTCCGTTCGTCCGTCCATCCATTAGTTTGTAACAAAAATTTCTGTTGCAGTTTTCTTAGCAACTATAGAATGCAGAAGCCTGAAATTTTGCATATTAGTTTATCATATTGTACCATATGGTGTATAGCTATTGTATGCTCCTTAGTCATCTACTTCCTGTTTACCACATACTTAGATTTTCACACATTGTTGACATACATGCAAAGTTTTTGTGAAACCAAGGGTATCACTAATGAGCATTAGTTCACAGTCCATACTTGTTTATGAAATATTTTTATGTACACTTTTATGTTTTAGCAAATAGTTTTTCTTAATTTAAGTTATATTTGAAGAGGATGTAAAATAAACACTAATCTGATATATAATAACCAAAAAAATAAAACAAAATATCACCAAAAAATAACGTACAGTAGAACTTCGATAACTCGAACTCGGTGGGGTTGCCAAAAATAGTTCGAGTTATCTTTTGTTTGAGCCACCGAAGTTGGACAACCTCCGGAAATGTATCTGTTTCGTACCGTGACCGATTTTGTTGATAAGTTGCTCGTTAATTTTCCTACACGCGGTATGGTTGTTTTTTTTGGGGAACTAAAATATGTTTTGAATGTATTTAGATGATTATTTCATGAATTTTAACACAAATAAAGTAATTTTAGGTGTAATAGTTTGTGAAATTTGAAATTTCTACATCGCTTACTATTTACTCCCCCTACTATGCAAAAACCAGTTTGTACTCGGTATATCCATCGCAGTTAAATTAAGTAAATAATTTCCACAATATTTATTGCCGACACATTTTTCATAAATTATTTTACCTTTAATATTTGTTTTTTTAAAATATCAATTTAACCACAGTTGTCAACAAAAGTTGTAAATGATTTTTAATTGGAATATTTTCGTTGATTTGATAATCTGCTTGGTACATTTCATATTTCAATTAAAGAAACAATTAATGTCTATTTGCCTGTTCAAACTAATTACCAGTCATGACATAATTATTATCTATTATTTTTTAATTGTTATGGCTTCTGTTATCCACGTCCTTTGTACCTGAAGTTAATTGCTTCGCACTGACACTTATAATTTTAGTTCGAGTTTTTTTTACACACACATATAGAAATAAATGTCGGGACTTTAAAAACAGTTCAAGAAATCGGTGGTGTTGGAGCCATCCGAGTTCGAGCTACCGAAGTTTTACTGTAACTTTAAATTTGTTACAGAAAATTATATGAGATCATTAACTCCTTGCATAAAATTGTTGCAGCAAACAAAATATGTAAAATTGAAAAAATAACAAAACCCCAACCATATTTTTATTGTAATCCCATGACAACACAGACATGCAGAAACATATGACTGCAAAACAGCCCTATACCTTTAAAAAACAACAAACAGAAGTAGTATTGATTTGTTGCTCTTTTCTTAAGGATGCTATCATATAGTTACATGTTAAATATTGTTGTCAACAGCTGATAAAAATATGTTAACATGCATGAAGTTACAATAGCACTGTAAATATCGTGACTAAAGTTAAAGAATTTGCTTTACTGCAATAAGTGTAGTTCCAGTCATAAACTTATAACATGGCAATTGCTAATCAGACCTACACTCCACTCCAAATTCCAGTTAAACCTCTAGTCCACATAACAGACCAATTTAAGACTTGTAGTCCACATACAATACCACTTAGGACATACTTAGGGCATATAGTTAACATATAATGTAAAATAGACCTTTAGTCCACAAATTAAGAATAATTTGATTTTTGAATGGAGTTGGAACTGGGTATGATATTTTAATGTGATTTGTAGGGTTTCAACTCTCAGAGAGAATACATTGCTACACAGGGACCTCTGCCATCTACTAAGGATGATTTCTGGAGGATGATCTGGGAACAGAATGTCAGTGTCATTGTCATGTTGACACAATGTGTAGAGAGAGGAAAGGTATGTAAAGGTATTAGGTTATCTCCCCTTAATTATTACCAAAGGGAGATAATTACTGAATGCCAATTTGTTGTGTGGGTTTCATCTTTAATATAGCTAATATATTACTCTGTTTATATTAACTACTATAACACTAGATAAAGTTTCATTTGTCAAATCATAACAGAACAACCACCTTATATCAACAATTTTTTTTAAATAAATTATATTCAGTATAATACTCACTTTTTCCCTTAAAAGATCATGTGATCAGCCAGGGTGAATAAAAAATCCTGTAATCAGCAAAGGTATGTATTATCCCAGCAAGTCTAATAGGTTCAATTATGTTATTTGAATTACTTGCTGTAAGAGTTTTGGATTTGTTGCATATGATATATTTATAGATAAATACATGGTCATTTCAATATTGGCCCTTTTATCAGCCCCGAGACTCTCATATCAGCTGTGAGGGCTTTAGCCTGATAGCTGATACCATGGCCAATATGGAAATGTCCATCTAGTAAACTATTTATCTTATATTTGAATATTTGTTTCCAGGGCTAATAGTGATATTAGCCCTTGTTCTATAGAGCTAATATATGATATTTGCCTTTATGGCTAATAACTGACACAGACTTCTGGCATTTATGGATAGATTTCCCTATATTTACCCTAAATATGTGATTAAAATGCATATTATCTACACCCAATTATGGTAACTTATCTGTCTATTTATTAGTAGAGATCATAAAAATTAAATTAAACAGATAAATATAATTTCTAGAAAGCAATTGCATTAAAACACAGGGTAACACAGCAACATGATATCTTTAGATAAGGGATATCCTTTGCATGCTTGGCCTGTTGTGTTAAATACAATAAGGGGCTACTAATAAAATAACATAATTAGAGGTTATTATATGGTGATATCAATATCAAATTCGGTATCAACCTGAGACCTCCATATCAACCGGAGGACCATTAGGCCATTTGGTTCAAGGGTTGATACAGGATGTGGTATGGATATCTCCATATCATATACTTAAAATCACAAGTTTCAAATAAATTCGTACCTTGCCCTAGGGCAAGATATGGATCTAGATTGCAAATATATAGGAAATCCATATCTGCCCTGGAGAGGGTGTGATAAGGCATCCATATTACACCCCAAGGCGATATGGTTCTACTACCTCTATCAGTTTCATATTTCCAAAAGCAAACATATCTTAACTAAATATATGTTAAATATTGATAAATATAAATATGTTAGTTCCATAAATTATGCTACATTCATTCATTTATAATTGATCGCTATAGTGACAGTTTATATTAGTGACTTATAACAATTGGTTAAAAGTGTGTTTAAACTAAAATATTTTGTTGTTGACATGCACGCACATTCAATTTTGACTGGGTTGTAAATTCTGATTATAGTATGGTAAATATGGTGTAATGGCAGAGACTAGTAACATACTGGTTTGGTAATTTAATCCTACTACGTACTAGTGTTCAACTCAGAGTACCTATTGGCGTAATCAGCTCCCTCTACTGTTTTTAATCCAGTGCCTTGAAAATTGATACAATGTTTATATATATGTAGGACATTTATACCACTTTTGGCTACCTTGGCTACTTTGGGATATTTTTTCAGCAAAATTCTTAATTGTCTGTGTTAGACATGTCATACTTTCCATGTTCTGATCATTGTTTAGTAATTCAAACTGGCCATTTTTGCTACTTTGGCCCATTTTTCTAGTGTTCAGTTAATGTTTATTGACATTAAGTACTGTAAAGATATTTTGTCTTTCAGCGCAAATGTGAGTGTTACTGGCCAGAGTGTGTGAGGGAACCAGTTTATTTTGGAGATTTGTGCATTGAAACAGAAACTGAATCTCATCTTCCTGAATACGTACTAAGAACAATGAAAATATCATTGGTAATTGTTATATTATTATTTTTAGAGTATATTTGGGTTACATAAGTTAGAATCTTATTGAAAACCTGATTGGGGTACCAGTAGCCAAATTGAATATATAGCTGGTCTTATCTACATGTTGTTGTGAGGTCCAACCTCATGTTTTCAGCAAGTTTCAAATGAACTGGCACTTTGCTTATGGTTTGGTAAATTCCAGTATGTTGGATATTAAATCTTGTTAGCACTTGATTGTTTCAAAGATTCAAACCATACTTGTATGCAAGCTATATATTGACAATGGAATATATCTCTGTTAATTTCTACACCACATTTTTCATCCTGAATTTTTTAGAGTTATGTCCCTTAAAAATGTAAAGAAAAAATGAAGGCAATAGCTTATTTATTTCCTGACAGATTCATTCAAATGTATACCCAAACTATATATTGACTTTATAGTCTAGTTTAAAAATCACTTTTTGTCAATGATTTAAAGAGTTATGACCCATAAAGACAAATATAAGAGTCAAACTGCCTTTTCAGCACAGAAGCAGATTTATTCCTTGATAGAAAAGTTACAAAACCACCTTTTAATTTAAGGAATTTAAGAGTTTAAGCATTTAAATATTCTTGCAAATATTTAAATTTAGATGCAGATATTTTTTCCAATCTTGACAATGAGGAACTCGATGGGCGTCATGCTTACTATTGTGTAGCACCTGAGTGTACTCATGGTTTTATATTGGGTTGGGGATACACTTTTAGTTTTTGATTCCTTCTTAATGTTGTGTGTCTGTGTCTCAATCTGAATTTTGTCCTTGTTGACAGTTCAGATTTCTCTTCCCTTTTTTTTTTTTGACACAATAATTACCAGATCTCCCTTCACTTATTGTTTTTCAGCCAAGTATCATTAATCTTCTGTAAAATATAATAATATATAATTTGCATAATATTTTAGGGACAGAAATTAAGGAAATTGAAACATCTCCATTTTTTAAAATGGCCAGATTTTGGCTGTCCTGACACAACCTGGCTATTGATAGATTTCGTAAGATCAGTACAGGTGTATACACCTCACATCAATCTGGGTCCAATAGTTGTTCACTGCAGGTATCGGTTTATTGACTGGTTCCTTGTCAAAGTGTTCGGTTGAGGCAGTAAAGTTTATAATCATAAAGAGCACCTCATCTTTTTAGTTATTAATTTTAATTGTTTTTTTAATGAATATGTTTCAGTACAAAATGTTTTTTTTTTTTTGGTTTAACCAAAATATAAATTATTTCAGATTAAAGTTTGTCTTCTGAGTCAAATATTTTTCAGAATGACACAGTACTGCAATGCATTCATTCCTGCAAAATAATAAGTTTTTACATGCTAAACTTGTCACAGTTTTGTGTAACAATTTTTCTGGGCTAAGACAGACTTTTGACAAGAGATACTGGAATACAATATCACCTTAATATAGATTAAAATCATAGTGGTGATGCCTATGTAGGTATAGAATTTAATAACCCAAGTAGTAATATACATTTTATTTCCTTCACCCCACCAACAACACATCCCATACCTGACCCTACCCCAATTCTCCATAACTGTATTCTGTCAATATTTTTACTAACTATTATTTAGTCAAGTTGTTTAATTACTTATTACTTACATTTTTCTTTTGTAATACTAATTTGTTTGAAATGCTCATTACTGTATTAAATATTTGCTCAATATTTACAAAACAAATGGAGTAAATCTTTTTAAATTTATACATCATATAAAACTTATCAAAGTTTGTATAAGAGCAAAAAAAGAGGCACTTAATAAAACATGGGTCTTTGCCCAATTTATGTTCATATTCAATATTGATTACACTGTTTTTTTTCATATTTTAATATAAAACTCCACCTACTAAGCATATGGCAGAACTCAACAAGGCTGCAAAGAATAGCACTTCTGTCAGTTGTGTCTTCTATTGGATTAGCTAGAATCATGTTTAGCAAAATAGAAAATTGCCACTTTAAACTCAAAAAAGCACATTCAGATAATTGCAATTTATTTAAAAGTTTCTACAACTCTCAAACGTATTTCACATTTTTGTACAGTTAACAAAACTAACAAATGAAAAAAAATTTAAAAGTCTGCTATTTATATTTAAAAAAAAAACAGATTCAACCCTTTAACTTATAGGAGAGAGTTTATGGTTCTTTTAGTTTGTCTTCTGATAAAATATAAAATGACTGTAGAGGCAATAAAGTTAACTAAATGCAACAACCATCATGTGTTCATACCATAATACATTGTACATGCAAAAATTAAGCGGTGCTGTAAAAAATGTTTTTGAGTTTGCAAATTGAATGTTTACTCATAACTTATAAGGCTTAGTTGTATTTAAGGCAATCTAATATTTATCTAATAGAATATCATATGTTTAAAGTCCACTTAAAAGACTTGTGCCAAAAAAATTGCAAGAAATAATGTAAACACAAGTAGTTATATATAATAGTGTTATCCTGCATGCGTTTATTTATAGGGGAATGTTACCAAATGTATAACACATTTCCTGTACCTGGCATGGCCTGATATGGGCGTTCCTTCCTCAACAGACAGCATGATATCATTGGTTAAAACTGTGCGATCACATGTCAATCCATCAATGAAAGGACCAATGACAGTCCACTGCAGGTATTTTTCATCTTGCGTTTATTTCATTTCTTTTTAAAACCTTTAGACCAGTTTTCTATTTGTTTATTAATTATTAATTTTCTTGAAGCATTTTCCTATTTTGATGAGTTTGCTTGTTTGTTTGAATCGGGTTTAACACCACTTTCAGACATTTTTGCAGCTATATCTTGGCATATAGTTTTTATTTGGGGGCAAAAGGAGCAAGAGCACCCGGTGTAAACCCATGACCTTTGATAGGAAATGTGTAAGAGATCAAGAGCAGATGACTTACCTTTACCACTCAGGCAAAGAGGCCTCTATTTCAATGGTTATATCATGTATGTTCTTATGCAGGAAAAAAGGTTTTGGATGAACCAAAGAGTTTATGGGTGATGGTGATGAGATAATAGTAAAGAAAACTAAATACATGTATTAAATGTAAAAATCACATGCATTCATGCAATAAATATTAGAGAATTAGTGGGAAATCCTTTTAATGTTTTATTTGTATCAAGCCAAGCCTCAGTTTTGTTCACTTTCCTCAATAAAAACTGAATGCCATGATATGCCCGGTAGTTAAAAAATTGCTAAATTTGGCAATAAACTGCACCATTCATAACTAACAAACAAAATTAGTTTTGAACTTGAAAACAGAACAAAAGGTTATGATAAACAATGACTTTAATTCAGTGATCATTCAGTATTAATTCTCTGGTTGAAAAATAAGATTTTAGTTCTTACTCTCCCTATGCTCTTCATGCAAACAACATTTTAAAAAGTTGTCTCTTTGTATGTCACACAGATGATTTTATTGTTTAAATAATAGAAGTTTATTTATTGTTAAGTAAAAAGGTTAAATCATAAAATGTCAATTGAAGTATAAACCATTCTTTGTATTCAAGTTTAATAAATTTAAATGAAAAAGATCACATCAAAGAAACCTATATATTTATTGTGAATATGAAAATTCAAAATTTAAAAAACAGTTGTCTGCTTGTTTGTTTAAAAATTGATAGTGACAGTTTTTTGGTTCATGAAAAGGTTAACTCAGTGTTCCCTTTGTGTGTTTAAATATATTGATTGAAAAGAACAAATAATTATTACCAATAATCCTTAAAATGTAATTATTAAATATTCATGGAAATATATAAGATGGACAAAAAGTTCTAGCATTATTCATTTTCCTGTTATGTGCCCCATGCTTTGAACATAACAACTCAAATTTTGGTCATTAGATTATTCACACTATTTTCTACCAATTAAGGTGGCCAAGTGGTTAAGGTAGTTCGTCTACTGTTGATCAAGTGGTCTGTCAACACTGAGATTGCGGGTTCGATTCTCACTGCAGGCAGGGTGTACTCGACTCCAATCTTAATTGACAAGGATTTCCAGTTTTCCTACTGCAGGTCCGGGATTTCTCCGGGTACTCTGGCTTCCTCCCCCAATAAAAACTGGACGCTATGATATAGCTGAAAAATTGCTGAAAGTGGCGTTAAACACCATTCAAACAAACAAAAAACAATCAACCAATTAAAAATATTTTACGTCCAGAATTAAATTATGCATTGATATTCTGATTTCTGTATATGAGCCTCTAGTTTATGTTGATAGTAATCTAAACTTCTGAACTAATCTAGTCATTGCTGCCATTTTCAGTGCTGGTGTGGGCAGAACTGGTACCTTTATTGCAGTTGATATACTGCTTCACAAGTTAGATTCAGACTACAACCAGATGGATATTTTTGGCGATGTCTTAACATTGCGAAATTATCGATGCAACATGGTCCAAACTGAGGTAAGGTTTATTCGTTGAAAGCAATTATCATATATTTCAAATATATTTAGACATTAACATATATTTTTCCAGAAAATCTTTTGATTCTATGATTTATTTTTGGTCTTATCTAACAATATATTAGTATAATTTTTCTTTGACATTTAGCAAAACATGTGACTCCATCAGTTTAGCCATCCACCTTGCATGTTAGTAAATTTGTTTCAAATATTGTTCTTCTCAGCAGATATTCACTGAATTCCAATACAGTGTGTATTTAAGTGATATGCTTTGATTTTAACAAAAATTGTAAGTTAAATTTTGTGTGTGTACATGATGAGTAATTCTCTTGTCGTTAATTTGAAGGTTTCATAATATTCTTCAGTTGTTCCTTTAAAAGTTTATATTTTGTGTTCCTATCAAAAATGGTTGCCACTGCAGGCCTAACTTTAACATATAAATGTATAGGAAACATCTTAAGATGTCTTCTTATTAGAAACTACAATTCTGATTAAAGCCATATTGTTTTCGAATGTTCATTGGGTTCTCCCTACAAAATGTATGTTTTTTGTTCGAACTGTAATTGGCACTGCAGGGCTTAAATTAACATGGCAAACTATGATCAAAATTATTTAAAAAGCTTCTATTCATAGACTGGTGAACCAACTGAAACAAATCAGCAATACTTATTAAGTCCTCTATAATTTGTTTATGACAATTTGGAATCAGAAAAAATGTACAAATGCTTCTCAGAAACTGCAGAGCTGAATTAAGACATGTTGTATGTGACTGTTTATTGCCGCATCTTTTACATCTTTTTTTCCCCTGCTGGACAGAGTTGGTGATATAAAGTGTTCCTCATTTCTGTCCCTCTGTTTTAAAATTCAAAACTCTTGCATCCAATTTGAATGAAACTTTGGGATATTGTTACATATCAGGTTGGTAAGAAGCCTAATAATTTTGGGAGAAATCCATCAAATTTCAAGGCAACATTTGAAAAAAAAATGTTTACGTATCAGATGGGCAAGAAGCCTATTGATGCTGGAGGAATTCCATCAATGGTCAAGGTCACCAGTCCACAAAAAACATTTAAAAAGTTTTACAAAAAGGGTCTTGAAAAATTTTATTGGGGTTTCAGTGATCGCCAGATCAACTTTGTCCAGTTCTTATTGAAAATTTAAATACCAGTCACAGAGTAGACATACAAACCTTTTGAGGAATGTTTTAGAAGACTTCTTTGGATTCCTACAATCAGTGAACAAATCAAAATATATCAGCAATGTTCTTCAGTTTTTTCTCTGCAAATTGTTTTTTTTATTTCAAGCAGGTATTCAAAATGACCACTACCCCAGGATTTAGTTAAATATTTGACCCTGCCTGGAAAATTGATTTAATTACTTCTCTTTGATTACAAAGCGGGTGGAAACCATATTAAATGTAAATGTTTATTTGGTGGTCCACTGCATGGGGACTTTATTCAACATAGAAAACTTTTGCAAAATTTTTTCAAAAGCTTCTTAGCTGTAACCTTTCAAACAATTTAACCTGCAATACTTATTGGACAGTCCTCAACAAAGTTTTTGTGAATGCCAATATGAAATGCCCTCCAATGCAGGACTTAGCAGTTATGCCTTCTTTATTGCCTATATAAATCAGGTAAACTATACAAGATTTTAGTTTGGAGATATTGGCACCTTTTCATTTATTCAGTATTGGATAACAGTGTTGGGTTAAAAAATTGTTTTACGTAAATAAAACAGCAGTTTTATAATTGCAAAGTAACCTCACATACCTTTGACTTCAACTCAACAGGTGTTCATCAATTTTTATGCCCCCGCGACGACATGCCGGGGGGCATTAAGTTTACTCATGTCCGTCTGTCTGTCCGTCTGCCGTCCGTCTGTCCGTATGAATTTCCATCAAGCCTCTCTCAGAAACTGTACATGAGAACAATTTGAAAGTTGGCAGGGTGGTTCAGTATCACAAGTTGTATGTCCTAAGCGACTTTCAGACCTGTCGGACAACTACTTCCTGTTTGCAACTGGGCCCATATGAAAATGTGTTAACACGAGTATGAAAATTTCCGTCAAGATTTTCTCAGAAATCGTACATGAAAACAATTTGAAAGTTGGCGGGTGATTCAGTATCACAAGTTGTACGTCCTAAGCGACTTTCAGACCTGTTGGACAACTACTTCCTGTTTGCGACTGGGCGGATATAAAAATGTGTTAACACAAGTATGAAAATTTCCGTCAAGATTTTCTCAGAAACCGTACATGAGAACAATTTTAAATTTGACAGGGTGGTTCAGTTTCACAAGTTGTACGTCCTAAGCGACCTTCAGACCTGTCGGACAACTACTTCCTGTTTGGGACTTCATTTAGCGGGGGCATCCGTGTCCCATGGTCACATTCTTCAATTTTTTACTTATTATTTTGTTAATATCTGGATGGTAAAAGAAGACAGTGATTTTGTTTATTGTATGTAATATTAATACTTTTTGCTCTTGTCAGATGTTCACCAAATCTTAATTTTAATGGTTGTAATAGGAATAAAGACACATATACATGTTTGTTCTTGTTGAAAAAATAAATAATATATATAAAACTTTATTTAGAGAAATTAAATAGTTTGGTTTCTCTCATTGCTAATTTTTGACACACTGAAATCATTATTTTGATTTAATTTACATTCCAAATAGTAACACTGTTCCAGAAATAACTCTCAGCTGTAGGTAGGAATGGAAGCACATTATATTGCTAGGCTTACAATTTTAAATCGTTACTCTTGTCTCGTAGGTCTTTAATTAGATTTCACATTGATCCACAACTGTCTGTATGAATTGCCCCCCCCCCCCCAAAACAAGACGTAGCGGACAGCTTCATAGCATAACCAAGCTATATTCTCCATTTAAGTGTATATTATGCAATATGGAATATGGGACAGGAATCAAGACCAGAAATAGTATAGCTGTACCTGGTTTGGGACATGAACCTCAGTTTAATATTAATTACATAATATTACATGTAATTACATAATGCTAATCAACATATAAAATAATACACAATATAATATGCAGCTAATACACAAATGAAAAGAGAGGCTGTGGTATTCTAATGAACTATTCAGCAAAGCAACACATAAACTGTAGGTTCAACAAATAGAGCTACTCTACACATAAAACAAAAGATAATAAACAATATACAGGAAAAGTATGTTTATATATACAAATACATGAAACCAAAAGACAATTTTAATTATAACAATATATATAGGGTCGAAGAGGTTGGGTATTGAAAGAATGGCGGATTGAAATAACTACACGTGTGCTACTTGCGCTGTCTCCAGAAGGAATGCAGACACCGCCAAAATATTAAAACAAAACCCCAGACCATTGAATGATTGGTTAAATTTGAAAATATAATTAATCCCCATTGGATGCTGAGGGTAATCTCGCATATCAATTAGTGCACGAGAAACACTGACGAGGATGCCAGAGTATCCCTTAATCTGTTAAGATAAAAATAGACAGGGGGTCCCTGATAAGCCAAATTAAACGGCCAACATACATAATGTGTAACAATACTCTATTTTAAGATAAAATACCACAATAAAAACCATGACTCATCAAATCTCACGAGAAATACCCTTCAGTCCATGCCCACTCTTAACCATTCCAACATTGTCCGTTAGGAAAGGGAAGTAACCTCACATTTGAAAAATGCATTCAAAGTAAGAAATACAATTTTTACTAATAAGAAGTTATAAAGCAATAATTGTATTTAAGAGTGGGGTTACTTCCCTTTCCTAACGGACAATGTTGGAATGGTTAACTGCTGTGCCATTTGATTGAACATGTACATACAAACACTATAAACATCAAGGAAGTATTTTGGCATGATGACTGATAAATAAAGCTCAAAATAAACATGACATAACAAGTTTAAGCATGTACAAAACACCTGATCATATGGGAAATAACACAGCTTTGCTTTTTTCACACAATTTTTCAGCTATGTGGATGCATCTTGTTTTCAGGGGGAGCAAGTTATATTACCTGGTAAGACCCCCAAATTCCACAGAAAATATGGCAATTCTGGCCATAGTGCCATTAAAACTTTCTAAGTAAAAATGTTTGCTCAGCATGAGAATTTTCTCAATTACTATGAAAACAGAGAAAATTGAGAGTTCTGATTGGATGAAATTGAGAATAAAGATATTTTCAGCAAAGAATTTGTTTATGGCACCTTTTTAATCTCAATTTCATCCAATCAAATCTTTCCATTTCCTCTGTTGTCATGGTAATTGGGAAAATTCTCGTGCTGATCGAACATTTTTTCTCAGAAAGGATTTATGTTGTTGGTCAATTTTAAGGTTTTACTCAAGCACCCACCTTGCCATTGAACATGTTCAAGTAGAAGTTCTGGTAACATTGTAGAAATTATTTTTGCAAAATGACAGAAATTCAAAGTTTGACAATAACTGGAAAATTAGTTTTAACAACAAAATATATGTGCGGGGAGGGAGATGGGAGATAACCCTTATTGGAATCAAATTTTGCATGACAGAAAACAAAGTGCAATTTCCTCTTTAAATAAATATGTCTGACGTTTTGCTGATACATTTACACAATTTATCAGGAATTTTTTATATTCAACCTGACAAATAATATTTATATCACAGAAGTGATAGGATATATCTAGAAATCTATTTTTAGGACCAGTATATTTTTATACATCACTGTATAAGTGATTACATCCTTGCCTTAAGTGAGGAGACAGACGAAGAGGAGGCTGCTGATGGAGGAGATGAACGTAAGTAATGGAGAATTAGAGGATTGGGACATAGTGCAGGTAGAAACAATTTTCTATATTTAGTCATTTATCTGCCCCACTATGTTGTATTATTTGCATGTTATAAACAAATTATATGCATTATACAAATTTCTAGACATTTCATTGGTTAAATTAAGTGTATTATTCCAGCGTAATCTCAAATTTAACCCCATTTCTGGGTAAAACACCTTTACTTTTGATTGAAAGTTACTTCTGCCCAACAAAAATTTTATCAGATGACAAAATGTCATTCACAAACATCAAGGAGGATGATATTGCAGCCCTAATGGCTAAGCAGGATGCGAAAGAAACTCATGTACTTTATACAGCTGTCAGTATAATATAACACATACAGTCTGCCATGAGAATTATATACTAGATCACCATACTCGGAAATATTACCTGACTTCATCAGGCCATATTCTTCCTTCGTGTGGTAGTACTACCCTCAACTGCATGCAGTATGTGTTAATACAAATAATGAATTATACTACACTTCAAGTCTGGGCAGCTCATGGCTTTTTTTATTATATCTCTGAGGTAACAACTAGTACTAGTAGTTTGACATTTCACTTCATTTTGACAGATTATTCTGACCAAGGATCAGTATTCCCCTCCCCTCTTCACTCCAGTTACAGTGAAGGAAGTTTTACTGGTGTTACTTTGTAGCATTCAGCAGTAAAACATGTTGAATTTCAATTAAGTTTTATTCAACAATTTTTTTTTAAATAAATTATGTCTGGATAATATACACTTCAGAATTTTAGATTGTTTGAATTTAGTTTTTGACCACTTTCAGAAATTTTTAAGCTATATTATGGTGTCCAAGTTTTATTTGAGGGAGGAAACGGGAGTAGCTGGTAAAAATCCTCAACCTTTGAGAGGAAAACTAATAATTCTTGTCACTTAAGGCTGGAGTCAAACACACCATTAGGACATAAATTTTTAAAATCTATAGTACATATTCTGTGTAAAATGTTTTAAAATGTATTTTTAAATTTACCATTGATTACATTTTTTTCCAGCTGTGTACCAAAATGTCATAAAGAAATGAAGACAAGACAATGCACAGTGATACAAAATGAAACAATTTATTATTTTTTTTCACATTTTATAATGCTTATATGTATATAGAATTTTTATAATTTAAAAATTAAAATGGTTTTAGACAGAATTTTTAATAAATCATGTTTATTTTATGGGAAGATAACTGTAGATCCTCTAAGTATTCTCCTTTGTATTATGCAATCACTAGGGTGCACTCAACTTGCAAATAAATCTTTTTCAAGATTGTATAGGGCAAATTTCGGACAGTCATTTGAAAACCTATCAAATGCATTGAAATCCTATAGTACATATAATAATTATGGACTAATTTCTGACTGTATATATCATTTAAGTGACAAATGCTCCCTTTATGGATTATATCTATGTTTGCTATTAGCAAGTCATTTTCTACGAAAAAAATGTGTTGGAGTACAAGTGATCTGGCACTGATACTTTGTAGAGTAAATAGACTTGAAAAATTGTTTCTTTACCAAGTAAATAGCATAAAACGATCTAATGATCAAGATTACAAATATAGATTACAGAGATTGTCTACCTGTAGATATCAGTGTGATAGCATTATAAAAATCCAACCAATCATATTTCTTCCAGACATTTAAGTACATACCTACAGTATTAATCATCTTACAACATTAAACAATATCCACTTTTTTCACTTTTTGGAATCCATAATTCTTAGTTTTGCTCTTTGGTTAAAGCTTTCATAAGTTTTTGGTTTCTGGTTAAATCAATCAAAGACCTTACCTTCCTTCTTTCTAATTAGGTAGTAGTTTTAAAAAGTATAGATTGGAAGAAGCACTGAAGCATTAGTATTATATGTTTAATTAGGATGACGATCAGATTCATCCATTAAAACTAATAATGTATAAATAAATTAGTCTAATTTGAACATAGCCATATGAAACAAATTAGTTAAACATTCTTTAGATTTTACAGACACAAAATAATATTTCTAAACAATTAAATTATGTTCCTAAACATGGTAATCATTCATATATGTATTTTTGTAAAAAAAACTTGACAAAAATCCATAAAAACATTGTTTTATAGCAGGATCGTCTAAATCTGGGACTGTAAATTTAAAGGTTCTCATCTAAATGTACCACCAAACCTCTATCTGTCGAAACTCCTGACCACATAAAACATCAACTTGAAAAATCTTGTTTTCAGAAAATATATGGCTGTTTCAACCAGAAATAAATGATTGTAGGATTTTTTCACATTCTATTTAAGATGGCCACACTTAATAACAGCCTTACCATTTCATTTTGTTGCTAAATCAGGTAAATTTGAGGTTTCAGTTCTTAAATATAAGTGTTTTATAGAAACAGTTAAAATTCAGTATCACATATTGGGCTTTTTTTAGACACAATAATGTTTAAAATGTCGTAATTTCAACACCAGTTTATATTTAAATTAAACTCTAGGATAATTGCTTTTAACTTTTAATTTTAGTCCTACCATTGCTTTTTCTAAGAAGTCAGATTTTTACTGTTGCAAGGCTTAACACAATTTCTTTTGTTCCTTGATCATATAATCTTCATCTTCACCTTGCGTCCTGCTGAATATAGCTGAAATACTGCACACTGGATCTTTGAGGTCATCCAGGAACCTAAAAATCAAGTTAGTTATACTATTCCCAGGGTAATCAGAGTTCAAATCTGTGAGCTTTTATACATTAATATTCGTTCTCTGAAAACAATCCTTTTGAACCAACATGTTTATTTGATGGTCCTTGAACAAAATCTATGTTCTGTTCAGATCAGAAATCGATGATGGCTGCCACTGTAGAACTTAGCATATGCTAACATAGAACATATAGAAACATTTTCCAATTCTTACTCAGAATCACCTGGCTCTGACGTCCCCCAGTAGAAAAAGGTCCGGTTATCTTTTAAGACAGGTGTCCAAATTACATCGAATTTTACTTACTTTCACTCTGACGATGTCGTTCCCAGTGTAAAAATTCAGATAAATTTCAACATATTCTCCTTTGTTCCGCCCAGTTACATGCCATCTTTAGTTATAAACAACATTGCACCATCCATTAATGTAAATCTAAGAATTTAAAAAAATTATATATAGTAGTTTGATAACAGATACTAAATTTACAAGCAATAACAAAACGTGTCACACCAGAAGTTTTGATGATCTGAATTGTAAATCGGAAAACATCGTCTACGAGAGGGCGGACAGGGTAGTGGGAGAGAGGGGGGGAAGGAGTAGAGGGGAGGGAGAAAGGAGCTGAGGGGAGGGGGAATGGAGAAAGGAAAAAATCAAAAAAGAGGGAGGCAGTACTAGTCCAAATATTTTCTTTAATTCGTCCCTGAAAATCATTAAATAAGTGCCAATTCATTGATTTAATTGAAAAGACTAAAATTATTTTCATAAAACTCCAGTAAAGAGATAAATTGCATCCAAATGATCAGAATTTTTACTATGCTAATATGCAAGAAGGTTTTTCCTAAAGCGTATATGTCTGTCCCTTTTCTATATTCTGATCACTTATTGACTAGGCGTCTGTCATCTGTTATCTAACATTTTCTTCTCTGACACCACTTAGAGTACCTAGTTTTAGCTTTGTATCCATGAGTTTGATCCATGTATGTAAAACAAATATTAATCAAAGCGCAGTTTTCAATGGTAGTGTTTTATTGCATGTAGTACGTAATACCGGTAGATTTTAAAGCAAATGAAGTTTTGTTAATTTTTATGTTTACATTGAAAATTGTAACAATTTCAATAAGACGTAGCGCACGTTATTGGGGCCTCTAAACGTAGCGTCATTTGAGCTTTTCGACGTAACGTTAAATATTACGTCGTGCACCTTAAAAGACGGTTTTATATCTAGATTTGTATGTCTATATATCCACAATAAATAACCATTTATTGCTCAGTTTATGTAAATTCGCACATACGTTTTGCGCATTAATATTTTCCTAATCGAATATATTTATAATATTTTTATGCAACTTTGTTTATAATAACATCGTTTAAAAAATGTCGCGCTAACGAAACGACTATAGAAATAGATAAACTCGTGTAAATCTGACAAAAATATATGTCGTACTCTAAAAATTCATTGAAAAATTATTGAGAAAAAAACGCATATCTAAAATGATATTATATTTTTCAGTGTGTGAATTTAAGTGCAGCAAATACGTCGAAAGTCGCAATAAATCGGTAAAAAATTACACAAATGTGTTCGTAACAAACGTTACTAGACATGGTTGAATGTATAGCGCTTTCATAATACATGAAAACAACTGAAAAGGGGCAAAATTTGAAATTAAGAAAAACGCATTCTTGGAAAAGTGTTTATTTTTCAATTTAACAGTTTTATACAAATAAAAAACATTAAAATACGGCATCTTTTCTATGTATATCCCGTTATTCACAGTAATTCAGAGTAATGATTACGTCACCATACTAGATTTTGAGTACCTAACACTCGTGGCAAATTTCAGGAAAATAAGGGACAAAAAGGTTTGAATGTCGAAATGACCTGGTCTTGCTTTTCTTGTTACAATTTGCAACACGATTTATGAGGGAAATGGTTAAATATTTTTAGTTTCTAATTATTCAAGTATATTGGTTACCAAAAAGACGGATATAGTTCGTTTTGATCCACAACTAAAAATACAAGTGTATTGACACTTTCGTCATCCATTAAAGGTCTCCGAACCAAAAAATATTTACTAATATCGGTAACTAAAAAAGACCCAACAACCTGCGGTAAGTCTAAGTTATGTTATATTCATAATTACACTTGTAAAAAAATTATTTCTACACATGGAAAGCCTGTAATACTCGCATTACTTATTACAAAAACTTTAGTTTAATCGACATGAACATTACACAAAATTTGTGGTCTTCTTGAATTTAGGATCTCCGCCAAAATCTTAAAATTTATACAGTATCACAATTTTATTTGCTACTCAGATTTTTCAGAGCAGATTCATTTTAATTTCCGCCAATCAGAACATCAATGGCTCTAGTAGCCAGAATGCTTTTTACAATGGCAGAAAACTACCCTGATATCAGTTCTGCATAATTTGATTTAAATAAGTGAAATAGTTTCTGAAACCAGCTATTTTTTAGTGCCTCTGGAGTTCTATGTTCCAGTGTTGTGGCCATCTTGGTTTTAGGATCAGTACCAAAGATTCACGATTTATAGAAAAGTAATACAGTACACTGATTTATGTATCTGAGAGCTGCCCTAATCTGAACTATTTTTCACAAGTGCAAGTGGAAGAACATGGGTCAACACCTGTTTTAGCCAATATCTCACATTTTATATAGCTACAGAAAAAAAACCCGTTACATTAGAATGATCAGCACATTCAATCTTTTTTAATTTCAGAAGTTTTGTTTAACTGCCTGTAGGAGTTATGGACATTAGGTTACGATTTTTTATAGAAAATTGTCAGTTTTGACAGTATAACTTGAAAAATAAAACAGCAGATTGATATAGTAAATTGCAACAATGATCAGCAAGACAATGCAAATCACTGAGTGTAGGACAAAATCCCTTCCGTGTAATTTAGCATAGGCGGACAAAATCCCCCTCATTAATTGTATAAGGCGGACAAAATCCCCCTTGTTAAATTTTCAAGGCGGACACAATCCCTCCCGAATCTGATTTTTTTAATGTTCAGATCAGTACAGTCTCGTACATATACACATATAAACCTTCAAAAAATTACCTCATATTTTACTATAAAAAACCCAGATTTTTAATTACTTAATAATAATGATTGTTTGACTCAATTGCAGTGCTTTATTGGTGACTTGTTAATTAATATGTTTGTGATCAAACGAATGTCGCTTACTTGAGCAAAACATTCTGTATAACTTGTAGAAAATTGAAACGGTTATGGCTTTTATAAATTAGTTCCAATTTAGTAAAATAATGGTATATTTTAGTTCAATCAATTGAATTGTTTGTTCGGTACATGTAAATAATAATGAAAGAGATCAAATGGCGCCGTTCCTTTATTAACACATGTCGTACCAAACAATACAAACAAATCGACTTGATGTGTCTCAGTGAAGAAAAAAAACACCATGTTTTAATCTTTGCCTCATTCACCATTTCAAGTACCACGTAAAAAACTATTAAAGAAGATGCACAATACTTATCGATATTACCATAATAAGACTCGGGAGGGATTTTGTCCGCCTTGAAAATTTTACAGGGGGGGTTTTGTCCGCCTTGTAAATTTAATGAGGGGGATTTTGTCCGCCTATGCTAAATTACACGGAAGGGATTTTGTCCGGGGGGGATTTTGTCCGTCCCCCCAAATCACTATGTTGGTCTAAATTGTCTGACAAAGTCTTAAAGGAGTTTTTGACCTTTAATAATGACTAGAGTGAGACTATAAATTGCAAACAAATTATCAGCAAGACAATGCTTTTAAATAACGCATTTGGTCCAAAATTGTCAGACGAATCCTTACATGTGTTTTTGTCTTTTAATAACAATTTTGTAATGAAATATAAGTATTTGCCTTATAAATTTAAAGCTAAAGTAAAACTGTCAATTGCAAAAATAAACAGAAGGACATGGCCTACAAACAATTTAATTGGTCAAAAATTTGTCCACTTACTCCTTATAGTATTATATGTAATTTACTCTTAATTTTTCTTGAAATTTTCAGTGTTTGCTTTGTAACTTAAACGTATAAATTTCTCAATGAATTATCATCATACTGACCATTAATTTTTTTATAAAAGAATACATAATTAAACAATTCAACAGTTAACAAAATCTCAAAGTTCCCAAGTCAGAAAATAAGGAAAAAAATCCTAGAACAATAATAACAGCTGTACAACTTTAATACATTTGCAATCTTTCTGTGAAATTTAGAGTTCTAGACTGAAAACTGTAGGAGTTGATTACACAATATATGTACTGTCTTCTAAATGTACTCACAAATGACCAAGTTCCAAGGTCTGGAAAATTAGGAAACATGCTGGAACACTTCCATAATAGCAGGTGCAACAAATTCAATACATGTGCAATCGTTATGTGAAGTTTCAGAGATCTGGGTTGAAAACTGTAGGAGGAGTTGATAAAAAGATACCACATTTCCCCTGCCCGCCTTACTAAACCATACTATAGCCCAAAATCAGAGTGATACTCAAAATTGCAAAAAATGATCTGTAAGTGTAAGGCAAGGGCCACTCGAATTCAAATTAAATCTTTCACTTGCCCCCCACCCCTTGATATGGTCGCTGTGTGTTACAACGCAGCGACCAATAACAAAAAGGGGGAGCAAGTGAAAGATTTAATTTTAATTAGATCGGACAAGGGCTACAAATAACTCGTTTGGTCCAAGATTGTCAAATGACTTCTTTTTTTGAGTTATTTCCCTTTAATGAAAATTTATGAAATATCAGTTTTCTCCTTTGAAATAAAAAAACTATAGCAGCAAAAGTAAAACTGTAAATAGCACAAATAATCAGGCAATTTATGTTACAGCAGCAAATAATCATTTTTTCATTACATTTATAAGCACCATTTTTTCAGTTTAAATTCCCTTTGGATCAGAACTTGAGAATTTATATGTTGCTGTGGTAGTTAAGAATTAACTCAAGAGTCTGAGAATTGCCGTCCGACCAAGGGCATTAAGTTGTCGGTGTAGGACGTAAAACACTCCCCCAAGCAAGCAAGTCTGAGAATTCACTTTCGTGTCGTAGCATTCGAACGAATAGGACGGTCTCCAGTTTCTGGAATAAATCTCGTAGCAGTTTTTCAGTATCTTCGTGGTTGCCAGCATACATAGCGACGATAAGTATTTTTTTGTTTTTGTTTTGTTTACGTATTTCTGTTCCCTTTTAAATAGTTTCTATTTGACTTAAATTATATCTGTCATTTAAGTTAAAATCTAGATCAGTTTATTCCCAAATACAAATTAGGTCAATAAATAAGTTCTCCCTCCCTAAAATAGTTGCTTTATTTTATTAGTTTTAATTTTAAACAGCCCAATCATGCCTAACCAAAAAAGAAAACTTTCCAGCCCTGACTCCCCTCATCAGACCTCCAAACAACAAAAGGTCTCTCAAAATCAGTTAAACAAAAATGATTATCCGGCTGAAGAAACTGTGGTGATAAAATCAAATAACAGGGCCTTCCTCAATATCATGGCGCTTAGTTTTCAATACATGATACTGAGCTTCCTAGGGGACAAAAGCAAGGAGTCCTTCAAATTTAGGAGGCTCAAAAGTTGCTACATGGTACATGTGCCTCTAGCTAGGTTGCGTTCCAAACTACTGGATGCAACAAAGCTAGGTCCGTACGATGTAACGGCTTCATTATACGACCCCAACTTTAAAAGTAAAATTAGCCACAAAAAAGTCAATAAAAAAGTCAGGACAGCCCTAAATACATATTTAAGACAATATGGCGATACATACAAACGGATGTATTATCCTTTAAAGAACAAGAACAAATGATTAAACAGCATAATAAAATCGAAGTCTCCCTAAAAGAGGTCCAAAAACCTGGCTTTTTAATTGTGAGACTAGATTCCCAATTAAAAGATGTAAAAGAGCTAAAAATGGATCATACTTTAAATTATAAATTGGCAGAATATAAACCTAAACCAAAGTTCTGCACGGTCTGTGCCAAATTAGGACACTATGCCATGACTTGCAAAAATCAAAAGCAAACTTGTATTAAATGTTCAGAGCAACATGATACCAAAATGTGTAAATCACAAATTATTAAATGCAATAACTGCAAGGGTAACCACCAGGCTAACGATGAAAAATGCCCCCACTATAAATATCAAAAAACTGTTTTAGAAAATATGTACGCAAAATTTATGACATTTGACGAAGCCAAGCTAATGGCTAAACAAAACAACAAAGCTCCAACTTGTCCAAATCCAGTAAAAAAAAATAAAACTGTCAAATGCTGGGATAAGCAGGAAACACCTGTCAACTTAATAAACAATAAAAACGCGGTTAACTTAATTAAAGATAAAACACTGGTCAACATTGCTGAAAAAACATCGGTGACAATTAACAACAGTCCAGATGACGCCCTATCATACGCCGACATGCTAAAAACACCGCCGCGATTAGTAATTGACGAATCTTCACCTCAGGAGGAAACTAATTACAAAAACGATTCACCTATAAAACAAACTCCTAAAATTCCTAAGCAAGATAAAATCACTAGAGTAGAAAATAAAACAAAAATTCGATACAATTTGTAAAGGCCATCTTGGACCTATCCCAGCACGGCCATAAAGGTAAATCCATAAAGAAAAATCAAGAAAAAATCTTGGAACAACTATTAGGATTCCTGAACGGACAACTAAACCTTAATCTCCAAGCATAGGAATTTAATTAAGTAGCCATAGCTATAGTTATACAAAACACCCAGTAATAATTTTATATAATGGGTCTATATATCATGCAATGGAATGCGCGCTCGCTTTACGCTAACGCGAATTCCTTAACAAATTTCTTAGACGAAAATGAAAAACCCGACGTTTTATGTTTCAGGAAACCCACTTCCAAGGTAACCGATACATAAAACTAAATGGATATCAACCACCTGTAATTAAAAATAGAAATGGAATAAAAAACAATAAAGGTAAAATAAAAAGTAAGGGAGGTGGCGTAGCCGTCTATGTTTCAAACTTATTAACATACACGGAAATCGACTTCCAAGCCGAAAACATAGAAATAACAGGTGTTACCATAAATTGTCAAAACGATAAAATTAATATTGTCAATATGTATAGACCCCCTGACCAAACACTAAACTCTAAGGATTACTCTAAAATGTTTAATAATATAAATCAAAATTTAGTCCTACTAGGCGACTATAACGCAAGGTCTTCATTATGGGGGTCTATTAAAACCGATAAAAATGGACAAGTCTTAGAGGACCTAATACAACATATGGACCTCATAGTACTAAACAACGGGTCAGGTTCCCGTCTAGATAACAACGGTAACACCTCCGAAATCGATCTAACGTTTGTTTCCCCTTCATTAACTAAAGATAGTCAATGGGCAGTTCTGGACGATACACTCGGTTCTGGCCATTTTCCAATTATAACTGTACTAAAATCA
Source organism: Limnoperna fortunei (assembly GCA_944474755.1). Lineage (NCBI taxonomy): Eukaryota > Metazoa > Mollusca > Bivalvia > Mytilida > Modiolidae > Limnoperna > Limnoperna fortunei. The sequence continues at coordinate 39,233,089 of OX104118.1, read as the reverse complement.
AAACCAATTAAAAATGAAGTATGCACGGCCCAAAGATGGATATATGATAAAGCCAACTGGCACCTTTTCTCCAAAATATGTCAGAACGTAAAGATTGAAGATCTAAAACACCAAGATATTAATATTTATAACTCCAACATATGCCAACAAATTACAACCATCGCAGATGCTGCCATACCAAAAACAAAAGGCAAAGTCCATATAAGGAAAAATTGTCCTTGGTGGAATACACAATGCACGGAAGCTAAAAAATTTAAAAGAAATAAATTACGCAGATTCGATAAAACAAAAAATAGCCAAGATCTAGATGAATATAAACAAGCTTTAAAAACTTTCAAAAATATTACAGACAAAGCGCGAAAAGAATATTTTCAAGACTTTTGTTCAAAATTAAACCACAGGTCAAATGTTAAACAGGTTTGGCAAACAATCAAAAATATGAAAGGAAATAAGGTCTCTAGTCTACCTACGCTTGTCCAAAACCAAAAGCAAGCGGTAACTAATAAACAGAAAGCCAACTTGTTGGCAATGTCCTTCGCGGAAGATAGTAGCGACCAAAATCTAGAACCCGAATTTAAATTGCATAAGGAAAAATTTGAAAAGGAAAACCTAATTGAAAAAGATCTAAACCCTGATAATAATAAAAAATCTATTAATAAACCATTCACAAAAGAGGAACTAATTAAGGTACTTAAAACCAAAAAAACTACCGCACCGGGAGACGACCGAATCTCATATGAAATGTTTAAACACATGCCGGATAACATGATAAACATCGTGTTAGATCTAATAAACCAAGTTTGGGACTCTGGACAATTACCATATTCTTGGAAAAGTGCAAACGTAATCCCAATCCTTAAACCCAATAAGAATAAATCAGATCCTAAATCATATCGCCCAATCTCACTGACCTCAAACTTTTGTAAACTAATGGAAAGCATGGTAAATGAAAGACTTAAATACATCATAGAAAAAAATAATATTATCAAGGACAACCAGAGTGGTTTCCGTAAAGGTCGGTCAACTATTGACAATTTAATCAGACTGGAACAGAAATTCAAAAAGCTAAAGCAAGAAACCAGTAACTTTTGGCGGTATTTTTAGACATTGAAAAAGCCTTCGATCTCGTATGGAGAAAAGGTCTTCTATACAAAATTAAACAATTTGGAATAAGCGGTAATATGTTTAACTTTATATCAGACTTTTTACATGATCGCAAAATTCAAGTTAAAGTAAATAACGAAACTTCGGACGAACGCGAACTCCAAAACGGCACCCCCCAAGGCAGCGTTATCAGTCCGACATTGTTTAATATTTTAATAGACGATTTAGTATATCAAGCCGAAAAATCCGCTAAAACCTCGCAGTTTGCCGATGACAGTGCAATGTGGCACAAAGGCCCTAACCTTAAAATACTTAGAAATAAAATGCAACGAACCTTAGACAATGTAAGTAAATGGGCCATTAAATGGGGCTTCAAGATTTCAAAAACTAAAACAATAGGTGTTATTTTTGGAAATAGGAAAGTAACATCAACCAACCTCACATTAGGCAACCAACCCATAAAATTTGAAAATCATGTTAAATTTTTAGGATTGATATTCGACCGTAAATTAACATGGAAAAAACATTTCGACTACCTAGAGGAGAGATCGAAACCTATACTCAACCTTATGAGATACGTTCAGGCTAATAATTTTGGAATGGGCACTGAAACTCTGATAATGTTGTATAAATCTCTACTCAGGTCCATACTAGACTACGGATGCCAGGTTTTTAACTCCGCCTATAATAGTCTTAAACTTAAACTAGATAAAATACAGTATAAGGGTCTCCGAATAGCCTTAGGCGCTTTATCGTCCACGCCAGTGGAAAATCTATTAGTTGAAGCAGGGGAAAAACCGCTGCAACTTAGGCGCGATGAATTTTCGTTAAAATATTACGCTAGGTGCTCGCAAAATCCCCAAAATCCAGCAAAAGAAACCCTCGAGGATTGTGTCGAATATAGAGCAAAATCACAAAAAATGGAAAAATGACACAATCCCTTTTGGCTACAGAGTAAGGAAAGAATTAAAACTAAATAAATTAGATAAAATTCAAATAGTAAAACACAATCCTCCGATCTTTCCCACCATGGATTATAAAGACGGCAAATACATCGTGTGAATTAAAAAATAAAATAGATAAAAGAGATGACCCTTATATAATAAAAACAATAACCCTCGAACATATAGATAGCAATATAAAAACTTTGAAAAAATTTATACCGATGGTTCAAAGGACCCACTCAGCGGCAAAACCGCTTGCGCGTTTACCGTACCAAAAGCAAAATATGTATTCCATGAACGGTGCACTGATAATATTTCGGTATACACCACCGAAATGATAGCAATTTTAAAGCATTAGAATGGATAGTGGACTCTGACTATCCATATCAAAAGGTAGTTATACTTACAGATTCACTGAGTGCCATCCAATCAATTGATAATAACCAATCGAGTAGACCGGATATTTTAGAGGCTATTCAAATGTTAGCATTTAAAATAAGAAATAAACAAATCGAATTAATAATAGAGTGGATACCAGCCCACGTAGGTATCCTAGGTAACGAACTATCGGATAAACTTGCAAAAGCAGCTTTAAAACAAGAAAACATAAATATAAACATAGCCTATAGTACATCTGAATTCTACGCGATCGTCAAAAATATATTTAAAAAGAAATGGCAAGATATTTGGGACACACATCGAAATTCATGGTACTACCGGCTTAATCCATCAATTAACTCAAAGCCATTTTTCTATATAGGAAATCGAAACCATGCAAAAACTTTAACCAGGCTCAGACTTGGCACAACCCTTCTACCGGGTCAAATGGGCCAACACATCAAAAATATATCGCCACTTTGCAGTGTATGCAACACTAAAGAAGACATCGAACATGTCATTCTGCACTGCGTAGCCCATAACAACGCCAGAATAAAACTTAACACAGCGCTCACAAAATTTAACATCAATACCATCGATATCAAGATCTTGCTAGACCCTCCTAAAGAATTTAAAAACCAAGTTTATAAAGAACTAGTCGATTTTATTACGGAAATTGACTATCACAAATGTATATAACTATCCCTTTCGTTTCTTGTATACACCACTTTACTAGGTGTCTTCTGCGACGGTCGCGCCCTACAACCCTCGAATAAATAAAAGCAAATTCCTCTGTACAGTAAGCCAAGAGCTTCGTCTCGGGCGGCCCCGACTGACATAGGAAATTCCAAATTAACCAACCCCTATAAGCTATTAACAAACCTGCTCCTCAGTAAGGTAAGTCAAGAGCTTCGTCTCGGGCACCCTACGAGGAACACGCGTAACAACGGCAATAATAATCATCAAAAAGTTAAAATTGCACCTAAGCAGGATATGCCAAGAGCATCGTCTCGGGCAGATGCCTACTTTCGATTACAAATTAAAGTCAAATCCTCGGTAGAGTAAGCCAAGAGCTTCGTCACGGGCTGTTACTGAGGGACATAGGAAATGCATAAAAACCCAATCCCTAAAACATGTAACAACCCTACTCCTCAGTAAGGTAAGCCAAGAGCCTCGTCTCGGGCTCCCTACGAGGAACACGCGCAACAACGGCAATAATAATCATGAAAAAGTTAAAATTGCACCTAAGCAGATATGCCAAGAGCATCGTCTCGGGCAGGTGCCTACTTCCGATTAACAATAAAGTCAAATCCTCGGTAGAGTAAGCCAAGAGCTTCGTCTCGGGCTGTTACTGAGGGACATAGGAAACTCATAAAAACTCAATCCCTAAAACATGTAACAACCCTACTCCTCAGTAAGGTAAGCCAAGAGCTCGTCTCGGGCTCCTTATGAGGAACACGCGTAATAACGGCAAAAATTAAATATTAAAAAAAATATATATTATTAAACCGAAGCAGGGTACGCCAAGAGCATCGTCTCGGGAGGTTCCCTACTTCGGAATACAAATAAAAATCATCGGTAGAGTAAGCCAAGAGCCTCGTCTCGGGCACCTATTGATTTTTACGCGTAATAACGACAATAATCATAATCATAATAATTATAATACAAAGTAGGGCATGCCAAGAGCTACGTCTCGGGCGGGTCCCTACTTCTGAGCAATAATCCCTGTAAATAATGTTTATAGCAATATTGTATATATTTAAACAAAAAAAAACAACAAAAAACAACAAAAAAAAAAAAAAAAACAAAACAAAAAAAAACAAAACAAAAAAAAAAAAAAAAACTCTAATAGATATCTTAAAAATAGAAAAAAAAACATGTATATCATTCTTATCTTATAATTAACAAAAAATATTGTACATAAAAATACATAGTTAGTGAAAACTAACAACAAATGTAATACAATTCCACATTGAAATGTATATAACTGAGTTACTTCTTTATTTTCCAATTCAAATAAATTATGTTAGGCCATAGTGATGTATATATGTAAATTTATATATATTTTTTCCTTTCGTCTGTCAGATGAGACGTAAAACTGGTGCCTCGTGTACAGTATTCCATCAACTGGCACGTTAAAGATCCCATTGGCAGTATTCGATAAGAGTAGGCGCACGCGCCGCTGCCATGGCACGCCCCGTACTTGCTGCTAGCGTCTTGGATCTCTAGCTGGATGCAGCTTCATAGATTAATCTACTTCCACAAAGTCTTTTTGGTTGCAGCATTTCTGACTACTTTTATCATTTCAGTTATTGTATTTATGGCCTATAAATCCCCCAAAATACAAATAAATAGGAAAAGAAAAATTTTTCAATAAAGCCATTAGGCAATAAGTCCGTGCGAAAACCCCCGACCTGCGGTAGGAAAACTGGCAATCCTTGTCAATTAAGATTGGAGTCTATTACACCCTGCCTGCAGTGAGAATCGAACCCGCAATCTCAGTGTTGACAGACCACGTGATCAATAGTAGACAAACTACCTTGACCACTCGGCCACCGAGGCCCCTGTATAACTATTAAATGCTGCCTGTAAATTAAAGTGTAGAATAATGTTAATCTTACATGATAGTGAACACAGTTTTCTATAAGTTTAAAAATACAAGATTGTCCTATTGTTAAAGAATTTATAACGTGTTTCTTATTCAAACTACACCAAGACAGTTAACAAGAGACCATATAAACAACGATTAATTGTAGTTATGAATACACTATATTATTTTCTGAACATTTAGGTCTGTGTGGACTACGGGTGTTGGAAATGTAGAAATGTAAGTGGATTATAAATCTATGTGAAAAATAAGTCTGTATGAACCATAGGTCTGTATGGACTATGGGTTGCATGGACTAGAGATCTGTGTGGACTACAAGTTTGGGTGGACTATGGGTCTATGTGGACAACAGGTCTGGCTGTATGATTGGTATTAGGTTTCAGTGTCATGGTTTCATAAATCTACCGGTCACAGTTTATGATCCTAATATTTTTTTACCAAATAGCACGATACACCAATTAAATTCATTTGATAATGTGTCATGAGTCATGCTTTGTTTGTAAAAGCCGTTTAAATGCTTTATGTCCCAAATTTATATCAGCTTTGAGTCAAAATTTAGTGATCTTTTCTATTGCTAGAAGGTTTTAAAGAGGGAGAAGTGAAAAGAGGGAAGGGAGAAAGGAGCCGAGGGGAGAGAGAAATGAGTAGAGGGGAGGGAGAAAGGAGCTGAGGGTAGGGAGAAAGGAGCTGTGGGGATGGAGAAAGGAGAAAGGTACCCCCCTCGTCTACGCGATGGAAAGCAACTTATGCGGACTTATTTAACGTTAGGGACAGACCATTTAACTTGAAGGGGGGGTCTTGGTTTTTGTTTTGGTCAGAAAAAAATAATTTAATTTATTTTTTGAAGGCATCGCGACAGAAGATTTTTTTCATTATCAGCATTATTTTATATAGCAGAAATCCTTCTTCAGAATATTTTTTTTTCTTTCCCTCTGCTTCCAAAATATTTTTTTCATCAAAAAACATTATTCAAAATATTTTTTAGGAAAAGACCAAGGCCACCCCCTGCAAGTTAAATGGTCGGTCCCTTAGAGAAACCTAAGAGCGACTTAACAAACGCACATGTGGACACCGTTCAGGAATCAACACCACTCTATTCTGTCTATGAAAGTCCGCATCCTTAACAAAATCTTCCATCATTTCCATCAATTAATTATACCACTACGTAGACAAAAAGTAGAATACTGGGTCAGAAAATGAGGCACTGCAAACTTATACATAATGGGTGCAATGATAAAATAGATAGTATAAGTAGCCTTCTGAGTCCTGGTTACAACAGCGTGAATCATAACCAAAGGCGACAACTTAGTTGTGGTAATGGTCACTACTGTAAATCTCTGTTACATGATACTACCATTTGTTAAAAAACCATTAGGACTTCATCACATTAACACTAAATAGTACTCTTGCTACAATTCCCCATTCATATACAGTCCTTCAGGTCACGTTATAACTGGATATCTTATCATTGTTGACAATGTAAGCCTCCGTATTATTTTTTTTCCAGAGAACCGAAATACCGTAAACTTAAATCCGTCAACTGGAATTGCAACTTTAAATAATTAATGGATTCAATAGAGGACTATGCCAGAAAATAGGCAACACAAGAATAACAGGAGGTTGATAACTTGTGTAGTGGGTAAAAGCCTCGAGGTCATTGAGTTATGGAAGAATCACTAGTTAAAGAAGGTTTATGATTACTAAAGCATCATCAGTCGTCAGATATCTTGATGCTGCAAAACCTTTGTCCGACATTCATGAGAAATATATTTTTGTGCTAGCAGATAAGGCGCACCTATCAACATTATATTTATCTGCAAGAAACATTACATAGAGTGTTTAAAAAATTAATCAGGCATGGACAGTTCATTTGGCAATCCTACTTAAACATCCACTACTCTTTCAAATAAGGAGATTCTTGAAAATCACACATCAGTGTTGATCTTTTGGTCTCCATATCAAAGTAGAAGATTGTTATCTCCCCTCCGTTTTGGATACCAAAACTTCACAAAAATGCATACTAACATCGTTTCAGAGCAGGATCGTCTAAATGTACCACCAAACCTCTATTTTAACAGCAATAAATACGGGCTTCAAAAATACATCTTTATCTGGTGACAATGTCTACTCCGGGACTGCAGTGGCTGAAATGAGATTTTGATCCTTAAAGATTTGATAGACACCTTAAGCCGGATCTCTTCTCCAATGTAACAGCATTAAAGCCTTTAAATATTTTTAACTCTCTATACGGCCATCCCCTATATGCAGCTTAAAACCAGACTTAAAGATCATTTTAAACGCTGCTTTTTCAAGAAAAAAGGAATGAGAAGATTTAAAAAAAATGTCAATTAGCCATGATACGATAAACCTAAATCACATAATAAATATATGTCAAATGTTAGGTTTTCTGATTGACAATATATTTACCATGTTTGTAGGACATGTTGTTCAAAAGACCGTTGGTATTGCAATGGGTACTAATTGGCTCCTCTCCTCGCCGAGCTGTTTTTTTTTTACTCTTATGAAGCTGATTTCCTTGAAGGCCTGCTGAAGACGAAAGAAAAAACAATGGCCTAGACCTTTAATTTCAAAGTCGCTATATTGATGATGTTTTGTAAATGAACAAAACTATATTCGTGACTATTTGCATTCGATCTATCCAAGCAAGCATGAAATTAAGGACACCAATAACACACTTACTTAGACCTACTTCTAGAACAGACTTGGGGAAAACTACAAACAAGACTCTACGACAAACGTGGCGACTTCAGCTTGCCAATTGTCAACTTCCTGTTCATCGACAGCAACATTCCAGCAGCTATGGTGTATTAGTTTTTGTTTTGTTTTGTATATGATTGTCTAAATCCGGATTGGTAATTATCCCTTGACTTAGGCTTTTGTTGTTCGGTCTGTTTCCTTGCTATTTTTCTGTTTTTTTCTCTCTGCTAGATGAATACAGTCATACTGTACAAGATGTTTAGTAGACTGTCTTCTAGAATTTTTAATTTTTTAACAGTCTGAAATCATAGACGGTTGCCACCACATTACTTAGTTTAACATGTGATATTATTAATAAATGATTCAAACGGATTGTTCACGGGTATCAATGGATCAGCTGAAGCAAAATTTACCAGCAACATTCATTGCAGGGTCATCTACAACATACACGTATTTTATGCCCATCGGAAATTGAAAAATGACCACTATAATAAAACTTAGATAGTCATTCATGGTCCATATATGTTATATCGACATTTGTTAGAGGCCTCTTCTCGAAACAGTGTATGCTATCTACTGATGTAGCTGAGTGACCAACTTAGCACTTGTGTTAGCAAAGTATTTAATTGGAAAAGTCGTATTGAAAATTATTAAGCATATCCATGTTTACTGGACAGTCTTGTGCAATAAAGCATTTTGTTTTTCTAATATCTAAGATAGCCAGTTAACAATAACACTGCATGACACATGATTTGTAAGTTCTTCTTGAGCGATGAGCGATTTATGTACTTCAATAGTCTAGTATTAAAATGTATTGTATTGCACACGACCGTTCATCCACGATATTTTAAAATCTATAAAACGTTGTATACAATGATATCCATTAATACTTTATCCTCTTTATGATCGTCATTTTTGTGTCTTGTCCCAGCCATGTTGATTCCCTCAAGGAATTCCCACTATATTTAAACTCTTCCATTGTTCTATCCCAAGTTCCTCTAAAGGCCTTGTCTATGCTGTTTTTAATCTACTAAACCTGTCCAAGTCAGTTCTATCCAATATTTACCTCGGATGTCATGCTATATTTACTTTTCTAAGATCCACAATTAAATCGCTTAACTTTTACTTTTATTGCTTTATTGCCTTATAAGTTTCATCAGAGCCATACAAAGTACGAATCTAACATTGCTTTCATTTGTATTGTATATATAGTAGGGATCACTTTTAAAAGGAAAATAAAAGCTGTTACTGACGATCCAGTTAATTTGTTAAGACTGTCATATTACTTCCCTCTTGTTATACTTCAGACCAAAAGTGCTCAATTTCTTGTTTTATTAACTCGGAGAAGGAGTTCTTATATTTTTCTTCTTGTCATTTATTCTCAGAAAATATTTACAGAAATTGGATGTGGGGTCTCAGTTTCCGATGCTATGTTTATGATGTTTGACAATAGAACAGTGTGATTTGCAATAGATGGCATATTGCATGCCATTGCATTCAAATCTCCCATCAGTCTGCATGTACAACACTCTTTATTAGACAGTCTCAATGGATGGCAAAAAGCTAGGGTTACACTGTCTGCGGAAGATATTATTGCAAACTAATCACTGATCTAAATTTCGCGTCTGTTTTGTTTGTTTGAATGATGTGTAATGCCATTTTCAGCAATTTTTTTAACTATATCATGGCGTTCAGTTTTTATTGGGCTGACTGGACACGTGTATCCTCAATAAAAATTTTGTATTGTTTTACAGATTTGTGTTGGTACATAATATAATCTTAAATATTTCTATAATGTGTTGCTACAGTTGTTACTAAACAACTTTCAAATAAATTGTCACTAAGTGATCAGCCCTTGTGAATTCTATATAGGCCATTCTTCTCCAAAAATAACTGCCTTTTGTCTTTCTTTCTTGCAGTATTCGACTCAATATTTTCGCAGGTGATCCTTCTTTAATTTTGTACAACTGAATGTTGTCCTGCTTCGTGAGTTGTTTGTATGTTGGCATTTGTTTTTTGTTCCCAAATCTTAATATATAGAACATGTTTGTCACTTTTCTCGATGTCGATTGAAGAATTAATTCCATGCTTGATACGATCTACATTAGCTAATGTCTCAAGAGTTTCGTAATTGCAGCTATTTTTTCAGATCTTTGATATGCGAGTCACTTGTTAGGATGCCAGGGTCTGTTTGACTGAAAAATAGCAAAGGAAATTGAGCGGCCAACAAGAACAAAAGTCAAGGGGAAATTATAAATTCGGATTCAGACCAACGCACACGACGCAAAACAAAAATTTAAACGGAAAGAAAGAAAGAGAAACCAAGAAGTATCAACAAATAAAATAATGGGTACAATTACACTATAATGCTTCGGACCAGTAAAGCAATGTATGCCGAAGTTACTCATTACCATGTCCAAGAAAACTTAAATACAAGAAGAAAGACTGCCATCACCACAGCAAAAATCACCGATCCTATATGCCAATTGTGTTTCTCGTGATCAACGATCAATAAAGTCACGGTGACTGCCATTGTAACATGTATATAAAACTCCATTTTCCGGTGCTATTGGAATGTGGCTAGATCAATGAACGGAAGGTTAGCGATTTGAAAGTTGAAATCATTTGCATCGCGTTTGTCGTAGAGTTTAGTTTGTGTTGTTTAATGAAATCCATTTCCAGAAGAGGTTTAGGTAAGAGGTCGACTTCAATGTATCTTAGTGTCTTAACGGTCTCGAAAGCCGCGCCTCCTTGTTTTATAATAAGAGTTAGTTTGTGGCTATAAAGTATTAAATGTTTAGTAATATTCTTTTAATTGAAGAGAATTATGCGTAAACTACCAAACCCAGACAAGCAACGACTAGTAGGTACCACATCAGGTTGCATTGTTTTGTAATAAAAGTGGGTGCTAACCCGCATCGTAGAGGTACAGTTCATTGATAATGTTAAAGTTGAAACAAACAGCCTTGTTAACTGGTCGTCTAAACAAACTCAAGCCAATGAAATATACACATTACGTATACGTAGATAATCGGAAAATATTACACAAAATTTGTAAGATCTATAAAATCGAGAAGAATTAAAGGCAAGGTCTGTCGAGTTTTTCTGTCTTGTTTCCAAGCGAAGAATTTATATCATCGGACAATCATGACAATGTATACATATGTTTTACCGTTCAGAGATCATAAGGATTCTCAACATGTCTATTTCTAGTAAAAGCCAGAAACAGACCTCGAAATAATAGAAGACACTTTTGATTGGTCGCTCATTTGCTAAGTTATCTGTTCTTTAGAGAAGGTACTGTGAGAAAATGGTTGTTCTTCTGCAATATTTTTGTATTTACATATAGCAGAGCCTCGAGTACAATTTATTATGATGTGCTTATTAATTCTTCAGTGTATTTTAGCATTACGGTCAAAAAATTATTTTTCTCTATCTTTTTTCAATACCAGATACCTGCTGTTACTCAAACAACTCTTGCAACTGGAACTAAGTCTGTAGCCCTAAAACTAGGAAACGAACAGTCGTTAAATTATTTATTCAGACATAAAACAAATAAAAGAGATGAATGTATATAAAAAAAAAACATTTAACTTTAATTCATTTTGAATGCTGTTTTGTTTTATGTGTTTGTTTGTTTGGAGAGGTGGTGCATAACTGTCTCCTCTAGAAGTCAAAAACTATTCTTTTATAGAAAAAACTATTGCACAAAAGATTATATTCTCTAAAGTTTATGTTTGCTATTTTAATTAAATCAATTTTAATGAGGTGGGAGGATAAAGGCCATTTTGGTGGATAACGTTGTACAACTATATCGACGTAATTTAATTGAGGTCCTACGTCGACATTCTCGACGCGTGTTTTCTCGAGGTTCTGTATTCTGCGGGCTCCCGTATTCCCGTATTAAATGTACATCACCACACTCCATAAATCTTAAAATGTCTGACCAGGAAACGAACATGATAGAAGATGTCAAAAACTTCGATTAAATTATATTTTAAAGTGTGCTGTGTGACTGACGTTGTGTATATTTATGTCTGAATAGGAGACATGCGTTTGCATTTAATGAATGGGTAAGTCCGGGGGTAGGTCTAAATAGAATAGATCTACTTTCGCGTAATTTATATCCACCTGAGATGAAAGGATCAGATGATACGACAGAACCCTTTAATATGATCCTTTTGATAAAAATCTTCTTTTCCATATTGTGGTCAACGATCTATGGACAAATTTCCATATCACATTCCAACAATAACTGTGTCTCGCTGTTTGATTTAAATCCTATTTTGTGTGTCACAAAAAGTCATAGTATCAGTATGAAATATTTCTATAAGCTTATTCATTATGCAGAAATGTATAATATGACTTTCCGTTCATTTTGATATCGGGAGGTCTTTGTAATGAAACATGGACAGAAACCCTAGCTTGCCGGTCGACATATGTAAAGAAACGTATATATTGTTCCGATAAGGATCCTCACACGACTTTTGTCTAATAACGAAATATATTCAATGGCTGTAAAGAAATAATTTCTTTTTTTGTACACATCCATCCTCACAAGTCAGTTTCTGTGTCCACATTTCCTAGCTAAGTTTGTCAGGGTTTCGTGGACACATGTGGACACAGAAACCGTGACTTGTGAGGATGGTACACATCTTTTTAATTTCTCAAACATCGGAACGATTTATTGGTAGCTCAGTGTCGTACAGTACAGATGTTATGTGTCTCATTGTAAGTGCGAGAGACATATACAGAGTATATATATTGTTTAATTTTATTTAATGAGTGAGTGTACGTATAATTGCTGATATTCAAATCCAATAGTCGACACAACTTATAACACATAACATACGCTGAACCATACATAGCATAATTTGAGTTTTTATAGCACTCTACCCATGAAATAAGTGACGAAAGTGTAATTTGTATGTATTGTGTAATTATATTAAACGCGTAACGTTTCATTCGCCAAACTAGTGTCAATACTAACTGTCACATGAGAATACTAACTATCGCAAAGAATGTAAAATCTCACGATTGAAAAAACTTGTATTAAATTACAACTCGTGCCCTCGCCCGCTCGTAGACTCGTGGCCGTTTCAGCTTCGACATATAGTAATACATTGACATGGAGCATCATTAGTAGATTAAAGCGCGTTGAACAATCCATCCATGTTTGAAGCAACAAATTAAGTAAAATAATGTTCTTAAACAAAAATTAATCCCCATCTTGTAACAGGGTTGTACGTGAGGAGGCAGGGGTCTGCTCGAGACGACGAAAAACCTCTAATCACTCTACATTCTAGCAAATACAAATTTGTTTTTATGAAAAGAGAAAGGGTTGTTTTTATTGATTTTAGTTGCTTGAAAAAGCAACAACAACAACAATAATATCCTTTATTTAAACAGAATGATCGTATTTAGTCTTAGACTATGGTCCTGTATTATGTACATACGTTACAACATATTTTATTAAAAAAGAACGCTGGCATGGAAACAGTTAGCAAAACGATTAAATGCATGCACAACACAATAAAATATTTTATCTGTTATCTGCAGTAGGACAGTTAGGAAGATTTGATAAAATTGTTCCCAAAATATTAGGCGAAAAGATCGTTTGTATTTATTCTGTTTTAGCTCTTGGTAAAAAAGCATTTAACTTTCACGTTGTCCTGTATTTCTGGAGATTATTTATTACACATTTAAATACATCCAGTTGTTGGATGCAGTGCAATTAAACGCTATAGAATTGCTTTTGTATACACGAAATAGCCTAGTTAACCAAATAATACAGTCATACAGTGTTGGATGATGTCAATAACATTTGGCACATTACAAAATACGTACGGAAGATTATTTGGGCCACTGTGTTAATTTGATTTTTATTGCGTTTAAACGCAAAATATTGCGATTAAACGTAATAATTATTTCAATTAAACGCAAAACTTATTGCAAATAAACGCAATATTTTGCTTTTTTGTTTGTTTGTATGAATGGTGTTTAACGCCACTTTCAGCGATTTTAAGCTATATCATGGCGTACAGCAATCCTTGTCAATAAAGATTGGAGGCGAGTGCACCCTACATTGAGACTCAATTAAAATCGCAAGCTTTTGAGTCAAATGCAAAAGTTTCCGAATGAGCCGATAGGGGAGATCTCTCACGGCGTTAGGGGTTTGGGGGGGGGGGTGTCATATCATAATACGGAAAGCCTAGCTGGCCGCGGAACCTAGTGGGTTTGGAGATCGAGCGCCCCCTCTTCTTACAAGATAAAAACTGTAGATTGTGGATTTCGAAAAAGAGTAGGCTCATTGTATATATGCCGCTACAAAAAGCTAAATCAACTTAATTCGATCTCCAACCCTACCCAAAACTCAATAATTTTTCCAGGGGCAGTCTATTGTGCACAAGACTACAGGGGCGGAAACAGGATTTTAGAAAAGGGGGTTGAACGTAAAAAGGGGATATCGGAAAAGGAAGGCCACGAACAAGGTTTTTAGAGTGTTCAGTAACCTTTATTTGGTACAGTATATACAACAGAGATATAATAGTACACGAATTAGTACCGTTAATGCATTAATTTATGGCGAGAATGAGTGGGGATTACATTTTTGCCTTTGGCGCTGGTTATACCCTCCGCCCTGTTCTCTTTTTTTTCCTTTCCCGTTTTTAAAAGGGGGGGGGGGGCGTACGCACCTACGCCCCTGGATCCGCCACTCCGATATAGCTGAAATACTGCGCTGGACATAACTAAGCAAACATCCAATCAATTCTCCGATGTATTTTGGAACAGATTGACACTATCTAAAGTAAGGGAAGCAACTCGATCCTCCTTATTGGCGGGAAAATGTCACTGACATAAGAAAGAAGGAAGATGTGATGTGCATAAATAACCGCTGGACACTTTTCAAAGAGTGAAATAAATGTAGCTCACTAAATCTAAATATTGTTAGAAACAAATAGGTACAATCACAAGGTACAGGTCTGCGGACGGAGATGAAAACCCACCCTATTCATATATTTCGGACGTTATAAAACAGGACCTATAATCATATATTGAATGATTAAATCAGACCTATTCATATATTTTATGACAGAACATCCCCTTGACAAAATAGTCCATTCACTTCCAAAATGATCAAGTGATGTTAATGGAACACTTTGTAAAATCAGTGTGCTTTACATAGCCTTAGCATGCATGCTTAAGATGAGAATTGAGGCATTGATGTATTAAGATAATTTACAACTACCCAATGATATATTTTTCAATGAAAAAAGCTACCTATTCATATATTTTGGAGAGGTAAAAAAGTGACCTATTCGGGCCGCAGATCCGTTTTACCCAATATATACCAAGTTACCCCCGTGAGGTACAATACACCGGTAATTGGCTGTTCACTTTCCACATGATCTCTTACGGCTATGCACACTGTAGATCATGTTCCAAACTTAATGATCCTCCCACCTCACGGCACCTTGGGCTTGGCTGGGCCGTGAGTGGGGTTGATAGGATTTCATTGGGAACTCGAGCTTACTCCACCCCAATCAAAACGGACCGCCATGATGTTGCTGAAAAATTGTTTGTGTTAATCCCCATACAAACAAAAACAAAGACAAAGACAAACCCCCAGAAACATACTCTCTCTCAACTAAAACTTGTTGAAACTAGCACTAAAACCCTGTTCTAACAAACAAACACAACAACCAAATGGCCACTCCTCCAATTGTTGGTCGGAAATTAGTCCTATCTACTACATGTAGAGATGTCTGGCTTGTATAATGCTGGGGTTGTGGTCAACATCAATCGACAAGGACTGCCCATTAAAACTGCTGAAAAGAGGCATGGTCTCATGGTCTCATATGTTACCAGCTTTCGCCCTACCCCTTAATAAAATGGGATGTCATGATATAGCTGTAAAATTGCTCAAAATGGATTGAACTGCACTATTGTTCCAGCAATATTTGATATATTGTACATTTGGTTAAATTCATCGTAATTAAAATTGACATAAGTCTAATTAAAATAAAATCTTTCACTTGCTCCCCCCTCCTTTGTGTTATTGTTCCCATGGAATGTGTACCATTATAGTAAAAGGGGGATCAAGTGAAAGATTGAATTGAAATTTTATTTAATAAAGATTAGCCTGACATTTTAAATTTAAAGTTGTTTTACAGTTGGGTTATGATCTGTTTTACAGCTAAACAGGTTAATTTGAAACTGATTATCCAAACCCAAATGGTAAAAGCCATATGCTTAAACAAATGCTGTGTTGTATACTGATTGACTTGGAGTTTTCAAATAATAAACTGAAGAGTATTCAATTACAATTTATCTTGCAAGAAGCAGTTGTCTCATCATGTTAGCCATGCAAAGTTTAAATGCTTTCATTCATGTCACTGATTAAAAATTTGTGGTCAAGCTGGAGTGAATGTGTCCCATTGCAATTATAAATAGATATCAGTTTAAATATCTGTTAAAAAGTGTGGTATACTTTCAGTCATTACACATGTGTGAATAATCCTATGTCTGTGTTTAGAGGAAACTTGCTAGATAAACGATGTACATTACTTGAAAAGTTTTCACCTGAATGTGGACATAATACAATGAAGATAAAATAAAATATGGATTTAAATTCATTTAGGACAACCTTTGTTTTTGTCATTTTGTACATCGCTTGTCATGTACATTGCAAAAATAACAGAGGTAAGAAATTGATTGTTACTAACAATCTAACAATGTTAGATTTGCTGAAAAAGATGTGGGTAATATTTCATTGTAAATTTTCCTGCTCAAAATATTTGTTTTGATGTTTTTCTTTTTTCTTTTTGAAATATTAATATTTAATTGTATTTAAATTTCTATTTTAAGTGAATGTTTACCTTCAGCAATTTTAATTCTGTGCATGGGTATTTAATATGAACAAAAAAGAAAATTATTTAAAATACAATAACATGAATTGCTATAAGTATTTTAATTGGAACTTCAAGGGAATAACTGAAATTTATATGTAGATTTCTATTACCTACATATATTTATAGTGTTATTTTCAGCTACCATTTATGATTGTGTTAGATTAAGACTGTACATATTTATAATGCAAATAATCATGGTCTGTAAAATTAATTGAAATCTTTTAAAAGCTTACAGTTTAATAGCATGCTATTAAGCCTAAAGTTTACAATGCAATTTATACTAAAACAACTTTGACCACATGGACATTTGTCCAAACTGTATCAAAATTTTTGTTTGTGAAATGTTCTACTGTTTACTTAGGATTTCATGTGGATTTTGGTTATTTTTGATATGAGGATTTAGTTCGATTTAAATTGTGTGAACTAATATGTCCTAAGATTAGTTTTCTGTGGGAATAGGATTTTGTGTTGTACCAAAGATAATACTATGCTATCGTTGCATAGAAACCCCAAAAGGAATGAAGATCATCATACCACAGTTTTTATTAGTTTAACTGATGTTATGTTGTCTTAAAGGTTGACAAGGCTTATTAAAGGTGACATGATGATCTAGATTATATCTTTTCATAGTCCATTAAGTCTTAATTTTATAGGAGAAACCTGCTTTAAACCTAAAACTGTTCCACAGGGATTATACAGAACTCCATTCTTTTTTTGTTTTTGTTTAAATAAAAATGCACTTGGTGTATGCCTACGGTGTCTGTTCAATAATGTTGAAACAAACTTTCAGGACCTAGAACAGTGATTTGGAAGAAGAATTTAATAAAGATGTAGAGCAGGGCACTGTGATTTATATTTGTATGGCACAGAAAGACAGTATTGTAGATGCATTTGTAAATGTTAACTTGAAATATCTGAATTTATTCGCAAGGGTAATTTATTAAAAAAAAACCAACTTCATGGATAAAAAACTAATTGCAAATGAAGCGCTGACTAAACAATACACATATGTGAAAAAAGCACATCAGCAAATTCTGGCAATTACTGACAGGCATAAAATTTAATTAAATGTATGTATAGGCAATTAGCATGTCCAAGTCTTTGTTCGATCTGGTGTAAGTATCTCAAAAGAAGCTACTGTGAAGATACTGCCTAAGGATCTGTAAGGAAGGCATTAATCACAGGGATGAAAGACTGATGAATTTTTTATAAACCTTTTTCTGGTATGGATAACTGCAGGCTTTGACCTGCATTTTCTTTGTGTATAAACCACATATGCTGCACAATTTAAAACTAATAGATATATAAATCTAAGAGTTCTTTGATAAATTGTCTTGGCTTCATATTTCATAAGTTATCACTTTATAACACCAGGGAGCCTTTACTGTTATCAATCCTTAATATCATCTGGATAGTGAGTTTTTTATGATGGGAGAATAAAGGGGAGATATCATTATTTGCCCTTTATACTGTAGTAACATTTATATCCAGCACCAAAAACCATTCAAGTTGAGATTTTTTTGGATATTCTTTGTTTTTCCTATGATAAGTGGTATATGGTTCATTATTAAATTGATTTTTAAGACTTTGAACTGTTTATTTGTGACTTTAAATTTTGTCTGGCAAACAAGAAGTATTGATATATATATTTTGATAGGATATGGAACATACGCATACTATATTAAGCCAAATTCTAGGCTGGTAGACTGAAAGTGATTGATAATACATTACCCATGAAATTTACAACATATAATTAAAATATTAAAAAAACATTTTTGATTTTAAAAATCTCATGATCCATCTATTAAAATGCAATTTTATACCTTTATGCCCAAATAAAGGTGATTCATGACCTTTAAATTTAGTGGTTTTAATAATGATAATAGTCTAAAATGGTCCGACCCCTAGGGTGTAGTTGATCAATCTTTAAGCTGGAGCTAGTCAGATTAGAATAATTCATAATACAAAATAACTTGGATTTAATTCTAAGCTAGTTTATGACCTTCATGTTTTGAATTATCAGAGACTTAAAATACTTACCTAATCTTGATGGGTGTCTTATTAATGAGCAACTGTTGATGGAATTGTTAAGAGATATATGGTATTAAAACTTCAAGAGAACATGTTGATGAAGCTGATTTCTGGTACTGAAAACATCATTTCTAGATGTTTTATTAAAGGCAAACAGAAAGGGGGAGATAATTATCATACCCCCTTTTCATCATTTCTAGATGTTTCAATAAGGCCAACCAAAGGCAGGGAGGGGGAAATGATGAGGATCACCCCCTTTTTGCAAAAAAGTATTATATTACAGAGAATCAAAATATTTTAGCCAAAATTGCTGTATTGTTGAACTATATATATAATGTCATAAGATGCAGATGACCAGCCTGTCATTTATGAAATAAAAAACTGTATAGTTTACTTAGGGAAGTGCACAGTTTTCATCAAATACTCTGATTTCTTCCTAAAAAAGTTTAAATAATGCAATTCTTCTTCTTTGTATAGTTTATAACAAAAGACAAATGAAGCAGTTGAATTATTATTTTTAAGCAGAGAGGTAATGGAAGTCTTTTTGTATGACCCAAGTAAAAACAGAAATAATTATAAAAACAGTTTTGCAACTAGACTAAAAATATTGTTTTATGGATTGCCTCAAGTCTAAGATAAGCATGTAGGCCTTTAACCTTTTTCTGTCCATCACTTTTGGGACCAGTAAATCCTGGATAAATTATAACAAATGTACATGTATATAAAAAGGGTGATTTATTCCTTGACATGCCAACTATTTACATGAAAATTTGTTATTCAGGTTATCAAATTGAGTTGCATACAAATTGTTGTCAGAAAAAATAGAGAAGAATTCCTGCTAAGATAACAAGCTATTCTGATACCTTGTGATTAGTTATTGACAGAACTGAAGAATATACACAGATGTAAATGATAAAAATTAACCATTACTGCTGGAGTTCAACTTCCTACTGCTGCAGATTTTAAAATTGATGTTTTTTTTTCTGTCATCCGGTTTTACTTGAAAGCCTATGAAAAAAATGACAGAGCCTTTATATGCTGTAAAATGTCTTTTGCCTGTTTTTACAGAATACTTATATTTTTACTGCTAACATGCTGCAGAAACTGCAGTTAGGCATGCTCTATAATTACAACTTAATGTATTATTGACCTACATTCTAAGGGTACCCTGATTTTTCAATTGGGGTTTCCTTGGTTATTCTATCTTGCCATTACTTCAGAGATTTCTCCTCATCTTTGCAAATGAAGTATGTCCTAACTGAAATAATAAAAAATTGGGTCGGAATAAATAGTGTATTGTAATTTTGTAGTCAAGTAAGACCTTTCATTGAAAAAAAGTCCATTATAACCTTATGTTTGCATACAAGTGCTAAAAGGTTACCAATTTTACTATAGAGAATGTTAAATAAATGTACACATGTCATACATGTACATTTATGCAAAATATTATTTTGTTCACTTTCTAGTTTAAGAAACAGCTTAAAAAGTTATTAGCCTTAAGTATGATAACTATTTTGATCTTGTTGACTTATTACAAGTATTTGAGCTGAAGATAATCCAGATTAGTTGTTGACGTTAACACCTATGTTCTTCTTAATTGGCAATGTTATGTTGGGTATTAAGAATACACATAATAATAAATCAGAATTTGTATCCTTTATTGCTCAGTTGTATGTGCTAATTCACAAGATTTAAATCATTGATTGTCATGTTACATAATGGTGACAAGAAAAATAGAAAAAGACTATCTTGTATTAGAAAAATCGAAAGTTATCGAAATCATATTTTACTTATTTCTAGTTTTACCTACATATTTGTAAGCACGAATAAATGATTGTGATTCTGACATAAAGCCAAAAGTTGTTTTTTAATAAACAACTGGAAAGAAACTCTATAAACAGTTAGTGATGTAATTTGGATTTGTTTTCAAATTTTGTACCTCCCATTGAGTAGGAAGGGAAACTACTTTTTGATTGCATGAATAAACAACCTTGTCAGTATGTAAGAAATGTAACTTGAAGTCTGAAATTTATCAAATATTTCTGTCAGAAATGATAAAATCTGATGTTTTCTGCAATAAAACACTCAAAGGAAATGTTTTAATCTCTGAAATTTGAAATTAATGTTCAGAAATAGCTGGTGCACTTAATTTAAGAAAAAACTTATTTTATAATAGAATTTTTTTGTCTATTTCAATTAGTTTCACTACTATAGTAAAGTACAAAATTACGTCTGATTCTGAAGTATTTATTTTGGTATTGCAAAAATTTAACGGTTTCTACAATTTTGAGAACAGTGCAAAACTGCACAATTTATTTGCAGCAAAACAAGGATAATAGACCACATAGATTGATAAAACTGGTTTGAAAAGAAAGAATAAAGTCAAACAGTCAGAAAGAAATAAAATGGATAGGCAAAGTACAGATGATCTTGTCTCTCTATTTTACTTTATGCAGAAATAAATAAAGTTTTTTTCCAGTTGTCAATGTTAAACTATCTTCTAGCTTACTTCACTGTTTTTTTTTTTTTTTGGAATAGTCTCGCGTACCATCAATGGCTGAGTTATTATGGTAGTTAGTGGCGGAGTGGTTTAGGAAGTTCGTCTACCAATGATCACATGATCTGTCAACACTGAGATTGCGGGTTCCAGTGTTACTGCGGGCTGGGTGCGCTTGACTCCCAATTAAATTGACAAGGATTTTCCAACCATAGGTCCGGGGTTTTCTCAGGGTACTCAGGCTTTCTCCCGCAATAGAAACTGGATGCCAAAATACAGCTGAAAAATTGATGAATGTGGTGTTAAAACAACATTCAAACAAACAATCAAAACTGTTAATTGCCAGCATGTCAAGTCTTGTGTAGTAAGTTTGAGCTTGACTTTAGGAAGTGTACCTTTACCACAGGTCAATGGTTTTTACGTATTGCT
The DNA here is from genome assembly GCA_944474755.1 of Limnoperna fortunei. Lineage (NCBI taxonomy): Eukaryota > Metazoa > Mollusca > Bivalvia > Mytilida > Modiolidae > Limnoperna > Limnoperna fortunei. The sequence continues at coordinate 39,211,468 of OX104118.1, read as the reverse complement.
CCAGCTTCCATTTAGTAATATTTGAATGCCATGAAATTGCAGAAAGTGGTATTAAATCCAATTCCCAAAAACCCCCAAAACTCTTGAATAGTAGCTGCCACCATTGGATCTATTCATTATTTTCAACCTGTTAAAATGGATCAACTTGAAACCTTTGTTTTCATCATTGCCAAACATTTTAAAATATTTAATTTTATTAATAAGATTGCATTTGTAAACATATTTTATCTTTTAAAAACACATTTCTAATGGATGGCCTAAATTTCACATGGTTTGTACTTGACATTCTTTAAACTCACAAAAAAAACCCAGCAGAAATCCTCACTAATTTATTCAAAAGAATTAAGGTAGCTAGATCACCCTGATAAATGTATGTAAATAAATTACTGAATTATATATTGTTCTTTTTATCCTAACAAACCCTAGAGCACAACACAGGTCAACATTCTACACAGGTGATCTTTATCACTGTTACATCATGCCTTATATAGAATAATTATGATTAAACAAGACAACCATTGTAAAACAGACTTGTGTGAAATAAACAGAGTTATCATATCATATACACCTTGTTATCAAAAAGAAATAAACGTCTGTCTGGACACACCCTCAATTTGATACCCAAGTGTTGAATGTCTTTCAAATATTTTGTATAAATGGGAATGTCCCATGAGTTTTTTTTTTAATTACCAGGGGAGATAATAATAGTTCCTCCACTTCATTGTCAAAGTAATAAAATACAACGCACATATTAGCATAGTAATAAATGAGGAGAAAAGTTTCACATAATCATGTATTTCAGTGTTGCTTTAATTTAGTTTTATTAAAAACACGTTTTTTTTTAAATTTTTCATATTATTATTTTATATTTCCAAATTTTTTCGGTACTTTTATAAAGAAATTTAGTAATTCTGTAAACTTGTTAGTGTGGACGAAGAGGATTAGTGATGTTGAAGAAACAAGTCACTCAGTACACTGCAAGTAATATCTGTATCTTTCAGATCAAAGTAGACCCAGTGGTATTGCTAATAAAACTAATTATTTCCCACTTAAATCTAAATTAAATACTTTGTTGCAGACAGCTGACCACCTCCATACATGAATAACATAAACAACCCACATAACACTAATGTTTCTTGTCAAAGACAAAAGTTTGCAGAACACAGATTCTTAATGAAAATGCATCCAAAGAATTTGCTTGTCTGTTTTATAACATACTTAAATATGCTGCAGAATTTTTATTGGTATGAATTGGAGGTCATTATGATTACTGTCCATATGTCAATTTTTCCATAAAACTGGGCTTTTTATATTTACTGTAGTAAGATTATGATTGTCCAAATTTTAGTGTTGAAGCCGAAATAGATGTTAACATTGGAAAATGTAGCCAGACAAAATCCTAGATTTCTTAATGAACCCTTTTAGTCAGTTTATTATTTCCCCACTCCCAATAGGGCATATGGGGTATACTGTTTTAGGTGTGTGTGTTAGTTTGTGTGTGTCCATTGGTAGCAATATTTTGTCAAATTTTCATCAGCTATGAAAATGATACGTTATTGAAATTTTGTCAATAGCTTTCTTGTGGGATTTATTTTAAGATCTCTCTGAAGTTATGGAGCAGGATTTGTATTTTTTTATGTAACATTAGTCTGCAATCATTTTAATACTGGAGAAGCATAATTTTAATTTGAAAACCAAGACTTATGTTTACAGCTAGATCACCCTGATAAATGATAAATTAGCATTGTTCATATTCAATCGTTCTTGTGTCCATCTCGAGATTTAATAGTGGACTGTAAAGTTACTGTTGAATTACTGTCTACCATGCTTCTTTTTTTTTGGATATTATTTTGAATGGAGCTACTAATGCCGTTTCTGGAAAAATTGTTATGATATATTGTGTCATATTAATTATGCCTGTTTCCTCCATGATTTAAATTTACAGTGGCGGCATAAAATTTTATTAAGTGACACCTGTCAAGCTGGACACTTAGGTAAACAGAAAACCTGTGTTAAGCAAACACCCTTGTTTGACCACACTTCTAAGACAAACTAGCCAGGTAAACTAAACAGGTGACACATGTTTCGGTTCCAATCAGAATTTTAAATGGTATTAGATTTAGGCAGCTAATTTCAATACCAAGAATTTCCTATCATTTAATCGATTCAATTAATACAATTAAGTCTAACGGAATAACACTAATTAATATTTATTTACTCTGGCTAACCATATGTTAAATAAAATAAATTATGTTTTTGTAGCTTTTTCATCTGGATTTTCTTTACATTCCTTTAAAGTATTATATTTCATAATGGCAATTAAGTAAGCTATATTATACCTATGTCTTAGATATACAATATAGATGTAAATCTAACCTAAAAAATGTTGCAACCAATAACTATTCTGATTTATTGTGTATTTAGTTCCATAATAGGGGATATTCAATTTATTTTTGAATTTAAGATTTAAAGTCATCACTTCAAAAGTCGGGTCTTGACCTTACACAAGGACATGTGAAGAAAAAGTACTTGTACACTGTTTTCTTGAGTAATAGCCTGTGTGAACTTAGATTCTAATTGCTATTTTCCACATTAGGCTTTTAATGTAAAATCTTTATTTACAAAAAATAGTTGACCTATAGTCTGAGTAATATAGTATTTAATGGTCATTGTTTACTTTGCCTTTACTCAATTGTTGTCTTTTATGGACGCCAAATAGACGATTGCTTGATTAATCTGATTTAAAGTTGTCTAAATATTTAATCAATGATAACATTTTCTTTCAAATTGCACTTTACCTATCGTAACACCAAACTGTGATTTCTTTAAATTTTAGATTAACTATTTATAATTTTCATATTTTATGGGATATACGTAGACTTATCAAAGGGATCTTAAAGTGATGTTCCGTATGTTGAAAAATTTGCAGCAAATCATTGCTGTTTAAAACTCGTATGGTTTTAAAATATATATTATGACTGTGCTGGTGAATATTCAAGTTAAATAAAATTATTTTAAAAAAAAAGAGACAGCAAAGTACTTTGTTATAATACCATTATTTCTAGGTACTGAAATTTTTATTAAAAGATTACAAGACAAATTTTTGCTCTTACTTTGAGTTATGTCTTAAAAAAAATGTTTGACTACATGTACATGTATTCAATTTAAAGTGGAAAAATGCTTAGTAATTATGATGAATGATATATCTTACTTTTCTGGTCTTGAAGTGGGTAGATTTACTCAGTATGGTAGGTCTTTTTTATGTTTGAGAACTCTCATATTACATTGAATGAACAAGGAAAAGTGATATACTAAATTTATATCAAAGGAAATTGAAATTTTTATTATCGGTGTTCAGTTACCCATAAAACACTTTTTACGAGTCTTGCAATTGCAAAAATAAATATTTTAATGTGATGATATAGGAAAGGTTCGTAAAAAAACTTTAATATCGGACATTTAATTTAATATAGTTTGTTATACTAAAATTTATGATTTTTGACATATTACTGTACAGTATCGTATGTCCAATAACCGAAATTACAATGAGGCTACATTTTACTGTACAGTATCGTATGTCCAATACAATGAGGCTGAAGAAATATATTGTGCCAAAATTAATGGGATAGTTATGCACATTGGGAGGAAGGTGGGAGGGGAGGCAATGTGATATTGATCCTTGTATAATAATTTGGCACAATTGCTAAAATCATATTAAAATGTTAGCAATTTTTATTTTTGGCAAAAAAAAGGCACATTTTGTATTTTCATTCAAACTTTTTAAACATTACATGAAATGAACTAAAATTACTTATTGGTCTTGTAATAGAATATGGACTATTTAAGGTGATATCGACTGATATGAACTCCATGAATAAATAACCAATAGATCATCCCGAATCTATTTACATGAGTGAGAGGTCATTGGAGTTGATAATAAATCCATTTAAAGTCTATCTTTCACACAAAAGTTGAAAACACTTGTAAGGGGCATGCCTGCTTGATTTTTTTTATGGAAGGTTATTTTTTCTTGACCTAAGGTCTTATATCCCCAAAACCTATTTTTGTCTGATAAAATACTTCAAAAGAGTTGAGATGTTAGGTGTGATGACCTTAGATGACTTATTGATGACTTATTGTAAAGTTTATATTTGCCACTAAATAATAACTTTTGATGATTTTGCCTGTTCTTGTAATTGTATTCTAAATTCCATTTTTATTTACTGTTACCAGGCCTTGTGATAATGTTTTTGATAAAAAATCATAAATATTGTTCAATGTTTATATGCTGTATGCCTTTAATATTACATTATTTAGAAATTATGAATGTCATAAAAGGAAAAATTCCTCAAACATTTTAGCCAAAAAAGAGCATGAATTCCAGCAGGTACTTGTAGCTCAAGGGGGAAACTGTGACCAAGTGGTTTAGTTGTTTGTCGTTTTCAATTCATTATGTTCCTGTCAAATAAGGTTGTGGGTTTAGCCTTACTGCATGCTGAGTGTGCTAGAATCTAACCTGAACTGACAAAGATTGATGGTTTTCCTGCTGAAGGTCAATGGGTTCTCTGCTTTCTTTTCCCCATTAAAAACTGGATGCCGTGAATTGATATAGCTGACAAAATACTGAAAATGGCTAAGTGGTGTTAAACCACTTTAAAACAAAAAACAATCTTTTAGCTCAAGATTACATGTATATACTTAATACCAGAGTCACACTTTAAGAATTGTTTAGACAATGAGTGCTTACTTTAGCATCCAAACAAGATTACACTCTTGTTTTTATTGTCGCTTGTCTTAAATATAATGTATAAGAGATAATTATTTCTTTATTCGGGCCGTTGGGTGAGGTTGTGTTCAGTCCGACCAAAATTTTGAGTTTTTATGTTCCAATATTCCCACTTTTTTCTTATACGTTTTTTATTCAATGATAATTCTGATACAAAAAATTTCTGTCTGAATTGAAAATGCAAGGCCCTACCCACCACAAGATAAGAAAACTGTTCTGTAATGGAGATTGTCAAGCACATAATAACAAAGTAAAAGTTGGGAGAAAATGTGGTTTTTTTTACTCAAGGCAGCTGTTTGAGTGAACAATTATCAAAAAGAATTTCATTTCAAGATTAAAAAATTTCCTCATTTTCATGTAAATTTGAAATCAAGAGAATCTACTGTCTATTTAATGAAGCTAATGTAATGAACCAGTCCACACATTTACATTATAATATACAGACATGTGAATTATTTTACCCCTTTATACTTTTATAAGTGCTTATTTGGAACATACATGTCAACGATTTGATTAGTATAATACAATTTATGTATTGAAATAAAAAGTACACGACGTCTTGAACAATATTAGATCAAAAGATTTAAACTATTTCTTTAAAAAGAACTAGTGATAGAAGGTAACAATGGGTATTTATGTGATAAGATCATATCGTTAGACCACAACATATTTAGAAATTATTTATAAACAAAATGCTGACTTGTGCACTATAACATTCCTTTGCTAACCTTGTTTGTTTTTTATACCCCCGCTCGACAGAGTCGGGGGTATATAGTGGTCCGTCCGTCCGTCCGTCTGTTCGTCCGTCCACATTTGGTTTCCGGATGATAATTCAAAAAGTTTACATCCGATTTGAATGAAACTTTGGGATATTGTTATATATCAGGTTGGTAAGAAGCCTATTGATTTTGGGGGAAATCCGTCAAATTTCAAGGTCACAGTCCACAAAAAACGTTAGAAATTTTAACAAAAAAGTTGTTTCCGGACAATAACTCAAAAAGTTTACATCCGATTTGAATGAAACTTTGGGATATTGTCATATATCAGGTTGGTAAGAAGCCTATCGATTTTGGGGGAAATCTGTCAAATTTCAAGGTCACAGTCCAAGAAAAACGTTAGAAATTTTAACATAAAAGTTGTTTCCGGACAATAACTCAAAAAGTTTGCGTCCGATTTGAATGAAACTTTGGGATATTGTTATATATCAGGTTGGTAAAAAGCCTTTTGATTTTGGGGGAAATCCATCAAATTTCAAGGTCGCAGTCCACGAAAAACGTTAGAAATTTTTACAAAAAAGTTGTTTCCGGATGATAACTCAAAAAGTTTGCATGTGATTTTAATGAAACTTTGGGATATTGTTATATATCAGGTTGGTAAGAAGCCTATCGATTTTGGGGGAAATCTGTCAAATTTCAAGGTCACAGTCCACGAAAAATGTTAGAAATTTTTACAAAAAGTTGTTTCCGGAAAATAACTCAAAAAGTTTTTATCCCATTTTAATGAAACTGTAAAATATTCTTATATATTTTGTTGGTAAGAAGCCTATTGATTTTGGTGGAAATCCATCCAATTTCAAGGTCACAATCCACGAAAAACGTTAGAAATTTTCACAAAAGCGGGGGTATCAGCGATCGCTAGATCGACTTTGTCTAGTTGTTTTTGCTAGCCTTGTTTGTGTATTATTTTGCTAGCCTTGTTCATTTTGTTTTTGGTAGCATTCTTATTTTTTTGTTTTTGCTAGCCTTGTTTGTGTATTATTTTGCTAGCCTTGTTCATTTTGTTTTTGGTAGCATTCTTGTGTTTTTGTTTTTGCTAGCCTTGTTCATTTCGTTTTTGGTAGCATTCTTGTGTTTTTGTTTTTGCTAGCCTTGTTCATTTTGTTTTTGGTAGCATTCTTTGTCAAGATTATGTTTAACTCCACTTTTAGCAGTAGTAGTATCCCATCATTGGTTGGTATGTTCTCTTGAGAACCCTGGCCTCTGGCAGGCATTTTTAGCCATAAGTATGGTTATGATTTGAGACATATTACTACAAACCATGTTGAATTAGAAATTTAAAAAACTGATATTTTCTTTCATTATATCTGATACAAATGCTTGATTATTGTAAAATTTAGTTAAATTTTTTAGCTGGTTTGCATGAAGTGCAAAGCCAGGTTATAGTATGGTGAAATCTGGTAGGTGGGCGAGTGGGGAAAATAGGGTATCTATTTTGTGTAATTAAGTTCTCCTACAGTTTTCAACCCATATCTATGAAACTTCACAGAAAGCTTGCACATGTATTGAAAGTGTGCACCTGCTATTATGGAATTGTTCGAAGATTTTTTTTCCCCAATCTTTGGAACTTAGTCATTTTTCAGAAGACAGTGCCTATTTTGTGAAATCAACTCCTCCTAATTTTTTTTCACAAACCCAAAACAACTAATTGCAAACCATTCCTTGTTTATTAAGGCACTTGCTTTGCAACACTTCTATTTCAGACTTGAAATTTTTTTCATTTATTCCTAGTGATATATTCACACAGATGTGAGCCTCTATTTGTAAGCATACAGTTGTCTTTGAGAAATGTATATTATGACATTGATACAATTTTCCTTTATGCTTATTGAGAATATCAAAATTGGCAATCTGAATGTTGCACCTTGTGTCTTTACAGTTTATATTGTGGTTCCTTTAACTTGATTGTTAATGTATTTGTTCTCATGAAACTAATCAAAATTTTGGAAAATGTATGTGTGAACTATTTACTATATCCTAATTGTACCTTTTGAGATGAAGTTACCTTTTTTTAACTGTCAGACAGTAACTAGATTTGACATGTACATATAAAATAACCCAAAATGAATATCTGCATCTAAACTGTTGGACTTTAAATAGAAATTGGATATATGAATTGGTAATATAGCAACAGAAAAAAGATATATATTCAATTTTGTTTTAAATTGCAAATTTTATCAAGGTATTTTTATGGGAAATATCTCACCCTTTGTTAATACTGATTCTTGACTTGAAATTGTAGATGTAAATAAATCCAAATTAACAATGTTAATATTAAATATGTAATTATTTGTCTTAAAAATGTGCTGAACTTTTATTGAAAAGAAATGTTCAGATACAATCACACATATAGGGTTTGTTTTTCACATCAACAAAAAACACGCTATAGAATTGCGAGATTAACTGATCTTAATTATGTGAAATTGTGACTTGTTTATCCAACGCACCCTTAAGGTGAAAGGTTGTGAATCCAGTGTACCCTCAATGGGAAAGATTGGCTAAAAACCTTATAGCTGTACTATTATTCTTGGCATTAATAACTTGAAATAGCCAATGTGTGTGAACCAATTTGAACTACATGTACTTACTTTCCTCTGCCCTTTTTCAGATAGGGACCTCAGTGGCTGAGTGGTTAAGTCAGTTTGTCTACTATTGATCATGTGGTTTGTCTACATTAAGATTGCAGGTTCTAGTTTCACTAAATTCAGGGTGAACTGAACTCTAATCTTATTTGACAAGGATTGCCAGTTTTTTATACCAAAAGGTCAAGGGTTTTCTCTTGGTACTCCAGGTTCCTCCCACAATAAAAAACCATGATATAGCTGAAAAATTGCTGAAATTTGTGTTAAATCAACTTTCCAACAAACAATCTATTTCATATGAATTTTAGGCATAACTTGTACGAACCCAGAATCTCAGAAACAAATGATTGGATGTAATGAAATGTACAATAAATAATTAAAAGTTTTATATTTATTTTATTTATTTTCAGAATACAATATATTATCACAAGTGAGGAGATACAATTCATCAGGAATAATACCGGTGCGACCAAAGGGATATTTATTTAGCAGTGGTTGGACACCATCAAAATTTAAATATCGAAATGCAAGACGTTTCATCAAAACATACAGAAATCATTTCACATACCATTTTTCTGGGAATATTTCGTTAGTCACCAGTGATGTGCCAATATTAAGTGTTTTTCATAAAGGAAAACAATTGCCATACTTAGAAATATTAATAAATATTAAAAACGATCTGCTAATTTTTCGATATCAAGGAAAAGTATCATTCCAAAGAATAGAAACTTCTCTTCATTCTGGAGGAAGGAGTGACGTTAATATATTAATTAATTACAATAGTACACATGTGACTTTTAATTGTAACTGTGTTCTGTCAGTTGTAAAACTAAGACAACCATTGGGAGGTTTTGCCCGTAATGCTAAAATCTTTCTTCAAGATGAAAATAGTTCACAGAAATTTCAGGTAAGTTGGTTTGGTAAGTAAAACCTGCAGTGAATCTTTTGTAAACTGGTCTCCTGGTTACTGGGATAGTTTCTGGAGCATGAACCTCAGATCTGCCCACCACCTCTCATGTTGGCAAAAAAAAAATGCCCTCTTGATGGGAAGGTGGTCATGTTAAAATATAAATGTCAGGCTGTAGATCATGGTGGGTGAGATAATCCGAGATAATGTTATGCTTCTTGAAAGTTTTAAGACACCTTGTGAATATATTGAAAAGGGTAGGAGCATTGTTGACCATACAAAAGACCCAATCCAAATTTCAATACTTGTCCTATAGCAGTCACAATTTTCAGCCATTAGTCCATCACTCTTCCTAAATAAATTAATTGTTTACTGGTCTGCATTAAACCAGCTAATAGCAGTAGACTGACTACTATTTATTTTCCATTGGTTAATAATTTCTTGCAAATTTAGCCTCAGTAGTTAGTATCTGGCCACACCTTTCAACTGGACAATTATGTTTTCTCCCAGTGGGGACTAGTTTAGAAAAGTTTTCACGCTGTTTTAATCAAGAGTCGAATTGTATGAAATGGTAGCCATTTCATTACATGTATATGTTTGAAAATAACGACACAGTCAGTCAAATCCTTAGAAGTTTTACAACCAGACAGAATAATTCTAGACATAGTAGTGGTGCAGTGCAAGCCTAAATTTCATTTTGTCATATCAAGTAATATAACTTTATGAAGTATAAGATTTCTAAAATAGTACCACATAGATAATTTTAACATAAATTATGTAACACTCATTAATATTTATCATTATATTTTTTCAGGGAGAAGTAAGACAATCAAAAATATTTAGTTTCATAAAAAAGCAGGAAATCATATGCCCCGGCCAAGGTATGTAGAGACTTGTATAGGAATTTTGTACCGACACCTTTGCCATGTGGGTGACAATTTTTACTGCGAGAACAACTGCTATTCATTGTGAATCTGTCAATGCAAGTTGTCAACAAGCTAGCAGTACAATCATAGCTCTTTAGGTCCTTTTACCATTTTTTTTATTTTGTGGATGAAAAAGGACCTACAGAGCTACTGTTACACGACAATCAACCAGTAAGCTGAGTTTAAGTACAGTATAGATCTACATGTGTGTTATTTAAACCCAATTTCTTGGGCTAATGTTATCAATGAGTGCTACCACTACTTTAGATCGTAAACACTTTATAATGCTGTAAATTTGTGAGTCAGAGCTAGTTCCTTCCTAAATCCATACTATTAAGCATGCCAAATTGTTTTATATATGCATTGGGTCAGGTGAGCTTTTGTCATTACTGGTGACATGTATTAGTATTATTAACAACTTTTACATTTTAATATTTATCCTGCTGCTTCGAAGAAGGGGGATATACTGTTTTACCCTTGTCTGTCCATCCACGATTCCGTTCTGTAAAAAAAATTTCCATAGCCGTTTTCTAAGCAGCTATAGGATGCCGAAGCCCGATATTTTGCATATTGCTTTATCCTATAGTACCATATGGTGTTTAGCAATTTTATGCTCCTTGGTCATCTACTTCCTGTTTACCGAAATACTTAGATGTGAAAGCGAGGGTATCACTAGTGAGCTATACACGTTTTTGCTGTTTAGGGAATTCAAGGATTAACCATTTATTTGTTAATGTGAAGCCAAATATCTATAGATATCTATATTTAATTATTCCTATTATTTGCCAACATTTTTTTTTTCCTTTCGACTTGCCACAAATTTTTTTTGCTATTTGAGAGTTACATCTTTATTTTCAACATTTGTCTCTTAAGTCTATTTTACATACACAATTTTTAAAATATTTAACTTGGATATGCTAGAGTTAACTTGTGCTTTTAAAAGTTCAGTTTAACAGTTTTATATAAAACAACTGTGTCATTCAATGATTACATCTCTGGCAAAGTTTTCAGATTAGCAGAAATTGTAGATATATGAGATATGAGTTATCTGATTAATTCATGGGTTTATTAAGATTTCAGTCAAAGTGGCAAACACATTTTTGTAGAATTCATGTTTTTGATAAAATTTGACTATTGTTTTGCAATGTTATCATAAATTTCTTTATTACTGGGCAATCTCAGTATCAGTCTGTTTTATTTAAAAGTTACAGATTATATAACACCTAGTAGTATAATCTAGTTTTTAGTGTGAAAATTGACATTTCTTGTGTTCATAATGCATCATGTTTTCTCCTTAAGAATTTATATATCACAGATATTTAGAAATCCCAAGGCCATCCTTAAACAATTGTTGTGTTTTCTGTTTGTCACAATTTGAGAAGCTTTTACAATGTAGGTACTATAGGTATTAGACAATTAAAAAAAAACAGTAATGGCAGATTTTTTTAGTAAAAACACCCTACAAAAAACATTACATAAATATTAATAAAATAACTTGGCGAAGCCGATTGGGGTGGATCTGTGCAAAAACAGCAAACCAACAGTTTATGTCTCGCCTGGGACTATAGTCGCTGGAGGCCAGACGTATATATATTGGAATTGGGCGGCAGTCGCATTAAATTTGTATTTTGCTGTATATCTTTAAAAGCATAATCCCTAGATCCATCAAATTTGGTCCAATGGTAGCTTATGATAATTACTTGCCAGTTGTTCACCTGTCATCAGACCTTGACCTCAATTTTAGCGTCCAGTGACTACATTAAAATTTTCGGATGTGAATAGTTCCTCTGTAACCATGCATGGTCAGATGTCAGTATTTTGTATATATAGGTTTCTGATATTATAGTACAGGACTGTCTGGTGGATGTCAAGTTTTTGGATCAGGACAGTTCCTCTGTAACCGGTAGGATGACAATATTTGGTATATAATTTGATGATGAATAGTATATGACTGTCTGGTTAGTGTCAGCTGACCTTGACCTCAAATTCAGGGTCCAGCCACTATGTTAAAGTTTTTTGGATTATGTTAGTTCCTCTGTAAGCATGCATTGTATATTTTAAATGATGACAATGTTGCTCATAATTTTTTTATTACTAACGTGGAATGCAGGTGAGACATTTTTCTTTGTCCACACTTGTTTCCATTACTGATGCGGAATGCAGGCGAGACATTCTTCTGTGTCCACACCTGTGTATGAATGGCCTAAGATATGGAACTGCAAAGTGTCTTCAATATCTCTCAGCTAATTCTGTAATTCAATTTTTCTTGCTTCCAATTTTAAAACAATAGCAATTTGAAAAAGAGTTATGGCACTAAAAACTGATTGGATGGTTATGTCATATTACACTATATGGCACTAAATTGATTGGATGGTTTTGTCATATTACACCACATGGCACTAAACTGATTGGGTGGTTTTTGTCACATCATGGAAATCTATGATCTATGTCCTTGTTGTAAAACAGGGCTATTGTGTTGGCATGTGACTGTCTTTTACATTATACTTCCTGGTTTTGCTTTATTCTTGTGTTGTCCTTAATACAGCTGAAATAGTCTGCCTGCTGTCCCTTAAGCAATTATTTATAATTGCTGTGTTTACTTTGAAATGACGGTCTTGTACTTTTATCATTATGTCATAATCATCAGATAATGCTAAGTGTTGTTTAAAGCATTTTAAACATGCTGCTTATAAGCACTTGTGGATTAATCAGTATAAATAAAGCCATATGGGACAATTACATTTTGTGTGGTGAAATAGGTTTTCTTTTTCCTAACTTTTGAATAAATTTTCTGTGGTTTGTGGTTTTGTCAGTTCTTGTAATTGTTTTTTTTATCAATATACAGTATCACTTCTGCAGGTGATTCCGATATCAAACTGAGCAATATAATTGATTAACATATACATCTATTTCTGGTTCAGAAATCCATTATTGATGATATCTGTTTATAAAATCAAACTCTAGAATAAATTCTGGTTGCCAGCAGTTTTAGATGTGAAACCGTTTAAAATTTAATTGAGGACACGTGAGGTAAAGTGCAAAAAAGTAAATTTGTTGGGTGTAAAATCTACATTTTTTAAGCAAGTAATTGCAGTGCATTACGTTGATCTGTTTGATGTCTGCATTAAGATACTACTTGAAGATGTTTAGTAGGAATAAAATGAAAAATTAATAGTAAGAGATAATCTGCAAACAGCAATAAAAATAGATATATCTTTTCCTCCTTGTAATAGTATAAATCAATAAATTGACCAATCAAAACACCTGGAAAGAAATTTAGTCCGATTGGTTTACTCAGAATCAGACAATTTTTTTTTTGAAAGTTTGAAAGAAAATGTCTGCCCTTATATATATTTCTTCCAGAACTGAAAAGTCATAATTAGGACCCGCCACATGGTGGTGGATGCCCTATAGTGATCAGTCTGTACGTCCGTCCGTCTGTCCAAAACTCATGTCTGGTCTGTAACTTTTAAGCTCACCTGACCCGAAGGGTCATGTGAGCTATTGCCATCACTTGGCGTCCGTCGTTGTCTGTCGTCGTCTGTACGTCCGTCCGTCTGTCCAAACTTATGTCTGGTCTGTAACTTTTAAGCTCACCTGACCCGAAGGGTCATGTGAGCTTATGCCATCACTTGGCGTCCGTCGTTGTCCGTCGTCGTCGTTGTTAACTTTTCTTCAAAAATCTTCTCCAAAACCACTGAAGGGACTGCTTTGAAACTTTGCACACATCATCAGTAAAATGTCCTCTACCAAGTTTGCCCAAATCATGGCCTCAGACCAACCAACATGGCCGCCATGGCTAAAAATAGAACATGGGGGTCAAAATACAGTTTTTTGCTTATAGTTCAAAAAGTATAACAGATACAGGAAAACCGAACAGACCTTCCTTCTTCAGCATCTAAAGCTCTCTTAAACACTCCATTGGGTCAAAGTTGTATGATGACTCCTTGTAGGAGTTATTGCCCTTTAATTGTCAAAATTGATGATTTTTGCCATTTTTCCTCAAAATCTTGAAAATTATTAGAACTAGAGAAAAAGATAGCATTGCTTAATTGTTCTGCTCTATGAGGGCTACAAAAATGACTTAAGGGTCAAGATTGTCTGATTAACTGTTTAAGAGTTATTCCCCTTGAACTGTTTTTTTTTAATCGGTTTTAATTGATTTTTAAAATCTTCTCCTCTGAAACAACTGAAAGTACTGCTTTGAAACTTTGTACACATCATCTTTAGGACGTCCTCTACCAAAATTTTGCAAATCATGACACCTGACTACCTACAGCGCCGTGCCAGAAGTGAGTGAACTTTTAAGATGGCCGCCATACTGAGAAAACTAGCTACACAAACTTTGAAATGAAAAACTTACCAGATCTGATCATTTTCTTGGTTTAGTATTTTGTCATGTTGCCTTTCTGGATCAGTACATGTTTCACACGGCGTGGTAAAGTGGAATACAGTCTTTGAACATAAGAAATAGGCACATCATTCCAGGCACTGAGCAGGTGATCTTTCAAGTCATTTACATTGTGGATGTGTTGAAGTTGGGTTTTTATCTTAGTTTTTAATAGTAACCAAACATTTTCTATCGGGCTGAGATCTGGGGACTGTGCAGGCCAGAAAAGTACAGGAATGTTGTTTCTTTCCTTCCAAGCTGTTGCTTCCCTCGACTTATGAGTTGGAGCATTGTCTTCATGGAATATCCAGTTATTGTCATTAAAATGCTTGGCAACTGTAGGCCACAAGTACTGATCTAGTGTTTCAATGTATTTCTTAGAGGTCATATTACCATCAATGAATGCCAACATCCCCAAACCAGTGTAACACATACAGCCCCATACCATCATTTTCAAGTTCTTACCCTGACTAGCTGAAACATACCCTAAACACTCGGGTCTCCATTTTTCACTCGCCTTTCTCCAAACCTTAAGCTGACCATCAGGCTTTAAATGTATCATCATTTCATCGCTAAATATCACATTTTTCCACTCCGTACCAACTTTCCATGTCAGTTTAGTCCTACACCAATATATCCGCTTCTTCTTGTTGACATCCGAAATAGCTACCCTTTTCCTCACTGACCGTCGTTTATATCCGAGAAAGTGCAAGTTTCGTTGAACTGTTCTAACAGAGCATGCCTCGACACCAGTGCTATTAAATGCAGCAGAAATGTCTCGAAGAGGCCGTCGTCTATCACACTTAACGATTCGAGAAAGTTTACGAAGGCCGCGGTTACTCACTTTTTTCGGACGTCCACTTCTATTCAAGTTTTCGGAAGTTCCTCTATCGTTGTAACGTTTTAAAAACATTGAAATTGTAGATTTACTTCTCCCAAGCACTTTACATATTTCTGAAGCTCGATAACCATCGTTCACCATTGATAATATAAGGGATTTATCCCCATTTGACAGTTGTTTACCGTGTTTACCCATTTCTTAAGCCGGAAGCGTTTCGATTGTAAACAGACGACAACATTTCGTAACTTCCGCCAAAATGAAGCTAGTGATAGTTGCTTCCCCTACACCATTAAATAATTCAATTATTTTGATATTCGCGAAAACGCGATAGCCATAAAATCTACGTAACGACAAAATGACGTAGACGCCATCTTGAAAGTTCACTCATTTTTGGCACGGCGCTGTACATAGCTACGTTGGCTTAAAATAGAAAAAATGAAAAAAAAAATGGGGTAGAGTTTTCGACTGATAGTTAAAAAAGTATAACAGGTACAGCAAATTTGAAGTGAACCTCCCTTCTCCCTCTAAGTATCAAAAGCTCCCTAGGAATTATTTCCCTTAAAAGGTCAAAATTAATGATTTTTGCAGAAGTGTTGGGCAATTTCTTATAGCAACGAAAAGCTGGATAAAAAAGGGTTGTTTGGTTTCAGGTTCAGGTGAGCGATGCAGGCTCCTGGGAGCCTCTAGTTTATCTTTTGAGGTAGGCTTTTGATTTTTGGAATGTGGGTAGATAATATCAAGGTGATGTATTGCATACTGTGGTTGTTGACCTTTGACCTTGAACTTTGACCTTAGGTCACATTATTGTTTTATGAATGATAAATTCATGTCCGGCCTGTAACTTTTTTATCTTTTGTGTTCTGGTTAGCTGAATTTCATAATTCTTCTTCTTATAAACCTCTTGGCACATTGATTTGAAATTTTGCAGAAATGTACCTTCGATGGTCCTATAGAAAGTTTGAGTTTTTTGTGCTTATTCAAATATAAGGTGGTCACTATTGCAGGACATAGTTTAAATTAGGACCTATGGGAAAAACATACAAACAGCTTCTTCTCTGAACCACATGGCAGCTTGATTTGAATATTGCTTAAATGTACTTGAGATGGTCCTCTACAAAGTTAGAGTTTTTTGTGACGATCCAAAATCTAAGATGGCCGCCACCGTGAAACACAGCTTAACATAGAACTGTATGGAAAAAACACACCAATAGCTTCTTCTACGAAACTGTTCCACACAGTTATGGCAAATTATGCAGAAATGATGCTTGGACAGTTATCTTATTATGTTGAGTTTTTTTTAGCAAATTTGGAATTCAACATGGCTGTCAGGGCTACTAGTGTGTTCTGATTGGCTGAATTTAAAAAATCTTCTCACAAACCTCTTGGCAGATTTATTTGAAATATTGCATCAATATACCTCAGACAGTCCTTTACAAAGAGAGTTTTTGGTGCCGATCTAAAATCCTAGATGGCTGCCACTGTGGAACTCAGCTTAACATAGGACTTGATGTGAAAACCATATGAACAGCTTCTTCTCCGAAACTGTTCCACACATTTAAACCAAATAATGCAGAAGTGAATCTTGGATAGTTATGTTATTACTTTCAAGCTGATAGGAAATTCAACATGGCTGCCAGAGCTGCAAATGCGTTCTGATTGGCTAAAACTTCAAAATTTGTTTGCTCACAAACCGCTTGGCAGGAGGAATTGTGATAGTCTAGAAATGTACCTTAGATGGTCCTCTACTAATTTTGAGTTTTTTGTTTGGATCCAAAATACAAGATTGCGGCCACCATGGAACATTGCTTAACATAGTAACCTATGAGATTAATATAAAACAGCCTCTTCTCTGAAACTATTCTACACATTTAAACCAACTATGCAGACATGAAGCTTGGACACAGGTATCTTTTAATTTTTTTTCAGTTTTTTGAGCTGATTTGTAATACAACATGACAGCCATGGCTGGAAACGGGTTTTGATTGGCTCAAATTTCAAAATTTGTCTCCCAACAAACCACTTGGCATATTGATTTGTAATATTGCAGAAATGTAGCCTTGATGGTTCTCTACAAAGTTTGAGTTTTTTGGACCTATTCAAAACCCAACACTGCTGCCATTATGGAACATAGCTTTACATAGGACTGTATGTGAAAAACTTGCAAACAGCTTCTTATCAGAAACTGTCCTACAAATTGCTGCTGATTGGAAATTCAACATGGCAACATTCATAGAAACAGCATCTTAAGAGCTTCTAGTTTTTAGGATGACTTGCAACTAACTAACTGTTCTCATATATTTCATGTTCATTTGGAAGCTAAACAGCTGCATTTTCCATCCGTCCATCCATCTGTCCCTCATTAGTGTCCCAGTCTTTAACTTTGTTCTTTATTGACCTATTTTCAAATTATTTAGCACAAGTGATAATTAAATCATGACAAGGTGTCATGTTAGACTTTGTGGATGGGAAATGTTGGTTTTGTTTTTGACCCCTACTATGTTGTTTATTTGGGGTTTTAAAAAATGGCTACGACCAATATTTTGTGAGCACATGTAGCATGGGCAAGTTTTCTGCAAGTCTGAATCAGAATAGGGGCAATATGAAGGAGACAATAATTTAATGTTTGTTATCTGGCAATACTAAAGAAATACAGTGAGACTATAAAATAAAATCTTGGTTGACTTCTCCACTATTTTCAAGTAATGGTTCCAGATATTGTCCATTCATTACATTCTTTGATTTTTTATAAGGGAGATAACTCACTTATGACTAACATGTGTTAATGAGACAACTTAATTATCATCAAATCTCTGCCCAGAACTGTGAACATACTGCAGAAAAAACTCGGAAATATAAATAAATGCTATTAAAAGAAATCAACAATAGTCATTTTTATACCAAAATAAATGTAAATGCATGATGTAATGCAAAGTAATTTATTTCAAGCATTGTAACTAGTATTCATAAAAGAATGAGAGGTCTCCTTTCAATTATCACTTACAAGAAGAGATATCCTCAACAGCAGTAAAGATCAAAATACAATTTAAGATGTGCATCAAAATGGATTTTCTTTTCAAAGAATATCAATTATACAACTTTCGTTTATTACAGTTCATTGCACGTAAAACAATCAACCTTCTAAGTGATTCACAAGATTTTTAAACATTTCATAAGATTCCCGACACCAAGCGTAATAAACAAATGTCTTATCTTTTAATGTTTGTATATTTCTTGCATAATCATATGCAATGTGGTCTACACATTGAGTCTGTTAGTTAATAACCTTTGTGTATTGCCTTCTTTCATCTCAGTTTACCTTTGTGTATTGAATATATGTGATTAACCAGGTGTTCAAGGAATTGACACATTGGTACTTGACTTTATTGATTTTCCTTGATAGGAAAAGATAGGGTATACTTAAGGCTAATTGGCAAATGTTTGTAAACAAATTTTTAAAAATTTTCCATCATTTTCGGGTTGATTAGAAAGGTATTTTTATCTCAGAATCTCAAAGTAATGGTTGTAAAAAACAAAACACAGAATTTTTATAATACTTAAAGTATTTGAATCATATTGGGTTTTGTAAAACAATCAATGGTCATCCTGATTTTCTAACAACTTGTTATATATGCATATAAATACATAATACTTTTACCTTTGTGTGGGAGTGAACTTTTGTGATCGATCTAAACTGTATGGTTCCACCAGCTTCCTGTCAGATTTTACTCTGGAGCCTTTTTCTGTGATAAAATATTTAAAATCTTAACACTGAGATAAGTTTGAACTAAAAAAAATTGTGTCAACTTTATATCAATGTGAACATTTTTTAGTGTTAATTGACTATTTTTAATACTTGCTTCATGTAGTTTGGTATTAAAATGTGGTTTACGTATATGTAAATGTACCAGTCTCCAGTAGTCTGAGTCCTTTGCTGTCCAATGCTTTTTTTAGACTTTATTGGGAATGTGGGGAAGTTTTTAAAAATGCGCTGGTTGGGCAGAGGATTCTTCTACTAAGTCTCCAGGAACAATCTGTTCATCTTAGCAATAGGTGTATACAGCAAAGTAAACACAGTAAAGTTTGCAATTAATTGCTCTTGAAAATTATGTTTATCAAAAAATTACTATCAGACACGCAGTTTGGTGAGTTACCATCATAACTTTGTGTCCATTTTGTTTGTGTCCTCTGTGTCTCGGCCAGCACCCATACTTTCTTGTTCATATTCAGCTGAATTGACTGTAACATTCAATATTGTGTACTGTCAAAACTAATAGCATAAAGTTGCTGGCATAGAATGACAAGTTTCAAGCCCTTTCACAAAGTAAAGTTATTGAAAAGACATTAATCAGTGATTTAGCTAGCGCTCGCCACTTTCGCAATTGGCGAATCCTTTTCTGAAATGACGAAAATATTTTGAACGTAATTCGCCACTTAAAATTTTAAAATTTCAAAATTTTCATCGTCAAAATCACCATTCTCGACACAGATAAATCCAAATATCCTACCCAAGGTACAAGTTTATGCCCCAAAGCAATCAAAGTAATTATGTAATAGACATGCCACTAGATATTATTTGATAATTAATCACTTAATTACTGTGTACACATCGTCACATGCGATCAAGCATAGCCAGTTGGATAGCAATTCGGGCGATCTTTTTGTGGTTCTACATCGCCTTGTTCATAATTGCTCTGTCATTTTGAGAAAGTCATGTTAAATTTCCTTTTAATTTTATTGCTATTATCGTCAGAAATCATCATATTTGTGTTATAGCGTCATGTTTATCTTGTACGCACCATTTGTTTACGCTGGTTCCAGCGTGCTTTTACTTTGTATATATAGCGTAGGTTAAAATATCGGAAACCAGTTCAAAGCAAAAGATAATACCGATGGTTTTCGGAGCGGATATGAATTCTGTGCCGGAGATTGAAAAATACCATGCTTCTAGAATTTAAATGACAAATTAATATTTTTGCAATCACTTTTCTAAAGTTGTTCATTTAAATCTGCTCAAATATATGTTCTATGGCAATATTACATTGAATACATAAAATATATATATATATTATTAAATGGTGCTAGAAAATATTAAAATATTTTTTGATGTTTATTGTATTCATTAATTAAGGATCTTGCATGCATTTATACATATAAATAAATATACATGCATATAAGGTCTTAAAAATCGTCTTAAAAATCTTTGCACGCAAAAGTGACTAATGGTTAAAAAATCCTAGCTAAAACCCTGCATTAATCGATGGAATACAAAACTTGAATGTGAATGGAATCTCTTAAAAAAAAATAATAAAGAGAAGATAAATCAAACAGACCTTTCAATTTAATTAATCACTAAAAGACAACAGCAATTCCCAAAATGAACACAAAAAAAAACAAAACAAAAAAAAAATTAAAAAAAAACAACTAAACAGACAAGTATACGAGGGCTTTACTGGATTGGATTTTAAGTTCGTAATTTCTTTTACAGCTGAATCTGTGCAAAATGATGACAGAATACTGAACTCTATAGAAACCTCAGACAAACAGTTGAACTCTGTGCTAGGTAACACTATCCAGATATCCAGGAATAACTTGGAAGATGATAGAATCTTACAACTTAAACTAACGGTCGACAGTTTAACAGCAGAGGTATTGTTTTAGTTTTAAAATTCTCAACTGAGCAGTTAACTTGTCTGGCATTTATTTATGGTATAGAGTGCACTGTACAATTTTAACAGCTTTTGACTTGTGTGCAGTTAAACTTGCATATATATAGAGCTGCCAAGATGAGACATTTATATATTATATATTTAATGT
The DNA here is from genome assembly GCA_944474755.1 of Limnoperna fortunei. Taxonomy (NCBI): domain Eukaryota; kingdom Metazoa; phylum Mollusca; class Bivalvia; order Mytilida; family Modiolidae; genus Limnoperna; species Limnoperna fortunei. The sequence goes on along the minus strand of OX104118.1, from coordinate 39,190,446 downwards.
CTGTGTACTTGATTTATAAGGTCATTATGAGATACTGTGTCAGTGAGTAAATATTAAATAGGTTTATGTTTTTAATAAATGACAAACATCTCATAAAAATGTTTTGCATATCATTTATTTGTCCTTCCTTTGTGTAAATGGGCGATCAAAAAAGTTTTTGGTGGATTTTTAAGAAAAGGATTTTGAAATTGTAAGGCAGTGAATTCACATGAATAAATTCAAACTAGGTTTACCACACTGGTTTATACTTTTGTTTACCTTCTAATGCAGGTACAACAATGGATTTAAATCTCATTTGCTCATCTTTTTTTATTTATTTTTGGTTTGGACTACTGTTATCTCCCCTTAGGAAGATTACCGAGTCCTTATATTGGCTTTATATCCAGTCAGTACACTGTTATGTTTATTCTGCAATTTATGGAATGACATTTTATGTGTATGGTACATAATTTTTGTATTTTCTTTTATTTTAACACAACTTTAAAAATTCAAACCCGTATGGGCATCTACACATTGAGCATTGTAATTGTGAATATATTATGATTGGTTTAAAACAAAGGCCACTTCTGTGGCATCATTGGTCAGAATCATTGAAACATCGGAATCATCATTTTTTCAAGAGTGGCCAATCAATAAACTATTTATATGTATAGTTGATGGCTTACGTGGCCGAATGGTTACAGTAAATTAGTCATCTATCAGTCATGTGTCTGTCAACACTGAACTACAAATTCACGCCTGTCTGTATGCAGGGTATGCTGTCATTGACAAGGACTGACAATTATTTCTGCCAAAGGTCTATGGTTTTCACTTGTACTCTGACTTCATCCCCACGTCAATTTTGGTTGCCATAATTCAACTGAAAAATTGCTGAAAGTAGTGTTAAAACCGGTTAATACAAACTAACAAAATAATCTAATAATTTGTCTTCAATTCTATTGTATTTTTCAGAACTCAGAACTAACGTCTAAATTAAAAGTTTATGAAGACACATGTGTTTGTTACCCACATTGCACCATTGGCAGCAGAACATTTGATGAAGGTCAAAGATGGGAGGAAGGTCGTTGTGTGATTTGTACTTGTAGAGTGAGTAATAGAGTTATATAGGAATGCCTCCTCAATTTTTATTAAGTATAGATCAATATTGAATTAAGTTTAAGTCCTGTTAATAGATCAGAAATATTTTGTACATTTCTGCTATGAAGACACATTGAAAAATATTTGGAATAGGTGCTGATCTGGTTCCATCATCAATAACAGTTAAGCATAAAATGTGATGCAACACAGTTATCGGGCATCCAGTGACATGAAACATTCATCTTATATTCAGATGGAGGTTTGATTGTAACAAACTGTTATTATGTGTATTCTGTTCTTATGAATTATTTACATCATCCTTTATGACTAGATCAACATAACATTAAGAACATTGAAATTTGTCTGCCAAATAATTATAAGTCTAAATGCTTTAACAGAAGGAAAAAAGAAACGTCTGCTTTATCCAGTACATGTAGTTGTTTTAATAATAGATTTGTTTTACGCAAGTAAGTTTGATTTATATGGTTATCAGTAGCTTTATGTGTTTTCAGAGAGGCAGAGCAGAATGTATGACAAGATCTGATGTTCCAAACTGTATCTGTAAGTTTTAGGTGATAATGTTTCATTTTACAGTTCGGATTATGTAGCCAAATAGGGCCTTACATTCACAGGAAGGGAATGAATAATGGATATTTTGCAGGTTCATGAAGTGCTCAGGAGAAAGTTGAACATTTTACAATCTTTTGCATGTTTCTGAATCCTTTTAGTTAGTTATGTTCCTGTCAACATTGATGTTGTGGGTTTTAGTCTCAGTGTGGGGATGGTGTTCTTGACTCCAATCATAATTGGCATTGCATGTTTTCTTCTTGTAATCAGTCTTCCTCTCAGTGGATGCCACACTGTACCTAAAAACTTGTTGAAAGTGGTGTTACATGCCATTCATACAAACAAATCACCTGATATTGTTCTCCTAAAATTTCAAAAAGACTATGCAGCTCTTGGATCATTCTTTAAAGTTTATGTATAAATGGGGTGAAAACATAAAACAAATAAGCTTTGAGTAGAATTCAAACATCTTAATATGCAGTGAACTCTTGATTGAAATAAAGAAAAGCTCCAAAATATTACACCTATATGTTCAAACTAATGAAACAACATGACTTTTTGTACTTAGAAATACACAGGAAGGTAAAAAACAGCTCTATTTGGATGAGAAAAAGTAAACAAATAGGAAAATTGGATTGCCACTGTAAAAAAAGTTGTTGCAGGTTTTTCATGTTATGAATTTTTACCTACATTTGGTTATTTTCTTATTAATAATAGTTTTAAATAAATCATGGCAAACTTTAATGTAATTATTCCTGTATTAAGAACAGCTTTTTAATTGGATCAACTGACTTGTCAATTTTAGCTCCTTGTAGCAGTGCACCATGTAAAAACAATGGATACTGTAGAGAAACTGCCTATAATAGCTACCAGTGTATTTGTATCACCCCTTGGGATGGGCCGACATGTGAGGTCAGAGTCAACCCCTGTGTGTTGCCACCAGACCCTGGGAACTGTAACCAAACAGTACAAAGATATTACTATGACAGATTTGAAGAGAGATGTCTGGCCTTTAATTTCACTGGTAGGAATTCAAATGGTAGAATTGTATCATTCTTTTAAAATCAGAATGTGTGACCATAATCTAGCCATAGAAAAGGGTAGATACTTAAAAATTCCCAGAGAGCAAAGACTATGTGTTGTTTGCAATGTGGTAGAGAACGAGGCTCATTTTCTGCTACATTGCAAGACAAACAAGTCTTTGCGAAAAACTTTACTTAAAGAATTTTTTGAAGATACTGATCAATACGAACAACATAGTGACATTCAAAAATTAAAAATACTTCTATATCCAAATAGCTATAAACAAGTTAATGTTACAAGTTCCTATTTAAAACAATCATTAGTATTGAGGATGGGGGAGTCTTAATTAAATACTTGCAAAGCCAATACATACATTTTTCATGTAAAATACTATATTTTATATGTTAATTGCGTATTTCTATGGTTAAATTGTTTAATTTTATATTTTTGTCACAAACTCAGTTTAGATGTTTATATGACAATATAATTTGAATTGAATTTAATTTAACTCAGGTTGAAATGGAATGAAATGTTTAGTGTTATAGTTGATCTTTATTTTTCTTGATTTTTAAGTTCTTGCGATATAAGTTGTAAACTTAGCATTTCATATATAATCTTGACATCTGAATTACATGTACATCGTTTGACCTGTAATTGGTTGTGTTTTTCATGTCAATATTGTCTGTTTCAACATTTGGTCAATGTTTGCGGAAGTTAACATTATTTTTGTCAGAGACATCATGTTTTTATAATAGTAATTGTTTTAAGTTGTATTGAGGAAGTTCAGGATATTTTTTCCTCAGGTATATAAATACATGTATTATGTTTTATCTGATACATGTATTTAAGAATGCATTCTATAGTTACAATATTTTAGCCATCAGATACAACCTGTCTAATAAAAAGTCTTGCATCGCATGCATACATGATATAATATGTACCTTTGGTAGTAACTTTTTTGTGACAACATCAGAATGGAATGTGGGAAAACCCAGTGATGTCTCTTCATAAATAAATATGGTATCCCAGTAGGAAATACCTCAAATTACAATAGTAAAATTTGAGATTTGTATGCAATATTTTTTAAAAACATGAAGTGCCTCTTTGGTATACAGTTAAAACAAACAGTTTCACCAGCACAATTCATATAATGTGAATACTATACAATGTGTATATATTTAGTGACAAAAAATTATCACCATATAGAGATAGCCGATGTCTGAATTACAGGTGTTAATATCTGATATGGTTGTCAAATAAAGATATGTGATGTCAAATAGATGTTCAAATATAAATCTGTGATATCATATGAATGTTCAAATAAATATATGTGATATCAGATTGATGTTCAAATAAAAATATGTGATTTCAGGTTGATGTCCAAATAAAAATCTGTGATTTCAGTTAGATGTTCAAATAAATTTACGTTATTTCAATTAAATGTTCAAATAAAATAGTTGGTATCAGATAAAATGTACTTATATAATTGTTGATATCAGACATGGTGTCCAAATACATTACAACTTTCAATAACTGCTATGATGTCACAACTTTCAATAACTGCTATGATGTCACAACTTTCAATAACTGCTATGATGTCACAACTTTCAATAACTGCTATGATGTCACAACTTTCAATAACTGCTATGATGTCAGCAAAGGTTGTACTACTTGTAAATACTGTCCAAACTTAAGAAATTGTTTTAAGCAATTTAATTAAATTTTACACAGAATAACTTTATTTCCTGGGTAATAAAGAAGTTAAGACTTGCCACAAGTCCCTTTGAATTTTTTTTCTGTTGGGGAGATATATCTTTATTATCAACATTTCCTATACTATCCACTTGTACATGTATAAGAAATGCAACTTACGACTGATTTTGTGATCCAGTGGCCGGAATTTTCAAACACAATGACTACCATGTTTATTGACCAGTAGTATTTGTGCATTTGTAGGCTGTGGTGGCAATGCCAACAACTTTCTAACATTAGCGGCATGTCAAGATGTGGCCATGCGAGGAGCCTGTTGTTACCGTAGATTCAAATCAACCATTGAGTCGGTTATCAACAGTGACCAAGCAGAGGACAAAAGATGTGAAGTAATAAAATAATAATTTTATACAGTTTATAAAAAACTATTTTGTTTCCACAAAAGCTTAATAAAACTATGATCAATTGTAGTCCGGATACCTTAAGAGGAAAATGTAGTCTCTTTAAGCATTTACTATCAAGGAAGATTTAGTAATTACCATGCCCCTTTTATGGGTCAAAATTAGTTTTTAGGGAAACAGCATTATTGTATATTTGCAGATGTATTTTAAAATCAAACAAATTTGTTTGATCACATGCCAGCCATTTGGCATCGTTACTAGCTCTCAACAATGTAATCTCAGACACTGGTAAGCACATTTAAATGATACTTGTCTAGACACCATTGCTGAGAATGGTACTGGCTTTGCAGAAATGTTTAACTTCAGAAAATGTTTTCAATTTAAAAATATTTGGCCATGCTTGAATTTTAATTACAAATACAATGCCGTCTGGTAAATCCGTCCATCTAAGCATAAATTTTGCGATTTGAAGTAACATTAAAATTATTTTCTATATTTTTATAGTCAAAATACTATGACCTGTCGGGTATTTTCTACCTATTACTCAATCAATTTCAAAAGTAGATAACAGCTGTTTAGAAAACTGCTTCAATCTGTTTTCTTTAAAGCTCGTAATCAGAAAGAGCTGGACATTTAAATTGCAGCTGTTGATGCATGACTTAGGTAACTTGACTGGAGAGATTGCCATAGGGTATTATGCAAGTTAGAAGTTTAAAGTTACCCGAGTCACACATGAGTAACTGCAATTTATATGTCCAAGCTATCACTGATGAAGAGCTTTAAAGAAACAGATTGAAGCAGTTTTCTAAACAGCTGTTATCTGTATTAAGAATTGGTTGACCAATAGGTAAAAAATACCTGACAGGTAATTGTATTTTGACTATAACTAAATCCTTAAAATAGATATTGAACTGTATGCCTGTTAACTTATTTTAACGAAAAACTTTCCCAAACACCATGCAAATTAAGGAAACACATGGCTTACCTGTGTTTACATAGAGTGTGACCTGTCCTGTAAATCTGCTCATGCATATTAATGAGATGATCCTAAAAGTCGAAACATGTGCTTCCTGCAGGGTTTTATGTGTCTTTTGGAATTAATTTTTTCTTCAATACTAGTTTATAATCATAATTTTATATTTACCTAATACCTTGCAATGAAATTCAAAGATTTTCAGTCATTTAGCGGACTGTTGACAACACGTTGCAGAAGAAGTTTACAGTTGATACGGAAAATAACATTACTGAAAGTGGGTGAATTTTCCGGACAGGCAGAATTACCGGACTCGAGTGTATATTTTAGATTATTATTTATTTTCATTAAGGTTTTTTATTTTCTTCTATTATTATTGTGTACATTTTCATAAGGTTCTGAACCTTGGAGAATGCAAAGGAATTCATCGCAAAACAGGCAGTGGGTATACAACAGAGGTAATTGGATTCTTCCCCGGTTTGTCCTGTAATGATGCTGGATGTACGAAGCCACCTAGTGGATGTACCTATGGTGACAGGGTTTATAAGCCAGGAGAAGTTCGACAGTCTTGTCAGAAATGTACCTGTGAAGTTGATAATTTATGGACTTGCAGGTATAACAGTAATATCCCTGTGAAACATATATGTATTAAAGCAACTCCAAGAAATACTGATTTTCAGTAAGAGATTAAACTACAGTAATAATGCTAGGTTAAAATGTTTGACTCACAGAATTAAACTACTATCATTGGGACTTCGTAAAGTTTAACGAGTCTTTTGTTTGGGGATGGGATTGTATAAGAAATGACAACTGTAACTGATAAATTAATGATAGGTTCATTATCTATAAGATTTTAACATATACTTCTCTGCTTCTAATAATTTTACATTCACATAAGATTTTGTAAATGTAGACCAGTCAAGAGTTCTGTCCCAGGATAAAAACACAGATATTTGAAACATTATGTTTTAAAATGTTCTATGTATCATTTATAACATTGAAAAAAGCCTCTTCTTTGGTCTGATCACTTAGATCCAGAAAGCAGAAATTAAAAACTGCCAATCTTACAATTTTATGCTGAAATTACACCTTTTTGCTTTTTGGAAATTTATTCAAATTTTTTACTCTACTAGTCTGATTCAAATTGGCTCTTTGTAAAACATTTTACAGTTGACCTAAAATGGTGGAAAAAATGCCTGTTTGGTTTAACACTGGTAGAAATCCCCAGAATTTGCAATAATTTTGTCTCCATTTTTCAAAGACTTATCAGTAGCAAGGGCTTTGTAGACCCATGTCTTATATAGGTTGTGCTTGTAGCTGTTTTTTAATGATAAGAATGACAAATTAATAATAGTAATAAATAGTAAAATAATAACACGTGTTTACTTTCACTTTGTTAATAAATAATTCTGTATTAAATTAAATTTCGTATGTGCTTACATTAAAAAATTCTAGTTTATGATTTATGTGTATTACATTGTAGCAAATATATTTGTAAATATCTTAACAAAATCTTTTATATTTGCAAACATGGACATTTTTACCTTTTTAGCTCACCTGGCCGAAGGCCATGTGAGCTTATGCCATCACTATGCATCCGTCGTCGTCCGTTAACAATTTCAAAAATCTTCTTGTCTGAAACTACTGAACCAATTTGACTGAAACTTGATAGGAATGATAAATGACATGTTGGCTACAAACGATCCTCATTTTAAATTGATCCTATAAAAAACATGGCCGCCATTGCTAAAAATAGAACAGGGGGGTAAAACAGCAGTTATTTGCAAATAACTCAAAAACGGTGACAGATATCAAAATTCTGGCACAGGGTAAAAGTGATCAGCACGTCAAGATCTACCTACCCTGAAATTTTGAAGAATGTCAGATGACCCCTTATAGGGGCTATGGCCCCTTAAATTGCAGAAATAGTTTTTTTACCCTTATAGATTGTGAACGATAGAAGATAGGGAAAAGGTTTTGCTTGCTTAAATGTTCAGCTAATTGAGCTCTACAAAATTGTCCATTAGGTCGAAATTGTAAGATGACCCCTTATAGGGGTTATGGCCCTTTAATAAATGTAAACGATAGTCTAAATTGGATTGATGTAGTCGGGTGATTAATTAAATTGGTTATAGCCCCTTAAAGGTCAACAAACTGTTTTAGCTAACACGAGTAAAGGTGGTCTACTTGTGTTTACCATTACCATTACAGACAAAGTTTTAACAGTGGACTCTATAGGAATATTTTTCAAATGCCAACTTTTCTGAACTGCAAAGCTGATTCAAGCCATATTATTGTATGTGAATACTTATTGGATGGTTCCCTTAAAAGTTTATGCTTGCTCATTTGATCTAAAATCAACAATGGCTGCAATTGTAGGAATCAATTTTACATGCAAACCTATATATAGGAAAAATGTCTGAAGCTATTGAATCAATTGAAACCAAACAGCAGGATTCATTGGATGGTCTCAAAGATCATGTTATTTATATCAGTAAAAAATTTAAAGTTACAGGACTTAGTTTGACAATGTGGATATGCCATCTTCTTTGCCTATATAAATCAGGTGAGCGATACAGGCTCTAGAGAGCCTCTTGTTTTTTACAGTATGTGTATGTTAATGCTTTAAAATGAGCTTGTATTTTAGGTGTGAGAAACCATCGGTCAGAAAGGAGATTCGAGACATGACATCATCTGAGCTGATCAGTCTTCAAGTAGCCATTCAACAAATTAAACTATCAGGACCAGGAAATGAATGGGACAGGTTACGAGACATGTATATCCATCATGGCATGTTTTCACATGGAAGTCCATTTTTCTTGCCATGGCATCGTCGTTTCCTACGAAGTTTAGAACAGGCTCTTCAAGACATTGACTGTTCTGTTACCGTTCCTTATTTCGACTTCACCACTGATGTTGGTGACTTTGCTAATGCTGTCATTTGGCAGCCAAATTATTTTGGTGGGAATGGACAGGATAGAAACGGGTGTGTTAAGGATCATCCGTTTGGTCACACTGAAGTATGGCGGCCATGCATTCGAAGGAACTTCAAAACAAACATACAGATTCCAACCATGGTAGAACTAGCTTTAGCTGCGAGCAGTGAGGATTATACAGAAATGAGTTTAAGTTTAGAATCATATGTTAGTTACCTCCATCAATTCATTGGTGGTGATATGGTTGAAAATAGTGCACCTTATGACCCAGTTTTCCTAGCAATATATGCATTTATAGATAAACTGTATTGGGATTGGCAGCAAAAAGGAAACAACAAGTTCAAATATCCTGCAGCGTATGGAAATATACCCATGATTCCATTCAATACTCCACCTAGGGGTGTGTTGGACTCTGAAAATGACCTTTGTGTAACCTATGCTCCAATCTCTAAAGGTCATCCTTGTAATGTCACAACCAATAATGTGCAGGATACATCAGATAGAGGTGATATTCCTGCTAATACTGTTAATAGATATAATGCCTTTTATGACCAAGATGGTTATGACATCCGGGGATTTAACAGGCAAGGATATAGTAGAACAGGTAATGATAAATAGTGTTAGTCTGGCTCCTATAGCTGGTTGTGTATGGTACTCATTTTTTTTGCTTAATAGATCATCTGATCAGACTTGGTGTGTATTATTAAGTTGAAGTTAAGTGAATAAATTGTGGTAAGAATTGGACAGGGTGCCTGTTATACAGGTATGTATATTTTTACAAAGCCAATTACATTATTAAAATAAGATATATATATTAAAATGTTTATATGGTGACATGTGTTAAATGTTAATCTTGGGTCTAAAATTTTTCTGTTTCAATGCGTTTAATTAACAAAGATTTTAAATACTGATAAAGTCTTCTGAATATATTGAGTATTTAGGTATTGCCATGTAACCTTGCTCGCAAATTTCTTAGCCCTGAGTAGTGGATTAGATTGTAACCCAAATATATCGAAGATGTTGCCATGTATACTGAAGTCTGCCTTTCAATATGGTTTTCACTAATGAAATGTCAAAACTTGTTGCCTGAGCTGAATAAACACTTTATTACCTGACTACTTACTTTATTTACACTGTATAGAAATTAACCAGAATGTAGAAAGCTTAATTTATTGAACCTTAGATGACATCAAACTTTTTTATGTTTGTCCTTAATTTAGCTAGACATAAAAACTGTCATTTTTGTTCTGGTGATATACACTCCCACAGGATAATAGTAAACATAATGTATTTTTAGGTTTTAATAGAGATGGCTACACCATAGATGGCTTTAATGAACAAGGATATGATCGTTATGGTTACGATGTCAAAGGTTATTCTATATATGGATATAACAGATATGGGTATGACATAAATGGAAATCCTGACAGAACTGGTCGCTATAGTGATGATGGTTATGATGATTTCTGTTTAAACAGACTAGGTAAACAAACTTTGTTTTGATTTGTCAGACATATATTATCATATATTTAGTAAAGGTATGTTTGCTTTTGCATATATAATTCTGTGAGAGGTTTCATCGCAAAGGGGTATAATATAGATGCCATATCACACCTACTCCATGGTACCGTCCTGAATATAGATGAAATACTGCTTGCTGGACGTAAAGCAAACATCCAATCAATCAACCTCCTCCGTGGCATATATAGATATCCTATATATTTTCAAGAGATGCATATCTGCCCTTCAGGGCAAGATATTGATTTATTTTAAACTTGCGAATTCATGAATATGATAAAAGATTATGATATGGCAATATCATATCACATCCCATATCAACCCTTGACCATATCAGCCCTTAGGCCTTCAGGCATTGTAGAGGTCTCAGGTTGATATGGAATGGGTCATGCATGGGTATTGCCATATAATATTCTCTTATTCTAGTACAAAACTTTGTTTACTTTAACACTTGCTCTTATTTATATTCGTAAAAATAAAAAAGATTCTTTCAGCATAAAGGTACATATAAAATAAGTTATCCTGAAATTTGAATTTGAATCTGCTTTTTTTTCAGGCTATACCAAGGAAGGACTGGACAGGTATGGATTTAATACAAAAGGTTATGATGTCACTCACTGTAACTATCTTTTCAATGGACCTTTTGCTACACTGCAGTCTTTCACAATATGGGAGATACTGTCTCAGCAAGACAAGGGATTTCTAACGTCTATACCCAGAATGTGTCCACAGCTGAACTCTGTGAATCCTCAGTGGTCTAGTCAGTTCTGGATGGGACAAGTCAGAGATGTTACCTGTAAGTATGGTAAACTTGTATAGAAAGGAGGACTATTTGTTAGTTTTTATGTTATTTTTTTTGGTTGTATTTTGGATTGATTTTGTTCAGTATGGTATAACTCTTCGATATATCTGCCAATGAAAAGGTTATGTTCGTCCAGAGGTTGGACTTGTTGGTAGAGTGGTTGAACTATTGATTAATGAAGTTGAGATTTTGACTGCCAGTTTTGCTTGAGGGTTCTCACTGATAACGCCAGCTTGACCTTTAAGGATTGTTTTCCATCGCTGGTTAAATTATTGGATATTGACAACTTTAGTTCGGTTTACACTAATAAACTGCAAAGCGATTTATGTACAGCATGAACCCATCCAAAGATGTCAATATCCAATAATGTAAAAAACAATAGAAAACAATCCTAAAATGTATAAGAGTGGATTTTTGTCTATTCGAAATCCTTGGGGTAATGTCATCTGCAATTAAGGTGGGAACTTTGAATGTTTGTCTGAATACCATTGAACGTTTTGAAAGCAGATAGTCTTTTTTAAAACAAGGCTAGATCCCTTTAGCAGCTCAAATGGCTGACTTCCTATGTATAATTCCTGTAGCAAATGTCTAGGATGATTTCGTACATGTCATCAACAAAGGCATATTCTAATATGACATGCTTTAAAGGCTTTGAGACCACAACTGTGGTAAAAAAATGATTTATCTATGAGCAACACACGCTGAAAAGGGCGTGTTTTAAATGGCTGTTCCAATTACAAAACTGTAACTCCCACCGGAAAGCTATTGCATATGACGTATAAATCTTATAAATAGCGACGCGCGCTATAATTATCCGTTGCAATATATTGTGGGTTACATTGACGGAACAGCCAGTTTATGGCGGAAATGATGTTTTCTATAGGTACGAAAATATTATAAATGTACTCTAATTGTCTTATTAGAATAGAAATAATTCATGGAGGCTGTGATTTATCATTGTTTTACCACGGGATGACCATTTATGTCGTTATTTTATCACTTGCTATCACTCGGGAAAAAATAATACGACATAAATGGTCACCCCGTGGTAAAACAATGATAAACCATAGCCTCCGTGAATTATTTCTTAAATATAAAATATTGACGTGTTATCATTTAGACATTTTTTTATTTTAGCACTATAAAGATACAGTATGGAATAATAAAAGAATGCAAGGAAAACGATAAGCGCAAGGAGATGTAACTTTTAGTATAGACATGTTTATTATTTTAAAAATATTTACATTTGATCTTTTTATGCTAAACAATAATTATTCAGTTCACATGTATAGTAACACTATCACTTACAATATATTATCTGATATATTTTAGCTTTGGTACCAGTTCAGACACCAGTATCACCATTAATGCTTCCGTCATCTAGATTCTGTTTTGATACAACCTCTTTTTTGTCACCCTGTAATTGTGACAGAATAGCCAGGTGTACCATCAACCCATGTCTGTCTGCTACCTGTCCTTCATACCCTGAGGCCAATTGTCTCATTGACTTCTGTGTGGAGTGTAAGGCTGTGTGGTACCTTAATGGAAGAAAGGTCAACTGCATAGACAATAGAGGTAGGAGGACACTGAGAATGGATAGAAATTTCCAGAATTAGAAATTGTGTTCATATATTATACTATATTAGACAAATGGCCTTTTTGTCCTTGATTTCTGGATTTATAGTGATCTTTTAGATATTCATCCAAGCATCAAGTTTGTGACTTTTGTACGAAAAAATGTTGGAAACATATTGGCTTTTCATGGAACCAGAATCAGTTATTGTAATTCACACAATGTCTGTTCAGAAAACAACAACAACAAAATATTTGTAATGTTGAAATGTCATCATGATTAATCCTTATTTTTAAATATTAAATTTATTTTTTGGCAGAATTCTGTACTTTTTTCTAGATTTTTGTCAACCAAACCCATGCTTGAATGGAGGTTCCTGTGTACCATCAATATGGTCCAATGAACGCCATCTAGTGACATGTGAGTGTCCACCCGGTTTTGATGGCCCCAGATGTCAACATGAAGCATTAGAAGTCTGTACTTTACCAAAGAGCTCTGGTATGACCCCCCTCACAGTTTATGTTTTAGTTGTGAATGCAGTGATATAATTTTTTTGCTATTACATTATATCTTTGCTATATAATCAGAGTGTAGAATTTTCTCACGTATACAAAACATTGAAGTTTGGTTATTGCCTCATGCAGTTTGAAATTCCTTAAAAATGTACATTTTTGAAAACAGTTTTGTTATATCCAGTATCATCTGATTAAAAGTGGTAACTCAACTTTACCAGAGTTTCAAAAATGTAACAGTTACTTTCACTTAGTAGAAGGTTCCACTTTGGTACTTAGACTTCTAAAAATAAAACTGTTAAGTGTGCAATAGCTGCAGAATTTTTTCTGAAATTAAAATTATGGTAGATTGACACTGTTAAGAAGTTGTTTGAAAGTTTATTTATTACTCAGGATCCTGTAACCAGAGAGTTGATAAATGGTATTACAACAATGCTACACAGCAGTGTGAAGAGTTCATCTATACAGGATGTGGCGGCAACTCTAACAGCTTTCCAACGTTCGAGTCATGTCAGTCCAGATGTATGATTGGAGCATGTTGCTACAGATATCCTTTGTTTAAAAATAGAATCACAGGGTATGATGAGAAGGGCTTTGACAGGTAAGATATTGTAATTTGTTTTTTACCTGTAATTAGTACAAAATTTTGTTGAAAAAAGTAAGCTTTCATTTACTTTATTTATTTGTTATTACACTTGATTTGTGTATTAAAGACTACATATACAAAGTTTAATTTTGTTGATTGTTGCCTTCATTAACAGCTAGAACAATACATGTTGACTTTTGCTGACAGGATAAATCAGTTGCATTACATGCAATTTTTTTCAGACAAAAAGGTCATTACATTTTTAATTGTAGTGCCAAATATCCCTGTAGTCCACATTAGACTACTAGTCCTGAAAGGCCAAATATCCCTGTAGTCCTCATTAGACTACTAGTCCTGAAAGGCCAAATATCCCTGTAGTCCTCATTAGACTACTAGTCCTGAAAGGCCAAATATCCCTGTAGTCCTCATTAGACTATAGTCCTAAAAGCATTGAATTCATACAGACTGTTCATTATCCATTCTAAGACATTGTATGAAATATAAGCTACAATATGCTCAAAAATACTATGCCTATTCACAAAAAAAAGACTTAAAATTAAAAGCAAGACCCTTTATTGTTTGTCTTTTTTTTTAAGAAAATGCCTGTTCTCACATTAAACATGTAAGTGAATTCCATAAATGACAAAAACAGTTTTTATATATACTGTTGTTTGACATTTAGATTTCTATATGTATATTGCATTAAATAAGTCATATGTTTTAGATTATTATACTCATACTGCTTGTAGTGGAGGGTCACAGAGTATCACACAAAGTAAATATATCACCTGAGACATAGTCCTTGTTATCTTTTTAATGAGTGTGATACCCTGGCATAACACCCTCACTTCCAGCAGTATGTGTTATATTATACTGAATACACTTTAAAATATATTTTGGGAATGCAATTTCCCAGTCAAAAATGTGTTATTTTGAGAAGATTGTGATATATCGGGTTGATCTATTGTGGTGATATATCGTTGCAATCAATTAGTCTATAATGTGGAGTTAATAAGAAATAGATTGGAATAACTGGTGTTTATTTAAGAAATAATTCATAGAGGCTGGGGTTTATCATTGTTTTACAACAGGGTGAGCATTTATGTCGTATTATTTTATCCTGAGCGATAGCATGCCGCTATTTATAAGATTACTATGTCATACGCAATAGCTTTTCGGTGGGAGTTACAGGTTTGTAATTGGAACAGCCCTTCAAAAACTCCCTTCTCATCGCGTGTTGCTCATACATAAATTATTTTTTTACCACAGTTGTGGTCTCAAAGCCTTTGAAGCACATCATATTAGAATATCTAATAAACACTTAAGATCATATAATTTTATAACCTTGGTATCTTTGATGACATTTTATTTTTCTGTGTTTAATTTGTAAAAGATTTTGATCTGGTTTTCTTGATATGGTTTGTTTGTTATTGTAAGATATGGATTCAGTGTCAAAGGCATTAACAAAAGAAATGAGAAGAGAACCTATAATAACAGCATAGCAACAGGGAACCAGATTTACAACAGTAATGGCTATGACAGACAAGGTATACTTACAATGTTTTAGTATGAGAACTTTATATTTATGATCCATCTGTGTCCTTCCATCACCTCGTCAATCATAGATTTGTCTGGAGCATATTTTCAAATTTTATGATATATTGATTTCAAAATTGGTTGGTTAGATCTTAATGAGTGCAGTACACAAGAATCATTACTCTGCCTACATGAATTGTTGAGTTATTTACCTTAGTTTATTTTGGTTCCCTAGAAAATAAGTTTGTTTGTTTTTGTTTGATGGGGTTTAACGTCAATTTCAGCAATTTTTCAGCTATATCATGGCGTCCAGTTTTTATTGAGGGAGGAAGCAAGAGAACCCGGAGAAAACCCCCGACCTGTGGTAGGAAAACTGGCAATCCTTAAGATTTAGATTAATTAAGATTGGAGTCGAGTACACTCTACCTGCAGTGAGAATCAAACCCCAATCTCATTGTTGACAGACCACGTGATCAATAGTAGATGAACTA
The DNA here is from genome assembly GCA_944474755.1 of Limnoperna fortunei. Taxonomy (NCBI): domain Eukaryota; kingdom Metazoa; phylum Mollusca; class Bivalvia; order Mytilida; family Modiolidae; genus Limnoperna; species Limnoperna fortunei. The sequence continues at coordinate 39,174,741 of OX104118.1, read as the reverse complement.
CCTTAACCACTTGGCCACCGAGGCCCCTCTAGAAAATAAGTTCTAACTCCTGGATGGATTTACGTCAAACTTGATATATATACTGTAAATTCAGACAGTTTTGTGATATTTTTAATATTGTGATTGACTTACGAATGCAATAATTAAACCTGCAATTCTGCTTTAGTTACCCCATTGACAAAGAGTGCACTTTAATACAGTGGCATAACATTCCCTGGGGCTCTACAAGGACTGTTTTAAAACATTAATGATTTTAAGAGAGATTTGGACCTAACTTGTGTCAGAATTTATTTTTTCTAATTGGAAATAATTTATTTGATGTTTGAAACAACAACCTGCTAATTGGAAATAATTTATTTGATGTTTGAAACAACAACCTGCTGATCTTTATAAAAATATTTCTATTTTCTCAGTTTGCATTAATAACAACATCCTTAAAGTCGAAACATTGTCATTTTGTCTGATTACGATAATCGTGCAATATAACACTTGCTTGGGACAATATTTCCCAATATTCATGCAATAACCCTATATTACATTACAAGCTTGTACTATCACAGAAATATCACTATAAGTCGTCAGGTGAACCAACATTTCATTTAATTTTCTTTTACAAATTAAGACTTTACTTTCAGGTTATAACAGGGAAGGTTATAACAGACTGGGATTGGACAGACAAGGTTATGACAAAGATGGGTATGACACGGGAGGTTTTAGTATCCTAGGTTATAGTAAAATAGGAGAATTTGATGGAATTATTGAGTATGATAAAGATGGCTACAATGTTGAAGGATATAATAGGTATGATTGAATGTCTAGACTATGGTTAGAATTTGACACCAGGGTTTTGAAAATTAAAAAAAAAGTTTTTAGCATGCTTTACTAAACTAATGTGTCCATTTTAAAATCATAAAGAAAAATTTTGAGTACATACCTTCCTATTGATCAAATTGTATAGGTGAAACAACAAACCCACTATTATTTTATGACTTAATACATAAACAAACACCTTCATTACAGTTTTTAAACCCCCTGCAAACTTGTTTGGGGGGGGTATATTGGAATCACCCTGTCTGTTTTTCTGTCTGTCTGTCCACATCCCTTGTAAGTGCAACTCCTCCTAAACCACTTGGTAAAATTTGATGAAACTTAGCATAAAGGAAGTACATTATATGTAGATGTGCATGAAGGATTTTTATTGACCTCGGATATCAGGGAGATAATTGGACTTGAAAGCGAAGCTGGGGTATCTCTTTGTGAGCGTGCTCACAGTCCACACTTGTCACAACTGCTACAAACTAAGTACAGTACAATATGAGGCACAACTTGTTACATTATTGATACTGAGACATGGAATCGGTAACATATTTTATTTCTGTAATATTTCTAGATATCTATTGCATGCAAACTAGCACCTGGGAGGTCATAACCTTCAGTAAACTTAACAGGTAGATAAATCCAACTGCTTTGTGCATTTGGCTCGCTAGACCACTTTGTAAAAAAAATTTATGCTTATTCTTTAGGGCTGGATATAACTGTCAAGGTCACAACAGAAATGGGTATGATATTTTTGGATTATCGTATGGATATAATCATAAATGCCAATCTTATACATTGAGCCAGTGCCAGGCAATTGAAAACAAGGAAGATCACCAAGTTGTGTCCTTCAGTCAAGGTCGTAAATGTACAGATGTCAACTGTGGTGCGTCTTGTGGTTGTACCTATGGCAACAGAACATACAGCATTGGTTCAAAGGTTAATATTGGTTGTCAGGAATGTGTATGTGACAGCAAAGGTGTTCTGCGATGTGTTTGCCTCAAAACCTACAATAGGAAAGAAGTTAGGGAACTGACAGACGAAGAACTTAGAAGATTTCAAAATAATGTTAGAAGACTTGCCACGGAAACTGGATGTCCTTCTCGATGGTTTAACATTGCTAGAATGTATGCCGACCATAAGCCACAGGCTGTAGGTAATGATGCCTTCTTACCTTGGCATAGATATTTCTTGCGTTATGTTGAAAGAGAACTTCAGGAATTTGATTGCGATTTAACCATACCTTATTATGATTGGACAGTAGATGCTGGCTTAATCGATAAATCGATCATTTGGTCAAATAAATATTTTGGTGGTAATGGTGAGGGTGTGACTGGTTGTGTTCCCTCTCACCCATTTAAGGGGTATAATCCTCAATACTGGATGCCCTGCTTGAGAAGAAGATTCAACAAGGATATCCATCTGCCAGATGCAGTTAACTTACAGCTAGCATTAAATGATCCTTCATACACAAATTTCAGATTACAAATGGAAATTGCCTCTCAGCTGTTTCAGATGTGGGTTGGAGGGCACATGACCTCTGACTTGAGTCCATATGATCCAGTATTTTTGTCTCATATTGCTTTTATTGATAAAATTTGGGATACCTGGCAGAAGGAGCATAATAATGGATTACTTCAATATCCCGATGTGAATCGCTACGTTCCAATGTCCCCATTCCATGCTACACCAGATGATGTTATAGACTCGGAATATCAGATGTGTGTTACATATGTACCCCTTACAGAAGGTCTGTTGTGCAATGTAAGGATTCCTATATTTGGTTATAATATAAATGGATATGATCGTCATGGTTACAATCGAGAAGGATATGACAAAGATGGGTACGATGTCAAAGGTTATGATAAATCAGGTCAGTTTGATAACCGTGGCATATATGATATTCATGGATATGATCGTTTTGGCTACAGTCGCCACGGATTTGACAGATCAGGATTTGATAGATTTGGATTTTATATTGACATGTACAACTTGGATGGCTTTGATGCAACTGGGTTAGACAAGTGGGGTTTTGATAGATATGGTTTTGACACCAATGGCGTTACACCATTTGGATTTCATAAGAATGGTAGCTGGATTTTTAATGATTACAAAAATATATTTGATTCTTATGGCTACAATCGTTATGGTTACAACAAATTTGGATTTGACAGAGACGGTTATGATATTTTTGGTTTCAATTCAAAGGGTTTTGACTTCAAAGGCTGCAACAATTATTTCTTAGGACCAGTGTATGTGATAATCAAACGCTGGGCAGAAATCCAACTGGAAAAGGCAGATAACTTGACAATTCGCGTGATTGTACGAGTTTGCCCTGCTGTCAGTGTGTATCCTACATGGAAATATACAACTAATTGGTTGCAAAGAGGCGATCAGGTGTTCCTGATAGAGAAATTACAAGCAGAACATTTGAGACAACATCAGTATGATCCAAATTACATGCCTAGAGCTTCCAGTGTGACTGATGAAAGGATTTGGCTACCAATTGAGCCAGATAAAAGGTTTGCTGTTATCTTATTATTTGTGCTAAAATTAGTTCTCTTATTCTCCTTGTTTTTAGGGTTTTTATTTTGCTGTTGACAGTTTATACATGGCCCTATAGTTACAAAAATGTTAATTTATTTTCATGTTTTGATCTGATCTGGCAATATAACAATTAGTCCCATACTGAATGGGACAATAAAACTAATTTCATTATAGCCTTCTTGTAGTAGAATTGAATGCTCAAACAAGTTTAGCAAATTAAGACATTGAATTTTTTATTGTCTGTTTGTCCAGCATAAGTTGATATAATTTATTTAGCTCGATTGCCACCCTTATATAGAGATAAATCTAGCTTGATTGCCACCTTTGTTCAGCGATAAATCTAGCTGATTGCCACCTTTGTTCAGCGATAAATCTAGCTTGATTGCCACCTTTGTTCAGTGATAAATCTAGCTTGATTGCCGACTTTGTTCAAAGATAAATCTAAATCGACTGCCACCTTTGTTCAGAGGGACGTGAGAATTGTAAAGATTTTCTCCAATAAAGTGAAGGAATTAAGGCTTTAAATTGACTTATTTATAAAATGGGTTATCAAAATTGGAAACAACTGAGCATGAATAGAAAGTAGAGATAAGGGCAGCAAATAAAAATAGGCACACTATAATGATAGATTTAATGGGCTTTTATGCTTTCTGTTACTTTCCTTCTATTTTGGGGCAATCAGTTAAAATGTCAACACCAGACATTCTGTTACCTCTGATAATCTTTGTTGATCCAAGTTACAGTGTTAATGACTTTTTTAAGATCTAACAACAATGTGCAGGCTTTTCATCTGGTAGTCTGGCTGTCTTTTCCTGTGAGAACTGGATACCATGCTATAGCTGTAAAAGTGCTGAAAATAGCATTAAACCTTAATTGTTTAAAGAAAAAAAGTTTATTACAAATAAATTATATATTTTACATGCTTCAATGAGCTATTTCAAGCCTAATATTATCATTTTTTCAGGTTATGCTTTATCACTTATTATTACTCGAAGTGTCCTTTTGGCCAATTTCCAGTAACATGTAACCGTGACCTGTGTCAAGACCGGCAGTGTCCAGGTATGAATTTTTTTAATGATTAAAATAATGTTACTTGGTCTGCAAATATATAAAACAGTACATTGCAATATACCAAAACAAGTGTTGGAAACATTGTTGCTGAGATAATGTTATATTTTGTCTATGAGGACTATTTCAAAACACAAAAATATAAAATAGTTAGAAGAAACTTCATATATAAGTTGTTATGGATACCTTAACTAATTTTAATGGAATCATACTTGTAAGAGAACTTTATTCTTTATTGTGTGGTTAGTATTATTGAATAAATATATGCCTCCCAACCCCCATACAAATTTGTCGTGGATTACCCTAATCTTTTTTGTTTTCATTTGACAATATTTACATTAAGTATGTCTTTCATCCTATATCTTGGATGTCTATTGGTTCAAACCGTTACAGATGATGCAGAATCATTCTTGCATTGCTCAATGAAACCAGTAACCATGAAGGAGCACACGCTTCCTGTACGACGTCCATAGTAAACTAACAACGCTGAGTAATTAAATCAACAAAAATACATTGTGCATGATTTAAATCTGGACCCAGGCATTTTTTAAATGAAATGAAATGTCAATATAAGAATTGAATGCATTCTTTTTAAGTTTCATTGATGTATGAAAACGTCAATGAAACTTCAAAAGAATGCACCCAATTCTTTAATAATTTGATGACAAAACAATAGCCTTCATGGATGCTAACATTGATATTGTATAACTTAGACTTTATAAACTGCTGATCACAAGTGTGACTAGTATTTAATTTCTTCCTTGCAGGAATCCCTGATGCTGTTTGTAGAGTTAATCCATGTGGAGGCTGTTCTGTTGAATGGTACAGTGTTGTGACAGGCAAGACTGTTCAATGCAGCGGTAGGTGTCTGACTGGTCTAATTTTACCATAGGGGACCCACCAACTATACAAACATGTACTACTTACCTTAAACCTAACCCTAACCTTAAGCTACCCCTAACTTACCCTAACCCTTACCTATTATGATTTGGGTCCTTTAAATGTGGTGGGTCCCCTAAAGTAAGTTAGGCCATCTGACTGTTATATGCTGTGACCTTACTTTGAATGCAGTGATATACATGTAATGCCCAGATTGTAAAAGTATTGAGTTTTTATGGCCAGTGTTCATATGAGTGGTATTTATTTAATGACCTAACTGTTAAATGCAGAAGTATGTAATGACTTTGCAATATGGGGCCTGACTGTTCTGTGCAGTGGTGTGTTTTTCAGATTTAAAAAATTAAATTATATAAATAAACTTGGGGTGAGTGGGCCAAAAAAAAATTCTTTGAAATTGAGAAACCTGAGTAGTTGTAAAATCTGACTAAAACATCCAATGCTTGACCATTGAACATTCTTTAGTACCAAATGCTTGACCAGTGAACATTTCTTTATTTTTCACTGTTTCTTTTCAGGTTGTATTGATGAAAGAGGTATAGATCGTGCTGAGGGTGCATCGTGGAGAAAGTCATTATGTGAAGTTTGCCATTGTCAGGTATTTCTTGACAAAATTTTGATAAAAGGTTGATGAAACAAATACTGAACTAATAATATTTTTATTGACAATAATGTTGTACCCTTTTGATCATTGGGTAGTTCAGTATGTAATTATTAGCTCCCTTGATATCTGGTTAAGGAATGTTTATATTGATGACATTGATGCATTAAGCAAGTAGTTATGACTAGACCTTAGTACTAACCAGTAGTCTGATTGCTGCTCTTCAGTTTAAATATATGAAATCATATCGAATTAGAGGCCTATAGGCCACAACACTTAATGGTACATCAAGCCTGGGTGTAAGAATTTTGTTTAGCCATAATTACATCTTTGAATTAATTAAATAAACTCAAATATGATCAGATGACAAAAAATGTAGGGCCTTTGAAAAAGATATGATGTGCCAACAAAAGTGTTTCAATATCTATTTTATATTAAATCAGAGTTCATTTAGTTCATGAAATAATATCTTAGTTTTCCTATCAGCTCCTGTTTGAAGAAGGACCAGACTTTGAATTGATCACATGCAGAATTTCTTTCCCCCTAGCTGAAATTAACAAACATTGGTTAAAATAAGTCCTGAGATATCGATTTTAAATTTTGACATCATATTTAAACAATTTTCTAATTCAGTCCCCTATAAAGAGGACATGGCTCATAAGTTGAACAAACTGATTCGATTGAAATTCCCTCAATAGAAAATGGACTCCATGATATAGGTGGAAATTGCTTACAGTGGCGTTAAACTCCATTCAGCCAACCAATCAACCAATCAAATTACTTTTCTATTGTAGAACAGTGTATCAAATTGTACGATGGTGCAATGTGAACCAGCCAGATGTAGATATCCTATACAATCTCCTGGCCAATGTTGTCCTTCTTGTGAAGGTAAATCTTTATTGGAAATTTCTGTTACAAATTTTATGATATGATTGATTTTATAGTAATAAATATTACAGCAAAAAACAAAAATAGTAACACAAGGTTCGAACACTTTTGCAACATTGACATCTGTCTATTATTTTGTTGTATTGGTTAATCAAATTTTCTTTAATTTCTCAAAAGGTAGTATTGTGCCAATTAAATAATTGTATGTTTTCCCAAAATTTTTACCTTTTATGCAGTTGAAGAGAGAAACTGTACAAGCAGATTTAATTTGTAATAAACCAATGCAACAGAATATTCCTAAGTGCTATGTTGACAACTTTTTTTAAAATTTCAGGTGGATGTTTTTATGAAAATAGAATCTATGTCAGTGGAAGCACATTTGTTCCAGCTTCCTCGTCATGTCAAAAATGCATGTGTGACCGTGGTGATGTAACTTGTCAAAGGAAACCATGTCCAGATATTGGCCGATGTACAAGTGTTGTTACCTTAGATGGTGAATGTTGCCCTACCTGCATGGATTGTGGTAACAGGGCCAATGGAACGAGGTGGAGAGATGATCCATGTAAACATTGTAGTTGTATTGTGAGTGTTTATAGTTTTTATTTGTTGTCTCGTTGTAACATTTTAATTTTTTGCTAAGTTACAAACTCATGGAGATGATTTAAACAATCATACCTAATATCAGGTAATAGGAAAGACTTGTCGGTTTCTTTTTATTAATGAATAATACATTGGATAAATAGAAAAACACATTCGGGGTTCATATAAATATTATATTAATATGAACATTAATAATCCAGTAAGTTGTCTTATCGTGTTTTCTTATGTATAATTATGTGTATCTATCTATTATGTTCTTTCCCTCTTTTTTGTACAACTCTCATTGCTCCCGGTGGGCTCCTGATTTGGAAATAAAAGATATGTTATGTTATAATTTCTTTTATAAATGCCCCTGTTACCCAGAGGCGACCACTAACTAAAGACCACATGACATAAGTGTTTTTTAACTGAAATATATCCCTCACCAGAGGTCACTCCTCTCTGGAGGCCACATTTTCTTTGCAGAATGATGATCTGTTGAGACAGGGCTTACTGTATTACATATTATGCACAAATTTAGAAGAGAATTGACGACAACTTACATTTAACCCTAATACAAATTGTAAATCTGTAGTTTGCTATTTTGATGATAAGAAAAATAGCAAGGAAACCAACAGATTAAGGGACGGTAAGAAATTCAAGCTTAGACAAACACACAAAATGAAATCAAAATTTACAATGAAGAGAGAAACAGATTTCTAATAAACACCATTTTTGCACTTGCATGAGAAAACAGTTTCAGGTAAGTCAGTGTGTTCGGCAGTTTCATTTGACTCAATGTGCTCAGCAGTTTCAGGTACCTCAATGTGCTTGGCAGTTTCAGGTAACTCAATGTGCTCTGTAGTTTCAAGTAACTCAATTTGCTTGGCAGTTTCAGGTAACTCAATGTGCTCTGCAGTTTCAGCTAACTCGATGTACTTTGCATTTCTTTAATTTATACCATTGAACTTATGTTTACACTTTTTCAAATTGCATCATTCATACCAAATATCGAACACTGTGAATTCTTTTTTATTCATGGGGTACCAATTTTCGTTGTTTTCGAGGGTAGGCTGATCCACGAATTTAAGAATCCAACGAAATATTAACTCTTTGGTATTGTTATTATAGATGTGGGCTACATTTTACAATGCTCTATGTCATTGAAGTGTATTTTTAATAGGTTGCAAGAGCCAATCTTTGATTAATCTACCAGATAAATACCTTGGATATCAAAGTCAATCATTAAAAATATCTCAGATAAGTTTTTGTCATGTTTATTTGGTGAAAGTCAAATGATTTCATATGTTTTTGTTCAAGTCAGTTATACTTCCGGTTAATGAAAATGGTTTTTGTAAAGTGTTCATTTTATGTGTACAGACGTGTTGTAATGTATCTTGTACGTTTTCTAATAAAAAAAAGAATAAATTTTGTACGGGTAAAAAATTAATCAATCTATTGTTTCTATCAAATTTATAATCATGTCTTGTCAAAACCCGACTGAAGCCATAAAAATTTCACTACCGTTATATAAACACTCGTAGGGTAGTTTCAAACAAAATTAATTCCTTCGATCACCATAAATCAATTAAATGTCTAGCAGGTGTTATTTTAAAGGTGTTAAGATCACAAAATTAATCAAATCAAATAAGGATTGATAAATATTGAAATTTAAAAAAACCAGTTTATTTTCGTTAGATAGTTTTAAAGCTTAAAGATAAATAGATAATAAAAATGAGACCTACCTTTACAGCTTAATGAAGTTGAATAATCACAGCTCGTTAACACATTAATTAATGATAATTAAATAATTATAAAGAAATTTTTTTCTGGCATATGTTTATTTAAGTAAACAATTTACTTATATCTCTTGATCATCTTTATTAGGTTGTGAAAATCGATATCTTTATTAAACACTTTCATGTGCCGACTCTAAACGAGTACAGCCAAATACCACAAAAAAATTGTCTTCAAAATTACAAATCCATGAATTTACGAATCCACGAACTTGCCATTTGGGGTAAAACCACGAAAATTGATACCCATGAATTTAAGTACTTTCACAGTATGTATTATAATTGAAAACATAACTTAACTAATGAACAAGTAAAATTGTGTGCAAATTTTATTTTGTCATGATTTCCAGAATGGAGAAGAACAGTGTCATGCCATCAGATGTGACCGTCCTGATTGTAAAAATCCACACACTCCCCCTGGTGAATGTTGTCCAACATGTGTTTGTAAGTACCATATATACAATGGCATACAATAGAAACTTCACAAACAACATTTTATGCTTCTTTAAATTTCATAACAAACAAACAAGCAAATAAATTAAGCAATTCTTGTATTTTCAATGTTGTTTACAAACATTTGTAAAGTGTTTTTAACTAAAATATACCCCTCACCAGAGGTCACTCCTTCCTGGAGGCCAGTGCAGTGTTTGTTGGTATTTCATTAGTTTCGCATGTAACTTTTTATTTGTGACATTTTCAGCATGTTACTTTGAAGGAAAAGTAATTCAGGATGGAGAGGACTTCCGACCAGATCAGTGTACTTCCTGTAGATGTAACCATGGAAACATGGACTGTTCCAAACAAGAATGTCCCCCTCTGACGTGTAATAATCCTGTGTTTCCTCCCAGTTCTTGCTGTCCTATTTGTGATAGTGGTAAGTTAAATGGAAGTGATTTTGTTTTATTGCAGCATTCATGGATTTCCATTTTTCATCACCATTAGAAATATTTGTTTTTAGAACAAAAAAATTGATTTTGATAGCCCCGCTCGACAAAGTCTGGGGTATATAGTGGTCCTCATGTCCATCTGTTCGTCCATCCACATTTGGTTTCCGGATGATAATTCAAAAAGTTTACATCTGTTTTGAATGAAACTTGGGGATATTGTTATATATCTGGTTGGTAAGAAGCCTATTGATTTTGGGGGAAAACCGTCAAATTTCAAGGTTGCAGTCCACAAAAAACATTAGAAATTTTTACAAAAAAGTTGTTTCCGGACAATAACTCAAAAAGTTTGCATCTGATTTGAATGAAACTTTAGGATGTTATTATATATAAGGTTGGTAAGAAGCCTATCGATTTTGGTGGAAATCCTTTAAATTTCAAGGTTGAAGTCCTCGAAAAACAGTAGAAATTTTTAGAAAAAAGGTTTTTTCTGGACAATAACTCAAAAAGTTTGCATCCTATTTGAAGGAAACTGAGATATTGTTAGATATATTATGTTGGTAAGAAGCCTATCGATTTCGGGGGAAATCAGTCAAATTTTAAGGTCAGAGTCCACGAAAAACATTAGAAATTTTTATAAAAGTGGGGGTATCAGTGATTGCTAGATCGACTTTGTCTAGTTTATTTGTCTAAGATGAATGTTTTATATAGTTCTAACATCAGTCTGTTGTGGCACACCTCTGTTGAGCTGTCTTTCTATACATCAAGAGGGGATGCCTTGACCAAATTGAAAAAAACTATGCATTATTTGTTGCAATGGAAAAATAGCGCCATTTTATTTTTGAGATAAGTACATTTTGTTATTCCCAAGTTGTGGGACATTAATGATAAAACATGCAATTTTTGTATTTGTCTTCATTTCACAAAGCCTTAATGTATTTGATAGGTGTTTAATTAGAAATGGTTCTAGGCAACAAGCATATCATGATCTCAATGTTCAGTTGTTTATTAAACTTGTATTACCCAGTGTTTTCGTTAAGAACCGGCCGCCGGCCAGAATGTCCGCCTCAGTGAACTTCCTGGCCGGTTCAAATTGTGTTTCCAAAAAAAAAATATTGTGCAATTTTTCGTTTATTGAGTTTCAAGTTCGATGTTTTCACGCAGAGATTATTTTAAGCGTAAATAAACTACTTCCTTGTTGTTGTGAATGACGCTAGCCCTATAGTCTCCGGTATCGATTTTGTCATTGGTCATTTGTAATTTGGATTTTGATTGGCTGTAATTGTTTAATTCTCCGTCGCAGTGGCGTTTGAATGCAACAGAATCCATGTCAATAAGTCATGATGAACAATGACATTGATCAAAAAAGCAAACTGGAGGACTATCGTAAATAATACCATGAAACGGAGTATCAAAGATTTTTTTAAAAACGTTCAAAATAAAAGGTCGAAAGGTGAATATAAAGATTTAAATATATATTTGATCATTGTTGTTCGTTTGTTTAATAAACATGCATGATCACCGATGGCACCATTTAAATTTTGACAGTAACTAGTTAGTTGAATCTCGTCAATCATCAATAACATGCCGGGGTATGACATAAAAAAAAAATAATAAAAAATCATCGATCTTTCGTGGCAAGAAGAGGTTCCTTTAGAATAAGGGGAACCGAACTGCCCTCCTTTTTCCACTTTTTCTTCTTATAAAAATAAAATATTGCCAAATCTGTCAAGTCAGTCACGGCAGTGCCCTCTTATAATAAATTCACATTTTTGGGGCAATATATGCTGTCCAATTCTTCTGTTTTTTGCTCAAACCATCAAGAGGGGGTGATTTTTAATAAAGTTTACTTGGCATGAATGCAGTAGTATCAACTATAGCATGTATAGGTCACCAAATAAAACTGAAAGCATATAGCCTAGGATAAATCTTTTATGTAAATATGTTGTCTTGATATGTTGTCTTTTTAAGGTATTGTACCAAGGATCTAAGGACACATGGGAGAGTTCAACATAATTTTTTATAAGTATCTATTGTATAATTAATTGATATTGAAATTATCAGATCTGTACTGAACTCTCCCATTTGTCCTTTGGATCCTTGATTCACATCAGACTGAAATCAGGTTAGTTTTGCTGAAGTTTTTGTGTCTTGAATTGATGTACTGAGATGATAAATTGACAATTGTAATTTGTTGTTTCTCATTGCTGCATGTGTATAATCACAGTGACACTGCAGGTTGCTGTTGTTTAGAAGACTCAGACTCTTTTAATTGAAAAGGAAGGAAAAAATAATCACACAAGTCAGTGGACAAAGCTTAAGCTGTGCAAGATGCATGTTTCATTTCAAGAAAAGATGTGCATTAATGTGTAGAAACATGTAGCAAGGGGTACTGTACAAACATACCAAAGAAATAATATATGATAGTGATCTAAATTCAACTTAATTTGTCCAAGATGTGCAGTAATAAGAGTACTGATTCTGTGAAATCAAACAAACAACAAGTTACAACTGAAGCATTTTAATATCAGTAATTGTAAATATACAAACATGTAGGAGAAAAAACATACATAATTTCACTTATTCAGATATCTGAATTTGACTTGAAAATCGCTTCAGAATGCAGGATTTTGCATCCTTGATTTCAAAATTTGAGCCTGCTCAACTGAAATAAAGTGAAAACACTGATTACCAGTAGTTAAGAAAAAATTGTGCTGAAGCATAATCACTAGCACTTGAATGTGTTTAATTCATTTTTTTGTTCAGTAAGGATAGATTAAGATAGTTTTTTCTCATTGTCAGAGAAAACATAATCAAATCCTCATCCAAGCATCTCTGATGGGAAGGATAAGAGGTATTCTGTGAGGAAGCCAGAATGTTGTTTTATTTGACATAGCAATATTTCTGGAGGGAGTACATGGAGGTAGTCGAAATGTAACAGTGGTTTTTATACCACAGGTGTGTTCAAAATTAAATTACTGTCAAACACAGGTTCATCTGTAACCTGATATAAAATTATACAAAATTAAATAAGGCCATGTAAAAAAAATCATTAGCTTCTCAGGCCACTTTTCAAATTTTTTGATGAGGCAGGGAGGAGTCTTTTTTTTTTCCAAAAAATTGTTGCTTCTCAGGCCATTTTTCATATGTTTTAATGAGGCAGGGCGGCTCTTTTTTATACCCCCCGCTTGAAAAGCGGGGGGTATATAGTGTTCATGGTGTCCGTCCGTCCGTCCGTCCTTCCGTCCGTCCGTCCGTCCGTCCTTCCGTCCGTCCGTCCGTCCGTTACACTTTCTATTATTTGCAACTCCTCCTACACCACTGAAAGGAATTTGATGAAACTTACACAGAATCTTTGTCTCATAGTGCCATTGTGCAGGAGATATTTAACATTTTGATCGGAATGATATTTGGGGTTTCCCATAGAAAAACATGGACTTTGTCATTGACCTAAGGGGGTCCCTATCTCTTATGTGCAACTCCTCCTACACCAATGAATGGAATTTAATGAAACTTACACAGAATGCTTGTCACATAGTGCCATTGTGCAGGTGATATTAAACATTTTGATCGGATCGATATTTGGGGTTTCCCATAGAAAAACATGGACATTGTCATTGACCTAAGGGGGGCTTCATCTCTTATGTGCAACTCCTCCTACACCACTGAATGGAATTTGTTGAAACTTACACAGAATCCTTGTCACATAGTGCCATTGTGCAGGAGATATTTATTATTTTGATCGGAATGATATTTGGGGTTTCCCATAGAACAACATGGACTGTCATTGACAAAAGGGGATACCCATTTCTTATGTGCGACTCCTCCTACACCACTAAATGGAATTTGATGAAACTTACACAGAATGTTGTCACATATTGCCACTGTGCACTAGATATATAACATTTCGATTGGAATGATATTTGGGGTTTCCCATAGAACAACATGGACTGTCATTGACAAAAGGGGATACCCATTTCTTATGTGCGACTCCTCCTACACCACTAAATGGAATTTGATGAAACTTACACAGAATGTTGTCACATATTGCCACTGTGCACTAGATATGTAACATTTCGATTGGAATGATATTTGGGGTTTCCCATAGAAAAACATGGACTTTGTCATGGACATAAGGGATACCCATCTCTTATGTGCAACTCATTCCTACACCACTGAATGGAATTTGTTGAAACTTACACAGAATCCATGTCACATAGTGCCATTGTGCAGGAGATATTTAACATTTTGATCGGAATGATATTTGGGGTTTCCCATAGAAAAACATGGAGTTTGTAATGGACATAATGGGATACCCATCTTTTATTTACAATTCCTCCTACACCACTGAATGGAATTTGTTGAAACTTATACAGAATCTTGGTCACATATTGCCATTGTGCACTGGATATTAAACATTTTTATCAGAATATTATTGGAGGTTTGCCATAGAAAAACATGGACTTTGTCATTGACATAGGGGATGCCATTCTTTGGGGGATTGGGGAGGGTTACATGTATTATCTGCAATTTCGCCTTCACGTTTAACTAGATAAAGTTTCAATTTCATAATTAAGAACACCTGAATTTTCAAAGTAATTGTGAAGCGGGGGGTATCAATGGTGAGCATTGCTCACAGGTGTTTTTACTCTAGTTTTTTTCTGCCATGTACTTGTGGAAACTTTCATCATGCCTGAATTATTAAAATATAGTATCTGTTCTTATACACTGGTATATAAAAAAAGAAATTGAAGAATTCTGTTTTAATGGGAAATTAAAACCAACTTTTTGTATACATATTTGTTGTCTTCTTTTTGATATATGTACTGTAATTGGTAACCGAACCACTTGGAACGCAGACAACTCTGACTGTAGCAAGGACAGCTCGGCCCGTAGAAAACAGGACAACTTTGACCGCATTTATTTCTCATAATGTCATTAAAATATTAAAATACGTCCTGTTTATAATATTTATCCATATAACGTTGTAAATTTTTTCTAGTAAATTGAAATAGTTCTACTCGAATGTAAATTATACAGATTTAATTATATAAAAGTTAAATGTTAAGATGAGAAATGCGACACAAAAAACAACATTAAATTTTAAGAATTCAGAAAACACTCACATTTATCTATAATAATTGTGGCTTCAATTAATGTGATCGGTAATCATGTTGTTTCAATTTTAAGATCTGAAAGAATTTGAGCTTGTTTGTTTTCAAATAAGTGAATTTAGTGAAACTTAATTAGATAGAAACTTCTGTGATTCCAAACAAGTAGCTTGGTCAAGCATATAAGGCACAAAATATGCACCAAATTCAATGTTTTATGTTTTGTAACTTACATTTCCCCAATAGTTACATAGGGTTACATGCATGGAGTTGTCATGAAAATACTGTTGCATCAATATCTTTAAAGGACAATTCAGTTGTATTTCAGTCTGGTCAACTGCTGTACAGTTAATAAAATAAACGTCTGCAGTTAACAATAACAAACAAAAATTTAATTTTTTTACATGACAATATAGATTTCTTGGAACATAAATTATAGGACAACTCGGACCATATATGAATAACACGGTCCGACTTGTCCTATTACGGTCCGAGTTGTCTCGCATTCCTGCAATGGTATAATGGACCTCGTAATTAGGCAGCGGCATCGGCTGTGTAGCCTTCATATTTGACAATGGCTGCTGCAGCGTTAGCTTTAATTGATTCTAACAAGTCCCCAAGCGTACTCCGTCATAAAATCGCAATGAATTGTCCACGGTATTATCATTTTTCCTCCCGAGAGGCCTTGGCATGACAAAGACGATGCCATGCTGACGGAAGTTAAACAAACGATGTATATTTAAATCACCATACCACGTGATAAAGCGTGTTAAAGAAAACGTTTCGATGATTGTTAAAATCATAAATTTTCCCGGTAACGGAAACAGATGCGAAAAATTTCCGGGGCGGGACGCAGAATTGCCTTTTTAAAATTTTTTTTTTGGTATGATAAAAAACGTCGAATGCTGCGGGTAAATGGGACACGCGGCGGGGCCTGAGAAGCTAATAATTTTTTTTTTTGGCCTAAATATAATTAATTGTTTTTTATGTCTTGTAGGATGTGATTATGACATGAAAAGATTTACACATGGAGAGCTTTTTATTGCAAGTTACGATCCCTGTTTGAACTGTTCCTGTCAAAACTCAATTGTAAGATGTATTCCAATCCACTGCATGTTGTCAGATTATCCATGCAGGCAACCAATTAGAAAGGGAGCAAACTGTTGTGATTATGAATGTCCAGGTAGGTTGCTGGTTTCAAATATTCAAGCAAATTGTTTGTTTTATATGCTTGAGGGTACTAAATTCTACCTTCGTATAATGTTTAAAGATTTAAATGCAGTTACAATGAAACCCTTACTAAATAGACTAATGGTAACAGTTAGATATAAATAGAATGGGATTTACTGGGAAATTGTGCTAAAGTTGTGTTGTGATATTTAGAGCTCTAGATGGTTAATAACTAGGGAAAAATTAAACTCAATGTTTTGTAATGAGTTGAGTACTTAACCTTCAGTTTTTTGAGATTGTGATAAAAAGGTGCAAATGTGGCTGGTTATTTACCTCAAATAAAAAGTACCAAGTTGAACACACTTACGGTCTTGAAATTGACATCAGGCAGTGGCAAAATCATGACAACATAATGACATGTAGCCTTCATTCTTGCTGTGTTTTTTCCCCAAAATATACTGTAATAGAGGAGAATATAAACTACATTTTGTTGGGTTTTTTTATTTGTTTGTTCAAGTTAACTCAATCTTTATCCTGTATCAGCACTAACAGTACACAACTAATTGCAGGATGTACAGACAACAATATTGAATACAAAGAGAGGGATGTTTGGCCTTCCTCATCAGATCCCTGTAAAGTTTGTGAATGCTCAGACGGAATAGTCAGCTGTCGTAATAAACAGTTATGTCAAGAACGATGTTCTCATGGAGTAACCAGAAGTGGAGAATGCTGTCAAGATTGCTCTAGTAAGACTTTGTATCCATATCTGTATATTGAATTTTCTGAGGTTGAATTTTTTACCTCTGGCTAGAAATTTTTCAGTAAAATACATAGCTCAAAACAATTTTTTTTATTCAACCATACCATTTGTGTAATCCGGTATAGATCAGTAGTCATAAGCATTATCTTCTGTCCATAAACAGTCATTTGACACTTCATTTGGACTTTCTGGGTTTGAGATATCTGTCAGAATTGACTCCTATTGTTCAATTTACATCTTACTTTGAACATAAACAGATCATTATGTGCAGACATCCTTGTAGGTAGGTGTTTTGATTTTTTTTTTTTTGGTTGCCTTTACTCGTTAAATTTTTCAATTATCTTCTCCTCTGAAACATTCAAGCCAATATTGTTTTGAATGTGCATTTACAAGATATTTGATACTAATGCACAATTCTTCTGTTGTTTTCTGGAACACATATATTGACCAGAGATTGGACTGCTAATGTAAAGATAATGTTATGTCAAGACAGACCTATAGTCATAGATTTCTGATTTGCTTTGTTCATCAGTTTATCTACATGGTTAATAAATCTTTAAAATAAAATAAAGATACCCTGCAAGATCTGACATGCTTTTTTAAAGTCATTTGAAATGTAATCATTCATATCATTGCAATTTTTTACAATGAATACCTACCATCCAGAAACAATTTCTTTCAATACAAAGTTTTATTGTTTCTTTTCTAGATTGTCTGTATGATGGAAGAGTATACAGGGACGGACAAACATTTATGCAACCTGGAGACAGATGTCAACAGTGTACCTGTTCCCGTGGTAACGTTAGATGTGAGAGGACAGGTGTATGTCCATCACTGACATGTAGAGTAACAGAGACACCACAAGGAGCATGTTGTCCAGTGTGTAAAGGTACGACATACATGTCATCCTTTAAAAAAACTATTTCAAAACCCAAAAATATGAAAAACGGTAAAAAACATGGTTTTACCCATCTTCTATCCTTTTGTCTAAATTTGAAATATTCCACCAAAAAAATGTAAAAATTAATATTCAAATATTTTCAAATATTCCACCAAAAAAAACGTAAAAATTAATATTCCAACATAATTTTGTACATTGAAAGCAATGAAAAATTATGTAATTATATCTTGTTATTGATTTTGTTTATCTGATAATTTAACAAGGTATCTTGGATAACAATAACCTGGTTAATTAGAGTAAATATTTACACAGGGTGAATAAAGATGATGACAAATTATTTGTTTGAAGTTCAAAAACAAATAAAAAACAACCTAAAAACCATTTGGGGGTCTTGGTTGTTAAAGTAGTTAGTTACCTACTATTGATCACATGCCTGTCAACTCTGAGGTAGCATGTTTGAATCTCACTGAGGGCAGGGTGTGCTCGACTCCAGGTTTTCACCATGTAATCCGGCTTCCTACCTCTATAAAAAATGGATGCCACAATATAGTTGAAAAATTGCTGAAATTAAGTGGCATTAAACTCAATTGCAACAAAACTCTTATTATGAATAAAAAGAGAAAAAAAAATAAAGTATTATTCCATCAAATATCACTAATACTGGACAAAAATTTATGATATATTATATTTTTTTTTCAATATGCAGCAGTTATAATTTGACAATTGAAGAGAGGATTTTTAGACATATATACGTGTCTTTTTTCTAGAACATGCAATAGAATAGCTCTAAAAGTGACATTTGTGAAATTATTTACTGTTACAGTATTGTTTTCAATGTTTTTTTTATTGCTACATATTATTAGCTCACCTGACCCAAAGGGTCAGTTTGAGCTATTCTCATCACTTTGCCTCCGTCGTCATTGTTGTCTATAAACTTTTCACATTTCAATCTTCTTCTCCAAAACCACTTGGCCAATTGGAACCAAACTTGGCAGGAATGTTTATTGGGTGGTTCTTTACAAAGTTTGAGTTTTTGGTGCTTATCAAATATTAAACATGGCTGCCAGAACTTTTAATGCGTTCTGATTGGCTGAATTTCAAAAATCTTCTCCTCATAAATCGCTTGTCAGATTGATTTGCAATAATGTACCTTAGATGGTCCTCTACAAAGTTTGAGTTTTTTGTGCCAATCCAAAATCCAAGATGGCCGACATCACAGGACATAGTTTAACATAGGACCCTATGGGAAAAACATACAAACAACTTCTTTTCAGAAACTGTTCCACACAATGAAGCCAAATTATGAAGAAATGACGGTTGGATAGATATCTTAATAATTTGAGTTTTTCGAGGCAATTGCAAATTGAACATGGCTTCCAGGGCCACTAATGCGTTCTGATTGGCTGAATTTCAAAATTCTAATTCTCATAAACCGTTTTGCTGATTGATCTGAAATATTGCAGATATGTACTTTAGATGGTCCTCTACAAAGTTTGAGTTTTTAGTGCCGATCCAAAATCCAAGATTGCGGCTATCGCAGACTTAGTTTAACATAGGACCCTATGGGAAAAACATACAAACAACTTCTTTTTAAAAAAACTGTTCCACACAATGAAGCCAAATTATGAAGAAATGAAAGTTGGATAGTTATCTTAATATTTTGAGTTTTTCGTGCCAATTGCAAATTCAACATGGCTTCCAGGGACACTAATGCGTTCTGATTGGCTGAATTTGAAAATTCTTCTCATAAACCATTCGGCAGATTGATTTGAAATATTGCAGATATGTACCTTAGATGGTCCTCTACAAAGTTTAAGATTTTAGTGCCGATCCAAAATCCAAGATGGCTGCCATCGCAGGACTTAGTTTAACATAGGACACTATGGGAAAAACATACAAACAACTTCTTCTCAGAAACTGTTCTACACAATGAAGCCAAATTATGAAGAATCAAGAAATGATGGTTGGATATTTATCTTGTTATTTTTAGTTTTTGCAAATTGAACATGGCTTCCAGGGCCACTAATGGGTTCTGATTGGCTGAAATTTCAAAAATCTTCTTTTTACAAACCACATGCAGATTGATTTGAAATATGGCAACATTCATAGAAACAGCCTCATCATGTTAACTCTTTAGCATTTAATATCAAAATTTGTAAGAAAAGTAATGTCTCTTAAAAAAATTTTTGTAAGTCAGGTGAGCGATACAGGCTCTTAAGAGCATCTAGTTATTATTATTGGTACTTGACAGACACATCCAATCCTGTGAATATCATTTGGGAATTTTTATCAAACAAGTTCTAGTTTTGGCAGAATTTTTCTTACTTTTACCTTGTTCTACGTTCTGTGTTCATGTCTGATTGTTCCACTTTCAGTTTTTCTTATCTTAATTTTCTGAAAGACGCATGTAATTATATTTAAAATCTGTTAATGTAAAATGCAGACAAGATCACGAATACAGCATGTTAAAATGCTAATCATGAATTTGCAAGTAATGAAAATATGGGAGTTGTTATCCCCCAAATAACATAAATGTGAAATGAAACAACACACAGCTTGTTTGTTTCATTCAGGAGGAAATGTTGTTAAAACACTGAAAGTGCTTTATAGATAACCATTCATTATGTGTTCACTGACTCCAAGAAGGGTCACTTTTGGGGAAGAGGGGAGCTGTTGATTCTCAACAACCCCCTGCCACTCCACTTAGGCACTCAGATATGTTGGCAGGTATGTCAACCAATTCTCAATACAGATAAAAGCTGTTTAGAAAACTACTTCAATCTGTTTTCTTTAAAGCTCTTCATTCATCAGTTATATGCGGACATTTAAATTGCAGCTATTCATACGTGACTCAGGTAAATGAAAACTTTCAACTTGGGAGATCATCATTAGTTATACCGCAGGTGAACCAAATGGCATGCTTCCTCTTTTGCTTTCCTGACATTATCTTACATGGTAGTTATCACAATAAGGTGACATTTTAAAACTATGTAAAACAGATAAAATTTTAAATTTCGTTATCAGGTACACAGCTTTCATCTTTCATGCTGTCACTCTAAAAGGACAAAAAACAATTTTTTTGGTACAAAGTGGCTCGATCTGTACAGAGCTGATAGATTCTTCCTTTCCTCTTAATGGAGCAAAAATCATGGTCACCATGGCATTTTCTTGTATTTGATTGGCTAAAATTTTCTTTAAATCTTTACTTCTAAAGCCACTAGGCTTATTGTGACCTTTCAAAGGTTCCTGATTCTGTGATGATGAAATGTCAAACATGGCTGTGATAAAGAATCTTATTTTCTGATCAGCCGAAATAAAAAAAAAATCTTGAGTCAGGTGAGTTACTGTCATAGTTTTGCATCTGCCATCATTGTCGTTAGCTGATCATCTGTAAACTTTAACATTCATTCATATGCAAAATATCTGCTGGGAACATATTAGTAGGGTTCCTATTGCTCGACCAACAGAGCTGCCCTGCACATCCCCAGGTGTTGGATAGTAAAGGCTCTTTGATTTGGGGGTGGGGTGGGGCTGTGAGGTTATCATACGGAAAATCTTACAGCGGCCCATGTTCGATGATTCCTGCAAGAAAATTACAAAATTATATTATATTGTCTTGTCTTTTAGCCAGGATGACTGCCATTACTAAAATAGAAACTGCATAATTTTAAATTGTTGATTGATTGCTTGCTTTATGTCTGGCAAGCAATATTTCAGCTATATTCACGAGACTTTAACAAAAAATAAATCAATTGATTATTCCGTTGGGTTGAAATTTTTTTAAACTAGCATAAAACAGATAAAATTTCAATTTGAGATGCAGCATAAGTGTTGTTTAATCAATTGCAGATTGATGAATTTACTAGTTTCTGTTAATTAGCTCTACTTCTATATATTAGATTTATTTGTGGTCAAATTTTTAAACATGTTTTCGAGAGGTAAATACAAGTCAAGTTCGAAAGAGATAAATCAGACATGTTTCCTTTAGAATAATAACTCTTTATTAAGAGCAAATTATCTTTAAATGGTTTATAAGCATTAATAATATTTTCTGTCAAACTGATGTGTTAATCCTGCAAAAATCTGATATTAAATATACAAATCATAGCAAACAAATATCAACCAAGATTACATAAAAATCAAGATAAGTGGAGTTTTAACTGGCTGGATTCTGACCTTTTAAGTTTGTTCATAGTCACCCAATTAATGAAACATTGGATTGTATATTGGGAATCTGAGTTGATGTCTGCCAAAGCTGCAATAACATTTTATGATTTATCGATTTGGAGGAAAGCAGGGCAAGAATGTTTGTTTGAATGATGTTTGAATGAAAGCCACTTTCAGCAATTTTTCAGTTATTTCATGGCATCCAGTTTTTGTTGGGGGAGGAAGTCGGAGTACCTTGAGAGAACCCCCACCTTTGGTAGAAAAACTGGAAGGATGTGTGTAAACATTGCATCAATGTTAAAGTGTAAATTCAATTTAATGGTGATATATATACCAGGATTGTCCCTGATAGCTGAAACATTGAATTAAAAACACAAAATATATAAATATTTTCTTATTTTCTCAAAAAATATTAAAAAATTACTCTGAAACTTCATCCAATTACAATGCAGCTTGGCATAGCTTTCACATTTGAGAAATGTCTATTTTTTCAAAGCCACCAATTTTATCACATGTGGACTATGGTACAATTACGGTCTCCTAGTGGCCTCTTTTTAGTACAGATTTTGAGATAAAGAGTTGTTCTATAATGATAAAGTCCTGTTTATTTAATATATGCACTTTATAATAAAGACAAATACAATTAATGATTAGATAAAACATGTTTGACATACAAAGAATCTAAATTTTCTGTGTTGTTTATGTTTGTATCATATTCTCAAGCTCTATCTTTTTAATGTGAACTGAAACCTAACAATGTTTATCAAAATATTAATATAGAGGATGCAATATTTATAGTATGTCCCATCTTCAGTTTACACTTAACTTTACTCTTTTATCTAAGGGATATGCTGTAGCACTAACAATTCTTAGATGTTCAATGAAATAGGCTTATGCATGACAGTCTATTGCTTGAATTTAAACATTTTATATCTAAAAATTATTGTGAAAATTGAAGGACAAATTGAGACTTTTATGAGCTTAAACTCTTAATACTAATGATGTGTTAATCAAACATGTCAGATATAATTCTATGATATAAAAAAAAACACCACACTAGATGTGGACTAGAAAGCACATATGTCAAGCACAGACATCTCAGCATCAGGGATAGTCTCCCAAATATGGTGTGCTTAGTAATAAACAAAATAACCGTGACATATCTTAATTTGCACGGTGTGATGTTAAAGATTTAGAAATAATGACGTCAGTCTATAACAGTGTTAAGATCATAATGACAATATTATGTATAACAAATGAGTATTTTACCCATAGTTCATGATCCCTGCTCCAAAAATGTTAAATGTTGAAATATTTACCTAAGTAGAAAAATCTGTTGTTTTGTGTAAAGTATGTTTTAACTTGGGCCACACATTTTTTAATTTTGTATATGCTGACCCAAATTCCAGTGAAAAAAATTGTTGTTTTACTTTTACGCTAACATGATCCAAAGCAGGGGCGTAGCTGCCTATACGCGAGTACGCGACTGAATCCACATGATTTTGACTGAACACAAATTGCAATCTATCCTTGCATACAATCACCTGTCCAGTTTAGGTGCTAAATAAAGCACTTAGAACTATCCAAAATGTACCAAATTACAGCATTGTTTCCACAATTTCCGCCCCCCCCCCCCCCCCTGTTGTGAATTTTGTGAATCCACATTGTAAATAGTCTAGCTACGCCCCTGCAAAGAGCCAGGTGTGCTATTCTTATCGCTTGGCATCTGTCATCATTGTTGGCTGTAAAATTTTACAATTTAATCTTTTTCTCCAAAACGAAGTGGCCAATTGGAACTAAGCTTGACAGTTATGGTCATTGGGTAGTTAGTAACAATTAGTTTTTAGTGCTGATCAAATGTTCAACATGTCTGCCAGGGCCGTTAATTTATTCTGATTGGCTGAAATTTCAAAAATCTTCTCACAAACCACTTGGCAGATTGATTCGTGATATTGTGGAAATGTACCTCAGATTATTCCCCACAAATCTTTTAGAGTTTTTGGCTGCCAAAATGTAACATAGCTCAACATTGGATCGTATTGAAGACCCATTCAATTGGTTTCTTCTCAAACTCAAAAACTATTCCACACAATTCAACCAAATTATGCAAAAATGATGCCAGAATAGTTCGTTAATTTTTTTGCTGCCAGGGCTGCGGTAGGAAAAACTTACAAATAGCTTTTTCCCAGAAACTGATCTACCAAATGTTGCAGAAATGATGCTAGGATAGTTGTCTTATAATTTTGAGTTTTTTATGCTGATTGGAAATATAACCTAGTTTTTAGGGCTGTCTGATTGTCTGAAATTTCCTAAATTGTCCTTTACAAATGGCTTGGCAGATTGGATTGTGATATTATAAAAATGTACCTCAATTGAAAAAATTCTACTAAGACTTTAGTAATTTTGAGTTTTTGGTGCTGATCTTAAATCCATGATTTAATTTGCAGCTACTCATGGGTGACTGCGATAACTTGGAAGATTGTGTGTAATACAAGTCAACCAAGTTAGTTTTCATTTACCCCAGTACCTGAGTCATGCATGAGTAGCTGCAATTTAAATGTCCAAGCAATTGCTGATGGAGAGCTTTACAGAAAACAGTTTTCGGTATTAACGGGTTGTTTGATCAATAGGTGGAAAATCCCCCACAGGTCATTGTATTTTGACAGCTTCAAAGCCAGTATGTTTGATGTTAATGGTGTAACTGAAATACAAAGTGTTAGTGTCAATGTTATATTTAGTTGTTAGATTTAACATTTTCTATCAATATCAAGATATATTTTTGTTGTTGTTGTAACTAACCAACACGATTTTTTGCTCATAAATCCTTAAACCAATTCAGAAAAATTACCTTGTAGATAATATTTTGTGTGTAGAATGACAGTGCAGAAATTGAATCTTTTATTTACCTGATCAGCAAATACCATCTTTTCAACCTTGAACTATAAAAAAAGATAAAGGTATTTACATGTTTAACCCACAAAATATAGTTCACAAGGAGGTATAAAGGTCAGACATTTTAATTTTCTCCAAAATGGCGTTGGCAAGCTTTTTACCAAAAGGACAGACTCCAGTTGATTGTCAACTGTGTGAAGGAGGTTCAAAGATTCAATGGAAGTGTTGTGATTGTGATGTGCTGATGTGTACAAAGTGCAAAGAAAAAGTTCATTCAAAATTCAAAAATTTCAACAATCATAGAATTGTTGATATTCATGAAGTGGGACGGCAGGATTCAGAAGAAACCATTACCTTCAGTGATGTTCATTGTAAACAGCATCTGCATCATCAATGTTGTTGTTTTTGCAAAACTTGTAAAGAACTTGTCTGTCTTAAATGTTTAATGAAAACACATAATGGACACAATTTTGTAGACGAAGAAGAATATGAGATAAAAAGGGAGGAAATAAGGGAAGCAAAGACAAGAATAGATGAGAATTTAAATCATTTGAAGAAGTTGAAAGATGAATTTAGCAAAATTAAAAAATATGAATTTTCTAAGTATGATGAAAGTAAAAATAACATTCTTGCTCAAAAAATGGCTGTTGAGAAACTTGTGGAGGAGCTTTTGAATGAACTTGATGATAAGTGGAAAAAGGTCAATCAGGACTTGGAAGGAAAACAAAATGAATTGGACAAAATGGAGAAAGTCCTACAGGAACAACATATCACCATGGATGAACTTATCAGATCTAAAGATTTCATAAAAGTCTTGGTAGAAACAGATAAAGTTTCAATACCATTAGATAAGATTGATGCTCATGTCATAACTAAATACAGTTCTATGCCAAAGTTTTTTCCAGGAGTGGTAACTAAGGACATTATTGGGTCTTTAAAGATTGTAGATACACCACTAGAAGAAGCCAAAAGAAAATATAAAGTTGTAAGACAGTTTACATCAGATCTCAAGGACATTCATTGTATTGCAGTATGTCCTGATGGTTCAATGTGGATTGGTGATAGCACATCAGAACTCATACAACACATACACATTATGGGAGACAATATTGAGGAGTTATTCAGGTTAAACACTGTGGTGTGGGACATAGCAGTGACACCTGGTGATGAACTACTTATCTGTGGAGAATCAACACTTAAACAAGTCAGTAGGAATGGAGAAATAAAAGACTCTCAGTACAGTGTAGCACCATTGGTACCTAGAGCCATCCATGTCACCAGTAGTAATACAGTAATCATAGGGGCCAGGACTCCAGGACCAGCATTCCCTGCCACAGAGAGACGTGTTGTTATTATGATGGATCAGACAGGAAATCGTCTGGCAGAATATGAACTGGACAGTAACAAGGAACCATTATTTACCATTCCTAGAAGAATTACCAGTACCAGTGAGGGTAACATCTGTGTGGTAGATAGGTTAGACAGTAACTGGAGAGGCAGAATAGTTGTGTTAAGTCCCACTGGAGAGGTAATTAATACATACAATGGACACTCTGACATTAACAACAAGATACCATTCAGACCTAGTGACATCCTTACTACAACATTAAACAACATTGTTGTAGTGGACTGTGATACTGATACAATCCATATAATGGACAGTGAGGGACATTTCATTACTTACTACAGAACCAATGACTTGGGAATCCTTCATCCTTGTTCTGTTGCTTTATCTACAAATGGAAATCTTTTCAATGGCTGTTTATCTTCAAAAGGCAGTCCAGACACTTTCAAGTCCAAACTTGTTGAAGTAGAATTCTCTGGATTTTAAATTAACAAACTCATCCTTGATAGAATAATGAGTTTTCAATGACTGTAAGCATGTGATATGAATGAAAACTACAATGGAGATATTGTTAGGGATTAGTTAATACTTTAATGATATTGAAACATACAATTCCTTATTTTGGAATGAAAATGTAATGTATTGATTGTAAAGAAATTGTAGGGTGGTTCTTTGTTTGCTGCTTTTTCTAAGTAAATTGATAGATTTAAAGAAAACTTCGACAACACTCTACATGGTGCCAATGTGCATAGCATGTAGCTTTTTATCTAAAACTTTTCCAAAACAAGACAGATTTTGCTGCCAAAAGTTGGCGGTTTTCCCGGGGTACTCTGGCTTCCTACCCCCCCCCCCCCCCCCCCCATAAAAACTTGACACCATGATAAAGCTGAAAAACTGCTGAAGTTGTCAATAAATAAAAAAATAAACAAATGATTCTTAATTTGACAGACTATCAGATATTTGTATCTACATTTTCCACTTTTGTTTATGTTTAATTTGATGCTTGAATTATTAGCTCACCTGACCCTTTGTCGTTGCTGTAGTCATCACATGGCATTCATTGTCCATTTGTTAACTTTTCTTTAACAGTCGTCTTCTGTAAACTTTAAAAAAATCTTTCTCAATAAAAATTCTATAAAGATGTCATAATGGGCTGAAAATATGAATTTTGGCAGAAAATTGTTAAAAATGTAGTGATTTAGACAACTCAATTTCAGAAATAGTTATCACCACATCCTTGCATTGGATCAAAACAATTGTCAACACTTATATTCTTTATAATGAGGGAAAATTTTGTTCTATTATGTTTTTTGATCCAAGTGTGTGTGGGTGCTTTATTTTTCAAAAACTTGCTTGATTTTTGTTAAAATTTAAAGATTTTTGTAGAAACCCTGAGATCATACAGCCTTTAATGTTAATAAAGTAGCTACAAATGGTAAATGATACTATTACCAAGATATTTTAAGCATGCCTGAGCTGAAGGGTCATGTAAACTATTGCCATCACTTGGTGTCCATTGTCATCATCCCGCTTTTATTTCTTTAGAAATCTTCTCCAAAACCACTAAAGGGATACTTAACACATATCAGTAAAATGTCCTTTACCAAGTTTGCAAAAATCATGGCCGCAGACCAAACAGCATGGCTGCCTTTGCTAAAAATAGAACAAGGGGGTCAGAATACAGTTTTTGGCTTATAGATCTGTATACTTTTTGGTAAATTTGGAATTTATCATTCTAGAATTATGGGACTTTGTTCAAGGTGATGTTTTAGTTTTCAGATTTGTTGAATGATTGGTTTTTATTAAGTAAGGCTTTATAGAAGGTATTGCCTCTTGTTGATGGAAATTGTCAATTTTTGCCATGTTATCTTGAAAACCATAGTAGGTAGAAAAACTTCTCAATACAATATCATCAAGATTTACAAAATGATCCGTGCATATGTGTTGGAAAACTCTTTTTAGGAGTTATACCCCTAAAAATGTCAAAATAATAATTTTTGCAGATGTGTTGGACTATTCCTTAAAGGAAAAAAAAGATAATAAAATATGAAGAACTGCATTTTTGTTCAATTGTTATCTGTATTTTTCTCATCTAATCATTAGATTAGAATGTTCACTACTTTTAAAAACCACTGATAAGATTAGTTGATGCTTTTACAATTGGTTCAAATCACTTTATGATTTCCTTTGTCAACATTTTACTAGTACAAATCAGAAAATGATGTGCATATATTTTTATTATCTCAATGTCATATTGTTACCACTCATATGAGTTTTGTTCCTGGGTATCGTACCCCTTCCACCCCCCATCCCCCCCCCCACCCCACCCCCTGAAAACTCAATTTTTAGAATTAAAATTTGGTTTTGTTAAATAAATACTTACCATCATAAATTTAGATATTTTCCCTATTCGCAGCTTGTGAACCGGAAACACAAACAAATACCCTTTGAGACAACCCCCATTCCCACCTGGCGCATGTGCAACCATAATCTCCATCATTTTTCTGTGAACCGAGCAGACAGTTCCCAGAGGGGGATGAAGGGGAGGTGGGAGGGACCTTTAATTTATGATGGTAAGTATTTATTTTACAAAACCAAATTTTAATTCTAAAAATTGAGTTTTTATTACAATAAATACGTTACCATCATAAATTTAGATATAAACTGAATTTAACGTAATGCTGAATACCCCTGAAAATTGGGGAACCAAGTGCATTACCAGCTGGTACTGGTCCGAAGCAAAAAGTTGTCACAAAACAGGGTATAGAGCGTAAGAAGTGGTTAAAACGTACTAACTGACCGTCATTAACCAACCTACAAAACCTCAAATATGGAAGATTAGCAATATACCAGGAGGAGGTTAACGCTCTAAGTTCAATGAACCTTAACTAGAAGCTTGAGAAAGTTTGAGAAGCAGACTTAAAAAACTATGAAAGTTTTAACAAATCCAAGTAGAAAACCTTTAGCAGAAATAAACCCGAATTCCCTTCTTAAATGGGATAAAGACGGGTAAAAGCTAGGTTTTCTCAAGCTAGAAAACCTAGACAAATACTTCAGCTAGATTCTAATTGGAAAAAACTCTTATCACCTACATACAATTTACCTCTGAGGTAAGGTCAGAAAGGTGACAGTGTCATAGACTTTTCCTGCAAGTTGAATCTTGGCTAGGAAAAGGAGTCTGTAATTGTAATTCTCGACTTGTATGATGTAATTCACATACAAGATTCAGAGAAACAAAAAAGCAAATGAAAATGACTTCTACAAACAAAAGTTAAGGCCACTAAAATAATCCAAATCCCAAGGAGGTACACATGTATAAGTAGTCCTTGTTTGGAACATTACACGAAACAGTTTATAACAGCGGCAAAAAAGCTGTTTCTTCAAAGAACCCGACCTCAAACCAAGTCAATACATCAGCAATTGCTGAAAATCAACTCTTAATAGAGGAGGTTACAAAAAAATTTTACATGAACAATATACATGAAAAATCATATATCTGTAAGAAAAGGGTTGATAAATAAACAAATAGTTTGGATTCAACCCAAGAACAACAGATAATCCATTTTAGAGTCTTAGAAAAAATAGTTCCTGTGCCCTCCATAGTACTGATAGAAACAAGTAGTCTTCCTAACTAGTTTCCCCTAAGGGAGAAAGTGGGACAACCTGCCCCCCCCCCCCCCCCCCCCCTAAAACCCAGGAAGAGGAGTGGTAAACCAGACCTATTCCAAAGGGATAGTACTGAAGGAGGGGCACATAATTTCCAAGGTTTCTCACACTTCACAACTAAGGGCTTAATGCCAGTAGATGAAGATCGAGAAAAACTAGGAACAGTTAACCTTTCTATACCAAAAAGGAGGTACTGAACCCCAGGGATTGGCAGAAGAGGAAAGTGACTCACCAAGATGTGGACATATTCCTTTTAATATAAAATAAATTGCAGATTAAAAACTTCAGCAATGGGTAAACCTCGAAAACTTCTGTATGAAGATTGTCCAAGGGAACTCAAACAGAAGAAGTAGGAATCACTATCTCTTTCCCAAAAAGAGAATGAGATATTGAAAACCGAGGATAGGCAAAGAAGGAACATGACTCACTGAAAAGTTTCTCCTACTATCCACAGAACAGACTGAACATGCAACGTCCCCATTGCATATACCTTGTTTAGTCCTTAACGAAGTTTACCAAACTGAAGAAGAAGCAGGATTAGCTGACATCTTTCCACAAAAGGAATGAGGTACTGAACCCTGAGAAAAGACAGAGGGGGAACATGACTCACTGAGAAGTGGACAGTTTTCTCCTACCATCTAAAGAAACAATAAAAGGCTTCACCACTGGGTGGACCTTGTTTCCTTCTATTTAAAGTTAACCAAGGGGACCCAAAGAGAAGAACTAGGATTAGATGACCTCTTTCCACATTAGGAACAAGGTACTGAACCCTTAGAAATGGCAGAGGAGGAACATGACTCACTAAGAAGTGGACAATTTTCTCCTCCTATCCAAAGAAACATTGGGTGGATCTTGTTTCCTTCTATTTGAAGTTTACCAAGGGAACCCAAACTGAAGAACTAGGATTAACTGACCACTTTCTAATAAGAACGAGGTACTAAACCCTGAAAAATGGCAGAGGAGGAACATGACTCACTAAGAAGGGGACAATTTCCTCCTACCACACAAAGAAGCATTGGGTGGACCTTGTTTCCTTTTATTTGAAGTTTACCAAGGGAACCCAAACTGAAGAACTAGGATCAGTTGACCTCTTTCCACCATAGGAATGAGGTATTGAACCCTGAGAAATGGCAGAGGAGGAACATGACTCGCTGAGAAGTGGACAATTTTCTCCTCCTATCCAAAGAAACAAAATAAGACTTCACAATTGGGTGGACCTTGTTTCCTTCTATTTGAAGTTTACCAAGGGAACCCAAACAGAAGAAGTAGGGTTAGCTGACCTCTTTCCAATAAGAACGAGGTACCGAACCCTGAGAAATGGCAGAGGAGGAACATCACTCACTTAAAAGTGGACAATTTTCTCCTACCATCCAAAGAAACACAAGACTTCATCATTGGGTGGACCTTGTTTCCTTCTATTTGAAGTTTACCAAGGAAACCCAAAAAGAAGAACTAGGATTAGCTGACCTATTTCCACAATAGGAACTAGGTACTGAACCCTGAGGAATGCTAGAGGAGGAACATGACTCACTTAGAAGTGGACAATTTTCTCCTACCATCCCAAGAAACAACACAAGACTTCATTGGGTGGACCTTGTTTCCTTCTATTTGAAGTTTACCAAGGAAACCCAAAAAGAAGAACTAGGATTAGCTGACCTCTTTCCACAATAGGAACAAGGTACTGAACCCTGAGGAATGTTAGAGGAGGTATATGTACATGTATCTAACCTTCCTCTAGTCATAACAAGAACTCCTACAAGCCTAGAGACGGAGGATTATCAAAATTCTCAAATCTCTTGATAAATAGAATGGTGCCTAACAACAGACACTGTAAGGCCCCTAGACTACCATCAACTTGCAATAAGGAGCACAGAGGACAAACGTCAAAGCCAAATATATGACAGAGTCCATTAAGATCAATGATCAACAGAAAAAATCTCTTCCCTAGAAATATGCAAGACATCCAAGATTGAGTATTTAAAAAAAATCTCAGAGAATGAAAAGTAAGCAAGGGTTCCTAACAAAAATATAAGCGATTCCCTTAGCTTACCATTAACTTGCAGAAAATGTGACCAGAAAACTCAAAGAATTACTCGCCTTTGTCCTTCAGTCAATTACTACTAGCTGCCATACAATGTTCAGCCATATGTAGAAACTGAGGACAACAGTCAGGAGATTTTCCTGACAGAAAGCGAGACTTTGAGAATCAATCAAATGGTTTCAAACCTTATAAAGCCAAATAAGCTTTATCCTTCCCAAAAAGAAACCATGGATATTGAAATCCTCTGGTTAAATACTTACCTGGGAAGGACTAGAGATCAGATGAAACCAACCATTAGGAAGAGAAAGATCAAAATACCTACCAATAAATTATTTCACATAATTTATTAAATTGATTAATAAATTTATAACAAATAATTATATTATCAATACTTATAATTATTTTATTATAACATACCACTATTAAATTTAAAAACAAAATAAATTTAAATAATGGCCCTGAAACAAAGTAGGTTACCCTGGCAAAAGAATTATTCCTTATGCCAATGGGAACAAATTTATACCACACAGACCTTACCACAGTGTCAACCATTGACATTATACGTGTAGACTGTTTGCCTCTGACAGCACATGGTAGGCTAAGTGGAAATGTAAAATTACTTACATGAAATTCAGTCCGGTAACTTTACCCGACCAAAGAAAACAATAAATATTTTATGTAGTGATTGAGAAATCTAATACTTACATGAACTTCAGTCTGGTAACTTTACCAGAGAGAAGAAAACAAAAATATTTTCTAACGGAAAGGGAAGTTCTTTACGTGAATAAAGAACCGCAACCGGAAACAAACATGTTTGACCGGAAACAAACATACTAATGTCTGTTGGTTCGAAGACGCTTCGTTTTAACTACATTTATCCCAAAACTCTTCCTATGTAAAAATAGAAAGCTAAAGGGATAACCGTCCGCCGTGTAGACTGATAGATTAAGTGTACTGTATAGTAAGTCGAGACTTTGACTTTGTTCATGTGCAACCTGAACAAAGTAACAAAATGACTCAAAAGCAATAATATTACAGTTTTCACTCCTAAAATAAACACAATTCTTAAAAAATAAGTTTCCTATGTAACAGGCTTTGGACCGTCAACAAAATAATTCACGTGCTGCTTGGTTCAAAGAACCGGAAAAAATGATGGAGATTATGGTTGCACATGCGCCAGGTGGGAATGGGGGTTGTCTCAAAGGGTATTTGTTTGTGTTTCCGGTTCACAAGCTGCGAATAGGGAAAATATCTAAATTTATGATGGTAACGTATTTATTGTAATAAAATTACAAAATCACATAATATCAAACTAAATTAATGATTTTTATGCACTTTGTTACATAGGTAGAAAATATGCAAGTATTTGATACAATAGTTGAATTTGCAAAATAATTAGAAATTTTGGTGTTTTGAATTTGTGTGTGTTTTTAGCTCACCTGGACCGAAGGTCCATGTGAACTTTTGCTATCACTTGGCGTCCGTTGTCCGTCGTAAACTTTTTCAAAAATCTTCTCCTCTGAAACCACTGGGCCAATTTTTTTCAAACTTGGCCACAATCATCCTTAGGGGTCCTAGTTTCAAGTTTGTACCCAGGGTGTTGTTACTAAAAATAGAACATGGGGGTCAACACAGGTTTTTGATCATTATCTAAAAAATATAATAGCTATAGAGAAAACCGTTTCTTCAAATTGATCAGCACATTAAGGTGTACAATAGTTGCTATTAGTGCGAAGTTGTGTATTGGCGTCTTGTAGGAGTTATTGCCCTTTTTTGATGATTTTTGTCAAAATTTTTGGTATTTACAATATATCCTGAAAACTATACGAGGTAGAGTGAAACTGTCAAAGGCAAAAATGATCAGCAATAAAAGCCCTACAATTCTTTTGATTGGTCTGAAATTGTCAGACAACTCCTTAAATAAGTTATTGCCCATAAATGACAATTTTTTATGAAATTTTCCGTTTTTGTCCTGTAACTTAAAAACTGTAACAGCTAGAGTAAAACTGTTAACAGCAAAAATGATCAGCAATACAAGCCCTACAAATTACTATTTAATCTGAAATTGTCAGATGACTCCTTATATGAGTTATTGCCCATAAATTGCAATTTTTTATGAAATTTTCCGTTTTTGTCCTGTGACTTAAAAACCATAACAGCTAAAGTGAAATAATAAATTGCAAAAATGATCAGCAAAAAAGGCCCTACAATTCATTTAATTGGTCTGAAATTGTCAGATGACTCCTTATAGGGGGTTATTGCCCTTAAATGACAATTTTGTTATGAAATTTTCCATTTTTGTCCTGTAACTTGAAAACTATAGTAGCTAGATTAAAACTGTAAATTGCACAAATGATCAGCAATAGAAGCCCTACAAATGATTGCTTAGTCCAAAATTGCAAGATGACTCTTTATAGGAGTTATTGCCCTTTCATTATGAATTTGGACCAATGAACAGTTTTTTAATTATAAATTAGTCTATAACGCACCTATTAGTAGAGTGAAACTGTAAATTTCTAAAGTACCCTAAAGGACAATGCCTAAAAACCATTTAATTTTCAGAAATTGTGGATGGCACCTTATAGGATATATTGTATTTAACAAATTTTTTGAAGAAATGTTTAGTTTTTGCACAGTAACTTGAAAGCTATAACAACTGGACTGAAACTGTTAATTAAAAAAATTTTAATATAGTTTAAGTCATTTGGATTCCAGGTGAGCGATTACAGGCTCCTGGGAGCCTCTAGTTTAAATATATAGATATGATAATAAAGACTAACACATTGAATGATTAGATAAAACTTTTTAGACAAACAACGAATAAAAATTTTCTTTTCTGGCTGTTTATGTTTGTATCATATATTCCCAAGCTATATCCTTTTAATGTGAACAAAACACACTTAAAATGCTATGTAGATATATTGATGGTTTATCCTAGCTTCAGTTTACACGCACACATTTCTTTGAATAATATGAAATAATTTATGCATGACAGATAATTACTTTAATTTAAACATTATATGTGAAAATACTTGCGGAAATTATACCCACAGACAAATTTACACAGATGATATTAAACTCTTATACTCTATTATTTATTGTGGTTTAAGGAAATATATAAGATATGAGACAAAATGATATAACCATAGCAGTATTTTTGTTAGTAAATACAAAGCATATGTCAAGCATATAGCTGTAGTCTCGCAAATATAGTTTAACAAAATAACACAATGATGTTAAGATTAAAATATAACATCAGTCACAACAGTGTCTCATGCAGTCACAGATCGAAAATGATTGAACAATAAATCAGCATGTTTCCCATGCTTCATGATCCCTGCTTTTATTATAATGTTAAATGTTAAAAAAATTTATCTAATTTGTTAAATCTGTTGTTTTGTGTGAACTATATTTTTTGCATATCATTACTAGGCCATAGTTGTTTTTTATTTAGAGATTTGCTGGACAGAAATTCCATTCAATTTTTTTTCTAAATAAAAATGTGAGTGACCAAAAAATATGGAAAAAATAATAAAATCAATATACATGTATTATGTTGTTTTCATATCACATATGTGACAATAGGTGTCATATTGTAATCAGATTGGTCAGAAAAGTCTTCATTTAGGTTCAATTTTATTATGTAAAAACTAAAACTGCCGGTTTATAAATTAATTTTCTTAAAAAAAATATGGTAAAAGTTTGTTATAAATTACACATTTTCTTTAATTTAGTTAATATTTTAAGATATTATGACTAAAGTGTTTTGTGCATTGTAGACATAATGTGGTGATACACATTATAATATTGATAAAAATAATTCTACCTTTTATTACAATAATTTTCAGTAAATAACAAAAATATAAGACTTTCCATCTACTTGGAAATTCAAAAAGAAAACATCAAAAACTTTACGCTATAGATGAGCACTACATGTTTCTGTTTTCTTCCATATCTGTTTTTAATTATCTGTACATGCCTCATTTCTCCCTTTAACATTTTAGTCTGTGACTTGTATTTTTAAGCAAGAAAACAAGTAAACCAACAAATAAAAATAGCCTAGCCTAATGTTAATTAACAGCTTCAAATGGCAGTACATGTATTTGAATATCAGTAATGTGACTGAAATATGAAATACAAATAGTGTTAGCAACGAGATATTTAGTTGTTAGATTCAACATTGTACACAACATTCTATATATATCAAGACATATTGTTGTTGTTGTTGTTGCCACCACATTTTTGCTTCAAAATCTGTTAACCATTTAAGAAAAAAACTTTGGCCTTATAAGGACCTATTATTTCTTTGTTGTAGATAATATTTGTGTGCAGTGTGACATTGCAGAAATTTAATCATTTCTTGATATGATCAGCATATTATACATGTACAAGCTTTTCAACTGTAAACTGCTATCATATATGACATAAAGGTATTTAAATGTTTAACCAGGTACATAATGTGACACACAATATATACTACAGGAACATTACACTTCTTAGGTAAAATCTATTATCTGGGCAACAGCTGGAATTTTACTGTGTCTGTTCCGATCTGTTTCCATTAGTATTAATGTCCCTAATATAGCTAACAAGGAAGTATAAAGGTCAGACATTCTAATTTTCTCTAAAATGGCATTTGTCAGCTCCCTACAAAAAGGACAGATTCCAGTTGGTTGTCAGCTGTGTGAAGGAGGTTCAAAGATTCAGTGGAAGTGTTGTGATTGTAATGTGCTAATGTGTACAAAGTGTAAGGAAAAAATTCATTCAAAATTTAAAAATGGAAACAATCATAGAATTACTGACATTAAAGAGGTGGGACAGCAGGATTCTGAAGAAACCATTACCTTTAGTGATGAACATTGTAAGCAGCATCTAAATCAACCCTGTTGTTTATTTTGTAAAACTTGTAAAGAGCTTGTCTGTCCTAAATGTATAACCAAAACACATAAAGGGCACAATTTGGTGGACGAGGATGAATATGGGATTCAAAGGCAAATAATAAGAGATGAAAAGATAAAAATAGAAAAGAATTTAAATCATTTGAAGAAAATGAAAGATGAAGTTAGCAAAATTAAAAAAAATGAATATTCAAAGTATGATAAAAGTAAGAAAGACATTCTTGATCAGAAACAGATTGTTGAGAAACTTGTGGAGGAACTCCTGAATGAACTTGATGATAAGTGGAAAAAGGTGAATCAGGACTTGGAAGGAAAACGATATGAATTGGACAAAATGGAGAAAGTCCTGCAGGAACAAAATACCACTATGGATGAACTTGTCAAATCTAAAGAAGTTGTTAAATTCTTTGAAAAATCAGATACATTTCTTATACCATTAGATGAGATTGATGCAAAGAGGATAAAAAAATACAACACCATGCCAAAGTTTTTTCCAGGGGAGGTAACTAAGAACATTATTGGTACATTTAAGATAGTGGATACCCCAGTAGAAGAGGAAAACAAAATAGAATTAAAAGTTTTAAGACAGTTTACATCAGATCTCAGGAACATTCACTATACAGCAGTATGCT
Organism: Limnoperna fortunei; assembly: GCA_944474755.1. Taxonomy (NCBI): domain Eukaryota; kingdom Metazoa; phylum Mollusca; class Bivalvia; order Mytilida; family Modiolidae; genus Limnoperna; species Limnoperna fortunei. Next base: position 39,137,082 of record OX104118.1, on the reverse strand, counting down.
CTGATGGTTCATTGTGGATAGGTGATAATATGTCACAACTGTTACAACACATACACATAAAGGGAAACAATATCCAAGAGTTATTAAGGTTAAACATTGATTTGTATGACATGGCAGTGACACCTGGTGATGAACTCCTTATCTGTGGAGAATCAAAATTAAAACAGGTCAGTAGGAATGGAAAAATGAAGGACTTTCCGTACGGTGTGACACCATTGGTACCTAGAGCTATCCATGTGACCAGTAGTAATCAAGTAGTCATAGGGGCCAGGACTCCAGGAAAACCATTTGTTGCCTCGGGAAAAGGTGTTGTTATAATGTTGGATCATAAGGAAAACCGTCTGGTAGAATTTGAAATGGACCGTAACAACAAGCCATTCCTTACTGTACCTAGATTTATAACCAGTACAAGTGATGGTAACATCTTTGTAGTAGATAGGTTAGATAGTGACTGTAGAGGTAGAGTAGTTGTGTTAAGTCCTACTGGAGATGTCATTAATACATACAGAGGACACTCTGACATTAATAACGAGATACCATTCAAACCTACTGACATCATTACTACAGCCTTAAACAACACTGTTGTAGTAGACATGGATACTGATACAATCCATATAATGGACAGTGAGGGACATTTCATTACTTACTATAGTACCAAGGACTTGGGAATCATTCATCCTTATTCTCTTGCTTTATCTACCACAGGAAATCTCTTTATTGGCTGTGTAGCTCTACTACAAGATCCAGATTATTTCAAAGCCAAACTTTATGAATTAGAATTCTTTAGATTTTGAAGGAACAAATTTAGCCAGAACATATGTTAGTAAATATGTAAAATTAATTAATAATACAATGGGAATGTTATTGTCTGGAATTAATCATAATGAACTACGTGATGTGCTACACTATTTTACACTGTTTCTATAATCATGTTATTGGTAAACTGAAAGGGGCCAAGGTAAATGGCACCTGTTATCTGAAAATTCTCCTGAACTACATGTAGACAAAATGTTTGTATAGAACTGTTAGGTACTAGTGTTTTGTTGTTAATATTTGAAGCATTTGTAAATAATACCTCATACAAAATAACATCCATGTTGTGAATGAAAATACTTTTTATAAATCTAGAACAAACATCTATGTTTTCATTATGAACCGAAGCATATCAGTCTTATAAGAGTTTCTCTGAGTAGTTAAGGTAGTTAGTCATCTACTGTTGATGACCGCAGAGAGTAAACATGGAAGTTACTAGTTGAAGGATGGCTTCTGATAAGCAATACTTGACTTAATTTTTTCCTGTTGAAGTTTGAGAGTTTTCACTGGCTACACCCTCTTCTTCCCCCAATAAAAACTTGATGCCATGATATGGTCTAAATATTGCTGACAATAGCATGGAAGCCCTTTTAAACAAGCAAACAGACATCGTAAGACAGTGGCTATCATAATCATTCATTGCTACTGATTGGCTGAAACGTAAAAAGAAAAATCTCTTCTGAATGTTTAACACTTAATGAATGTTGTACAAATAATGTGAGGTTGTTTAGTTTGTCAAGCTAAAAAATGTGCAATTTTTATTTCTGAAATTTGCTGAAATAAAATATATTATGAAACTGTATTGTTACTTTTATGGATCAGCATGATTGAGGCTCAAACAGATTGGAGGCCACTTATGGTGGATCAGACTTCCAACATGGTTGATTTAACAAATCCTTGTTTAACATTAGCTGAATTGTTTTCTAAATCTACTCTAAAACTATTTAGCCAAGTACATGGATTTTGCATAATTGAAGTAAACATGGTCCTAAATGTGATCAATTTTATATTGCAAATACCGGTGTTATTATATCTGATTAATGATTGAGAAATTGTTATAACCTCTATGCCAAAGAAATACAAACCAATACTACTCTAAAACAGAGAGGTAAAGAAATACATTATCTGAGGAGCTATCAAATCTCTTAGTCCAAAGCCACATACAGAGAAGTGTGGACAGAGCCTGCATTCCACATTAGTAATGAAAGAAACTCCATCAAAAGCAACATGTAAATTCTCTTCCTTTAAAAACTACCATGCATGGTTACAGAGGAATTGAAATAACTCCAAAACTTTTAACATAGTCAATGGACTGTGAAATTTGAGTCAAAGTCAGGTGACACCTACCAGACGGTCATGTACTATGTACCAGCAACCTATATACCAAATAGTGTCACCATCATTTGTGGTTACAAAGGAACTGCCTAAATCCTAAAACTTAACCATAGTCAATGAGGTCAAGGTCGGGTGAATGCCTGACCAAATTTGATGGAGCTAGGGCTTATGTTTACAAAGATGTAAAGCAAAATGTCAAGTGTTAATGCTGCAGCTGCCACCGATTCCCATGTATATGTCTCCCCTCCAGCGACTTTGTGACAGCTAGACAAAAACCACAGGACAAACAACATAAAAACAAGAACAAAACAACACACAAACCAGCAAAAGAGCAAACAACTTATCACATTTCATTCTTTTTCTCCAAAACCACTTTGCCAATTGGAACCAAACTTGGCAGGAATTTTTATTGGGTGGTTCTTTACAAAGTTTGAGTTTTTGGTGCTGATCAAATTTTAAACATGGCTGCCAAGGTCAAAAATGCATTCTGATTGGCTGAATTTCAAAAATCTTCTCATAAACCACTTGGCAGATTGATTTGAAATTTACCAGGACTTAGTTTAACATAGGACTCATTGAAAAAACATACAAGCAACTTCTTCTTGGAAACTGTTCTACACAATGAAGCTAAATTATGAAGAAATGAAGGTTAGACAGTTATCTTATTATTTTGAGTTTTTTGAGCCAATTGCAAATTCAACACGGCTTCCAGGGCCATTAATGTGTTCTGATTAGCTGAAACTTCAAATATCTTCTTTTTTCAAACCGCATGGCAGATTGATTTGAAATATATGCATAGATGTACCTTAGATAGTCATCTACAAAGTTTTAGTTTTTTGTGCCTCTCCAAAATTCAAGTTGGCCACCAAAGTGGAACACAGCTGAACATAGAACCCTATGGGAAAACCATACAAACCGCTTCTTCTCATAAACTGTTCCTTACAATTAAAACCAAATAATGCAGAAGTGAATCTTGGATAGTAATCTTATTATTTTGAGTTTTTCGAGGTAGAAAATTCAACATGGCTACTAAAGCTGCAAATGCATTTTGATTAGCTGAATTTCAAAATTTGTTTCCTTACAAATTGCTGCTGATTGGAAATTTAACATGGCAACATTTATAGAATCAGCATCTTCACATAAACTCTTTAGAATTTAATATCAAAATTTGCAAGAAAAGTAATGTCTCTTAAATTTATTTTTTAAGTCTGGTGAGCTATACAGGCTCTTATAAGAGCCTCTAGTTATGTTTTTATACAAAAATGCATGATGACCACCAGTAGTATGAGTTATTCACTACACTATTGGTTCAACCAATCAACCTCAATGAATTCATTCAGTGTGAGACCTGAAAGTCATCTAAGCAATTACAGGTGCACTACATTAATTTTGTTAAAAATGTCATTCAGGTTTCCCCAAAATAAAAGGTGTAAACTAGTGATTTGATTGAACTAAAATTGTATCTAACTGTGTGATGCTGGAGATACAGACTTTTTCAGAAAAGACTACTGTAAACCAATATAATTTCGCGTGATATAAACTGTCACAGATTTCGCGAGGAGGTATCAAACGCGAAAATTTATATCTGGGAAAAGGTTTGGGGAAATGAATGATGAGGAATGGTGACACTACTAATGTCGTGTAAAATACCACATTTGTGTGATAACCTTATTTGGAATTACTCAACTATGATTTCACAATGACAACATCAGATTGATAAATAAGTTATCTTTCTTAGGTTTTAATTAAAATCTTATTATTTGTCTTTTCTCGTCCGAGTGGTCCAGTTATTGACTTGTTTGGCACTTAAAAGGATGAATTAATTACTTAACAAAAGCTTAATTCTGTCAGGTCTCAAAAGATCAAGCGACTTATTAGCCGTTATGAAAACAACAATCAGCCAGGTAATTAACAACTACCGGGTATGTACACCTACAGGCATGACAGGCCATAAAGGTAAAACGGTTCATTAAAATTGAAGACTTCAACATTATTCTATTCAATGTGTGTCACACGTTTAGATCATTTGTTTTTATTTCCGTTTTCACAAATTAAATGACTTTTTGTATTTAGTAAACTCAACAAAACTACATGTACTTTAGTTTATGTTCACGTGAATCAGTAAGCTATAAAAATGGATCGACAAAAAATAAAACAGAAGACAACAGAATGGCAACTCAAATATTTATTTTTTATTTTGTGTCCATACAAGGATCAGTAATTTTTATGGTATCAACTTGGCGAAAGTTTGTATCAGCGAATCAGTCATTTGAATACAAACCGCGAAAGTTTGCTTACGCGAATATTAATTGGTTTACAGTATGTCTCTATGGCAAATAATTAAAAACTAATATAAAATGAAAATGAAATTGATAATGTTACTTAGTAGGTAATACTATTGTACCTGACTGTTTCATGTTAGAGACACAAAAGTGATATGCTATAAAAACTAAATTGATTCAGTTATAGTTATATAATTCTCAGTAATTATATATTTTCAGGATGTCAGTATGAAGGAAGAAATTATCTCCATGGTGATACTGTAACAGCTGATAAATGTTCCAGATGTATATGTTCTGAAGGTAAATTTATATTTATGGGTATGCTAAGATTAGAAAACTAGGTTTCAGCATGGTAAAAAATGGTATGTTTATATCATGTTTGCATGTGGACTTTTCAGGTTGTAGCCACAGTGGCCTTGACCATAAATGCTTAAACATTTAAAGATTTGTATCTATTGCACATAGAGGAAATATTTAGTCTCTGGAAATGAATCAGAAAGAATAAGAATTTATAGCAATATCCATGGCATTCTTCCAGTCTTTCACAATTGGCTAATCTAGAAAACATACAAATGATTGTACTGAACAACCTTGAATAAAAGTTTGAGGTTATTCTTATACATGTACTTGACAAATCAGTTACTTTATCATATAAAACCATCTCTATGATCAGACTGTAGCTGTATTTATAAACTGACCTAACTTGTTACTCATTATATAGGTGAGATTGACTGTCAACGTCCACAGTGCTCCCCACCAAGGTGTAATAGTCCCGTCGTTCAGCCAGGTGACTGTTGTCCTACATGTACTGAATGTCAGTATGGAGGGCAAACTTACCAAAATCTGGAGCAGTTTACACCTGCTAATAGACCATGTCTTTCCTGTCAATGCCAGGTATAGTTTTGAATCGAGGGGTAAAAATCCTGTGATATTGATACTGGGCTTAATTTGTTTATCCGTATTGTTTCTAGAAATGAGACATACAGGTTATTTGGAATAAGTAAAATTGCATAACTCTATAACCACGGATTTTGTCAATTCATGAAAATTGTTATGTGCAGTGATCACATGCATTTACAATTATGATTTCACAATAGTTTAAGAACAACACTCTTTGTACTACAAGTATAAGCTTTGTTATTTTAGATATTTACTACCCTGCAAAGAATGCACACATACGTTGGCTTAATATTTAAGCTTAATGAGGTAATCTGTTTTGTTCTACAATATCAATGAATTGATAAGAAAAGCAGTTCAACATTAAAATACATTCCGGACTTATAATCCACACTTGAAAAGGACATAACTAATGAAAGAATAAGTGGCAAATTGTTATCTTTATTTAACATTCTACTGGTAATCCTAGTATTTGTAAGAATGGATGTTATTACCTTTTATATGTGGTTACCTTTTACCTTTCCATTTTTCTGATATTCTTTTGTACATCTAATTTTAGAAAGGTGTGGTCAATTGTGTGGACAAGCAGCAGTCATGTCCTGTGACGACCTGTAGCCATCCTGAGACAGTCCCTGGACAGTGTTGTCCATCCTGCTCTGGCTGTTTCTTTATGAGACGAAATTTTAGAAATAACCAAAAATTTGTACCACCAGGTGGTGACGCTTGTAAAATTTGTCTCTGTAAAGTAAGATAATCCTTAGTTCCATAAGTAGTAACTCCTTACATTCAAAAAAGTACACCATAAAGTGAATAAGTTAGTGTGATACTATGCCATAAGAATTCTTTTATTATAGAGTATGTATGGTTACATGATAAACATCAAGAGTTTTTGGGTCTTAATGAAAAATGAATTACAGTAAAGTGGTTTTTATTGTATATAGGTTTTCAAATACAACTGCAATGGTTTTGACATAAACATTATGACTGGTTTGTTACACATATATTGTTACTTTAGAAATAGGTAGAAATGCGAGGCTCTGCCGAGCATTTCTTACCTGTTTCACGGCTAGTACAAATAAACCTGATATTTTCTGACAATGTGCCAATATTGTTTTTATTCTGCAACCAGAAAATACATTTTATACTTAGGAAAAACATGAAAATGTTCACTTCTAGCCGATTTTTGTCTTGAAAATTTTGGCATGTATTTGAGTGATACCCAGACGTCACAACACAACATGCAGTAAACCAGAACAGAATACTAAATAACATTAGAAGTAAGGACAAGGGTACCAGGAGCTGACGTCATTATTTACAAATAATTCTCTGCTTGATTCGTAGGGTCGTATTTGTATAGTTGAAGCATTAGTTGCAGAATAAATTGTTATTGAAGTCTACAGGATATCATTGTTAAATGTGATGTCAAATTTCTGACAAGAATATTCTGAAGTAAAAAAAGGAACACAGTTGAGTTAAAACATGAGTTAGTAACTAATTCATAAGATTTTTTTTATTGAAGAGTATTTTTGTCTGCATGCATCTTGAAAAAAAAATAACTATCTTTGACTTTATTGGTTTCCATTATGTAAATTACAATAAATTTGTAAGATATGTTACAACTGGGAGATCACAGGATTTCGTAATTGAACTCTTTGCAGGATGGAACTGTTGACTGTAATGACATGGATTGTCCTCCTTTAAATTGTATAAACCCAGTTAAACCACCAGGTCACTGCTGTGGCACATGCCCAATGGACTGTACCGTCAATGGAAGGAGATATAGTGAAGGTCAAACATTTGATGACCCAAAAGACAAATGCTCCATTTGTATGTGCACTGTAAGTTACCATGGCAACTGTTTCGTCTTCTATGTAAATATATTTTCTTTATAAATTATATTTTAGTTGACATTTTATTTGACTGTCTTGTTTTAATGTCTTGTGAAATTTTCAGTTTGGCAACATATTGTTAAAATAAATGTTGCTTTTTATCTTTATTTGATATTATTTATAAAATTAATTGTAAGTCATTGTGACATATATAGGCTTTTATTATCGTATTTCATGTTTGTAATATTTTTATGTACTACTGCTAGTCCATTAATTTGTACATAAGGATCTTAGAAAAAAATAGTCCAAAAGCACAAATTTAAAGGTTTAACTAATTTAACCTAAAATCTGTGTATTTTTAGCTCACTTGAATGAACATCGCTTTTTCGGTCATTGTCTGTAAATTTTTAACATTTATGTCCACCTCTGAAATGGATGATCTTTGGACTGTTTCAGTTCTTAATTATATCCACTACTAATGTCCTCTAAGATGGAAGTGATTGAAAATTCTTTAACCGTTCTTTTTTTTTTAGCGAATTAGCTCAAATTGGATTGTAGTTAAATGAATAGGCATATTTTCTCAACATTGTTTTAATGCCTCTGATCTCAAATATATGCAACAGTTAAAATAACCACTGTTTATAGACAGATTGCAAATAGATAATTCGTGATCATTTTTCAGCAAAACCAGCTTAAATTTTATCTGTAGTTTTACAAAAAAGAGTTGTTTAATATATTTTCAATACTGGAAAAAAGGGATTATATATATATATATATATATATATATATATATATATATATATATATATATATATATATATATATTGCTGATTTGGGAAAATATTGTTCTGTATATTAATAGCCATCTATGGTAGAATTATTGGACTAGTAATAGGTGTCTATATATATATCTGTGTCTTATCATATTTATGTATGACCACTAATTTGCTTATACAGAGATCTAGATTGGGGGTAAGTATCAGAAACCATTTTGTTTGAATGCAGTTATTTTTAATCTGCTTATGTTTCATGTCTTTTACTTGTTAGTATAAAAATGTTTCTATGTGAATTGAGGAAGTTGTTAACTGTTTAGTTTTTAGTGAGAAATGTCTAAAAGTGCACACTCTTACCTGTCCCATTTATAAATAAGACTTCAGATGATCAAAAGTTTTGATGTGCCTATCAATTTATTTTATGATGGATAGACATCAGCGATCAGTAGTTGTTTAGACTGTGTATCAAATGTTTTGCTATTTACTATTTATAAGACCTGAAAAAGAGAGAACTTTTCTGATTGGCAGGTGTATTTACCTTGAATTTACACTTTTTACATTTTATTCTCCTCCCAGGAACCATTTGAAACATGATAACTTTGATATGGTAAATTTCAAAAAGGGGTATTTTAACATAACATAGTTCTGGTATACTGTATTAGTAATGGAAACTGGAAAAAACAAATTTATATTCTATACTGAATTGAACATGCTGTGGACCTGGTGTGGTAGTTATATCTTTAGAATGACCTGAAACATTATGTTAGCATATTTTGAAATGTTAACAAAATACAAAATTTGTTAATTTAATTTTAACTTGCTGCCGAATAAAAAAAATAAATGTCAGTTTAAAGAAATCATAGGGTATACATATAACAGGCTTCTGTCTGGTTTGTTTCCATGGTGATCTTACAAGTAGAGATAACTATTGTTACTCATATGTTATATAATTAATGATTAATTAATATCTTTTCTAATCTAGATATATAATGTGATAATAGAAACAAATTCTGTATCTTTTTCATACAAAAACTAATAATACATAATGAATAGTAATAAAAATAACTATTCATGTATTCAATATAATACACTGTCTTTCTTTACTTTTCGAACAGTTTAAAGGTTAGAAGGGACATACTTTATAACAAACTATACTTTTACAGATTTAATTAGCTAACTTGTCTAAACTACATTATGAGAAAATTATTTAACATTTCTGTCTGAACTGCATGCCAGTCATCAAAAATATGTTTTATTCTGACAGTTGACTTAATATTTCACTGGATGATTATCAGACTTGTAGCAGTATAATTCTGCTATTAAAAACAGATTACCTTGGTTACCTACGTTTATAGCTGTGTTTGATTTATGCTTCTTCAGTAAATGGCAAATGTCAGGTAGAGATGACTGGGTATAGATGAGTTCAGGCATACTCATCTGTTTGTTTTGGCACATAGTCAGAACCCCTGAAACAAGAACACTGCTTGTTTCAGGTATTCTGACTGGATGCCAGATATTTTTCAATGGAGACTCTAATGGATATGATGATGTGAAAGTTGTTGGTTTTGGATATGGTGATGTGAAAGTTGTTGGTTTTAACAGAAGAAATAGATACTTTCGAGGCTATTAGGAAAGCTCACTTTTAAAAATTTGTGTCTTTTTGCTTCAATGCTTGTTCTGCTTCTTCCACTTGTGAAAAAAGAAAAACATAAAATTTGTATTTTATTCATGGAAAATCACCTGGTCTTTCATAGAAACTTATGCAGAACATCCTTACTGTTTACAAAAGCTTATTACCTGTTCAAATTTGCATTATAGTTCCTACAGTTATCTGAGAAAAATATGTTACAGTATATTTGTTTACTTTAATATAGATAATCTGTTACTTAATTTTGGGTTTAGATCCTCATGTGTACTAGCTGCCCAATCCACAAAAAAACTTGATGGCTACATAGTTAAAATGTTGCTGAAATTCTATCCCAATCCAGTCTAAAAAGAAAGTAGCATTTCAATGATGCTTTTTTATGCCCCCACGACGACATGTCGGGGGGGATATAAGTTTTACTCATGTCCGTCCATCTGTCCGAACGGACGTACATACGTTGGTCTGTACAAATTTCCATCTAGCTTTTCTCAGAAACCGTACATGATAACAATTTGAAATTTGGCAGGGTGGTTCAGTATCACAAGTTGTATGTCCTAAGTGACTTTCAGACCTGTCGGACAACTACTTCCTGTTTGGGACTTCATTTAGAAGGGGCATCTGTGTCCCATGGACACATTCTTCGATTTTTTTTTAATCTGGTCATGAGAACTATTTCCTTTATTCTTATCAACAATACAACGTAGTTTTCAGTGCTTAAGCTACCAATACATTCCTTACTTTTCTTTCCATGACCCTGTCACCATAGCTACAGGAATGAAAGGTTAAATTGCTAGTGATGCTAACAAACAAGAAAATATAAGATAAAAAGCAAATGTTTATGAATAATTAATATAATAATGGAATTATTATTGAAACTTTGTGTTATTTTACAATGAGAAATTATTCAGTGTGTTTAAGTAAAGTGTATAGGAACAGGAATTTTCAGTATTTTTTGTCTGGCCCTGGTGATTATGAACACAGTGTTTTGTTGTTGTTAATCATCTCTTTGCAAGCTTGTTGTTTGCTAGACATGTTTTACTGCTTTTCTCCTCAAAGCAAAACGAGCAAAGCGGTCACTTGGTATCGTCTGTCATAATTCAACAACACATGGAAATTAACATGAAAATTACACATTAAATTTGCAAATGAGAAATTATACATGTGCTATAGACTGAGCTATACGGATACAGTTTTATACACCCATTTCACCTGCTGCTTGTTTATTTCACCTTGTTCTTGTTGTGTGTTTCTAAAACACACCTGACTGCTGCATGGCATGAATTCATGTCTAAAGCTGTATTTTCTATTGAAAAACAGATACAAATTTCTGTATTAATCAGCACCAAAATTTTACAATTGAATTGTTATACAGTACTAGAAATCGCAAGGGGCATCAAAAACAGCTTGAGCTGTTGTTAGTTCCTGTCACAGAAGTGTTCTGTTTGATGATAACTTTTGTCATATTTTTAGATTGGTTTATTTTTGGTCACATTTCTTAACTTCTGTGGTTTTATCTGTTTTAAAGATTAATTTTGTTCCAATGGCCCCCAACTTGCTTTTTATAACTTTATAATTTCATTAGAAACATCTACAAAGGCAGCTGACCAATTATAATGAAAATTATTAATGGCTTCTAAGTAACAAAACTTGTCCATACAAAACCTATGAAAAATCTAAAGAACCTCTTTCCCTCCAAATTTTCAATCTATCATTATTACTGCTTGTTAATTTTCTGTTACTGTATCAAATTTCTTACAGAGTATTACAACCCATTGAAAATTTTGTTACACAGATACTTATGTTGTAATAAAAACTTTGTCCATTTTTAAAGTATAAAATGAAACTTTCAGGTTTTCATGAAAGAGCATTTTGCTTTAAACTATTATTGGTTGTCAGTTAAACTTGTAAATCTGACATTATTGTCATTTGTGGGGTTTCAGTTTGAAAATAACATTAAGTTTTAAATTCTCTTTATGGTGTATTAACACAAATATTTTCCCATAACAGAATGGAGAAGTAAGATGCCAGGCTCGTAGTTGCCCTCAAGTAAGTTGTAGCCATCCTGCCCAGCGACCAGGAGAATGTTGCCCGTCATGTTTTATGTGTCGTTATGATGGACAGAATATACTGAATGGACAGACATATACTGATCCCAGAAAGCCTTGTGTGGAATGTACCTGCTCAGTAAGTTTTGATTTTGTGTATTTTCAGCTTTATACAGCTGCTTGTTAGTTTTTTTTTCATTTAAAAAGGACACTACCAGAAAACTATGTTAAGGAAAGTTTAAAGGAAAAAAATTACAAGATGTAGCTCTTTGTTTTGGTTATTATTATGGTTAATTACATTTTATTTGTCCCAGAACATTTTGTTTGTAATGAAAATTAAAAAATTTATTGGAAGTTTAAAAAAAGGAGCAGAGACCTTTTTCTAACTTTTGAACGCATGAGACTTTGCAAGAAAACACTGTTCACAAGTTAAAACTGTATTAACATAACATGATGTTATACCATCTGTATTGACATTATAATTCTCTTAACCAGAATTCCATGTACAAGATTTAAGCACTGGAATTAATATGTCCCCTGCTGTCCAAATTCCTACCAAATACATGTAACACATTTGTCTCTGCCAATCTCATGTTCAAGTATTACATTGGAAAGCATTTGAGCATGATTGAATATTTAGACCTAATTTCAAGTGATACCAACAAATAGCACAGAAGTCATAATTACATACAAATAGGAGCAACATCTTTAACCAAACTGAAATAAAATAAAACACTGTGCAAATTAAACATATAAGCTGTATAGAACACCTTGTGTAATAACACAAACAAATAGAAGAATCAGTTAAAGACAAGTAAAATGGACAGGGATTAACTCTTTAGTCACGATTGTATTATGTTTTGGTTTTGTTACAGTATGGTGTCGTTTCCTGTAGAGATAAGATCGGAGAGTGTCCACCTGTGTCATGTCAGTACCCTGAAACAGAACCTGGAAAATGTTGTCCTGTCTGTAAACCCAAGGACTGTGTTATTGGTGGCATGACTTTTAAAGAGGGAATGACATTTACCAATCCTGTAGATAGATGTCAGGACTGTCAGTGTGTCAGAGGTCAACCAAGCTGTAGGACTCGATCCTGTCCAATCATCAGATGTCGTTACCCAGGATTCAGTGTTGATAAATGTTGTCAGGAATGTTCAGGTTAGTTGGGAATAGCATGCAAGACATTCTTATATTGAGAAATGAGCTTTTTTTTTTTTGGTTAATCTGTGAAAATAGTTCAGTACCAATTTTAAGGTTACAAAGACATTCCCTTGTATAGTGGTAGTAAGTCAAAAATAATGCATCAGAAACCAAAGATTGTAGTAGGATTTGGGTTTATAATTTTTTGGTTTATTAATATCCCATTTCTTTTGCCATTTTTCGTTTTGTTTCCATTTGTCACTACAACCTCAGGTTGGATGTTTTTAATTCTCCCATGCTATAATAAATAAACACAATGAAAACTGATGTTAGTAAGAGATCAAACTTCAAATAAGACTGTTTAGTGATACAGCTAAGACTATAACAGTTTTAGAGGAATTACCTCAGACATGCCCCAATTTAAGGTTTCATGCTTAAGCTATGACCAGCCTTCCATAAAGCTTAAATCTTTACTCTTTATATTGAGAAGAAATGAATAGATGTATGAAATGTGCATTGATGCTTATCACCTGCAAATGTTGCTTCCTATATTTTAGATTGTTCATATGAAGGATTGATATACCCGAATGGCAAATCCTTTGATCACCCTACAGAAAGATGTCAGACCTGTCAGTGTACTAATGGAGATGTTCATTGTCGTAGAAAAGAATGTCCACTTACTTCCTGCCAATATCCAGTCATGGTTGGGTGCTGTCCAGTTTGTTCTGGTTGTCATTATCTGTCTAGGAATTATATTGATGGTCAGAAATTTATTGATGAAGCTGACCCATGCCTACAGTGTACATGTGCTGGAGGAAATGTTGTAAAGCATAGAGTTGACTGTCCGTCTGTCACCTGTCAGCATCCTGTACAAGGAAGATGCTGTCAGGAATGCAACAATTGCTTCTATGAGAACCGTGTATATAGAAATGGACAAACTTTTCCAGATCCAGGCAACGAGTGTAATGTCTGCGATTGTCGTAATGGTACAGTGTCATGCTCAGCTCGTGACTGTCCATTAATCTCTTGTTCAAACCCAGCTCCTGGACGGTGTTGTCCGGAATGTGGAAATTGTCAGCATAATGGGAAACTTGTTCAGAATGGGGCATATACTGAAAAACAAAGTAATGAGGATCCATGTAAGCAATGTTATTGTAGAAATGGTAACATTGAATGTAGATCAGAAACTTGTGTTCCAGTTCACTGCCAGTATCCTGTACAGCGTGGATGTTGTCAAGAATGCTCCAACTGCCTGTATCAGGGGAGAGAACACAGGAATGGTGAGGCGTTTCAAGATCCATCGGAACAATGCAATGAATGTTTATGCAGTAATGGGAATGTAAATTGTCGCAGAAGGGCGTGTCCTGCGGTCCAGTGTAATAGTCCTGTTACAAGTGGATGTTGTCCTTCCTGTACCAGTTGTTTCTATAGAAACGTCCTGTATCCAAATGGAGAACAGTTTAACTATCTGTCGGACCCATGTGTAAAATGCTCATGCAAGGATGGAAATGTGAACTGTGCCAAAAAAGATTGTAATGGACGAAAATGCACACATCCCGTTCCTGGAAGGTGTTGTCCACAGTGTGGTGGAGATTGCATGTTTGATGATCGTAGATATTCTGATGGTTTTTCTTTTAAATATGGATGTGAAGAATGTGTCTGTTCAAAAGGCAGCGTCAACTGCATAGCAACAAGATGTCTTCCAGTCACATGTCAACATCCAGACTCTGATGGATGCTGTCAGACTTGTACTGATTGTTTATATAATGGGAAAAAATACAGAAATACAGAAAGATTCCCAGATCAAGCTGATGCCTGCCAGGAATGCTCATGTCAGGTCAGTTATATTATCAAAGCCAACAATAGAGCTCTAAGCCTAGACTTTGGCTTTCACTTTCTAGAGGAAATACATGATACATATTTTTTTTAAATGGGCAAACTGCAAATTGAAACAAAAAGCTTCAAAACCATACCATATTTTATATTGTTGCAATGAATTGGTGAAATGAGTTGGATCCAATCTGTTTTTTTGTCTCCCTTTGATGAATGTTGCTAAAGGAAAGATGTGTGAGTTTCCATCTGCAGCTTTGGCGTCGTCATCATCTCTTAACATTTTATTTTATATCTTTGTAAGTTTTTGCCATACGTCTAGCAGTTTTGGTCCAGTAGTAGCTTATGATAATCCTTGGATATCTAATAGAGGGTTTAATTGACTAATTGAAAACTTTTACAATTCCCAGAATGGTGGTCTAAAACAGGGGTAGATGTAAATCTTGCATTATATTTGTTTTGTAATTTCTTAGATATGGCTGGAAAATCTGCTCATTTGACATTAAACAAAATACATCTTATCCTATTCTATCTACAATAAAATACTGGTACTGTCAAATTTTTTTGAGTCCAACTTTTTAGTTTAATTTCACAGGATGGTACTGTCAGTTGTTTGAAGAAGCCTTGTCCATCTGTGGCTTGTAGTGACCCCATACAGGGTCAGTGTTGTCCAGAGTGTACCGACTGTACATTTAATGGCCAGTTTGTTAGACATGGTAGAACTGTGTTGGACACCAGAGATCCATGTTCTACATGTACATGTCAGGTATGTTAATATTATACTTCATACAAATTTCTAGACATTTCATTAGTTAAACTGAGTGTATTATTCTAGTTTTATCCCGAATTTTGCCCCATTTCCCAGTACACCACTTCTTTTGTGTGGCCCATTTCCCAGTAAACCACTCTTTTGTGTGGTAGTCTAGTATACCACCCTCAACTGCATGCAGTATGTTTATAATGCTGGGGTCTTATAACACATGTTTATAGAGTAAATTCTCATTAGGCTTGCTTGCTGTGGGACAAGTTAACATATATCCCCAATTCATTAAAATTAGAATATGTATTTGGAATAATGAAAGGTAGTTGGGGGTATGATTTATACTTTTTATTTTGTCATTTAGGTAATATGTCTGCTTTTGCTGAAGTTAACTTTATTTCAAGTTAATTTTTTCACAAAAATAAGCTGAAATTATAGAAAGATGAATTAATCAAATTTTTGTAGAAGAAAATGGAATATGAAAATTAGTCTATGACCCAGTTAAAAAGAGTAAGGATTTAAAGATGCAATGTCTGTTATAAAATTTGAATACTGCCGCCTCCTTCTTCCCATCAACAATAAAGATTTTTGGTTGTTTGCTTGTTCAAATTTTTTTATGCCTGTTTATCTTAAGTTTGGAAGTATGGTGTGTACAAGGAAGTCATGTGATCCAGCACCATGTGACTACCCTCTGACCGATAACCAATGTGGATGTAAAAGCTGTACAGGATGTGACTTCAGAGGTGGAGTTTACAACAATGGGGACAGATTTAGACATCCACAAGAATCATGTCAACAGTGTACCTGTCAGGTATGAATACAATTTATTTTTCTTGACTAGAATTGGTAATGTTCTTGTGCATGCTCATATACTGTCGATCAAAAATTACCTCTAGATATTTTTTGCCAATATACAGTTGAACTTCGATAACATAAAATCGCCGGGGACGCCAAAAACAGTTTAAGTTATCAGTAGTTCGAGCCACCGAAGTTGGATAACTTCGGGAAGTTTATATGTTCTGTACCGTGACATTTTTTGTTTTTAGGTCGCTCGTTAATTTCCTACATGCAAAATGGTTGTTTTAAATGTATGTAGATGTTTATTTCATGAACTTTGACACAAATACAGTTATTTTTGGTGTTATAATTTGTGAAATTTGAAATTGCAACATCAGTTATTATTAACTTCCGTTGATTGTGCAAAAAACCAGTTTGTGCATGGTATATCTGCCATCGCAGTTAAAAAAGTAAATAATTTCCAAATTATTTATTACTGACACGTTTTTTAAGATTATCTAATCTTTAACAATTGGTTTTTAATATCAATTAAACCACAAATGTAAACAAAAGTTGTCAATGATTTTTAATTGAAATGTTTTTGTTTTGATTTCATAATCCACTTTGTACAGTTAATATTTTCAATTAAAAAACAATTAACGTCTAAATGCTTGTTAAAACTTATCACCAGTCATGACATAATTATTATCTGATATTTTGTTTAAATTGACACAATTGTACTAATTGTTTCTGGCTTCTGTTATTAACGTCCTTTGTACCGAAGTTAATTAGTTCGCACCCACACTTATAAATATAGTTCGAGTTATTGCTGGTGACTAACATGAATTTACTATCAAAGGGACCTATAAATGAGTTCGAGTTTTCAAGAAATCGGTGTTTGAAAAACCGGGGTTTTCTGTACAAACATATATAGCAATAAATGACTGGACTTTAAACACAGTTTGAGAAATCGGTGGTGTTCGAGCCATCCTAGTTCCAGCTACCAAAGTTTGACTGTATCATAAAACCCTTGAGAAGGTTAAGTCCTTTGTGAGCCCAACATAATTTTAGTCTTGAAAATGTTTTTGAACTGAACCTGTCAAAAATTAATGCCTGTCAGAAGCATCATTCCAAAAAGTTAATATTTAGCTTGGTTTCACTGTAATTGATTCTACACTAAAAGTTGCTAAATGAATTTCAGAATGGAAATGTACGCTGTTTGAGAGTGACTTGCAGAGAGTCATGTGATCACCCTGCCAACACAACAGATTGTTGCCCAGTCTGTTCAGATTGTTCATATGAAGGGAAGACACACAAAAATGGAGTCAGATTCAAGTCATCTGTAGACCCATGTAGGAGTTGTAGCTGTCAGGTATTTATAAAAAAAATACTTTTGTATTTTTAAAATCAAAGCTTTTTTAAAACTACATAACTGCTGTTTAGAATATTGACAACATTGGAAGTGAACAAAATCTATCTTCAATAGCCGACATCCTTTTTTTGCATTGAATTTTGTGAAGAATTATGTGGTTTATAATCATTGGAATTGTAATGGATAAATTGTTTTCTAAATTTGTAGAATGGAAACATTAGATGTGACACTGTTATATGTGCTGTTCCTAACTGTGACCATCCTGTCACAAGTCCAGGAGAATGTTGTCCTGTATGCTCAGGTATTTATTTATTATATTTTTAATTTTTATTTTTTCTTTGGTTGTGTTACATTATTATGAATATCTAAATTTTATGAAACTTGGCCTAATTGTCTAAAATGTTTATTGTCAACTAATTCTGATTTTGTTTGATTTAAGAAAGATACCATTGTTTTTTTTATAGTTTGTAAGTTCCTTGGTGTAACAGTAGATGATGGTAAAACATTCCAACATCCCAGTGACCAGTGCCAGACTTGTAGCTGTAAGGTGTGTATGTTACCAATGGCTTTTTTTTTAATATGCATTAAATGATATATGTATATTCTTTTATGGGGATAGCACATGAAATTGTTATTGAATAGGTTCACCTTTATTAGAATTAAGCATACCTGTATGACTCTATAGATCTATTGTGTTATGAATGTTTCTGTTTGTTTATAGGGTTGAATTATTGTTCTGAGAAGCTTATTAAAAAAATACATAAATCTAGTCTCAAGTGGTCTGTGCAGTTAGCCATCTAATAGTGATCACTAGGGGTTTGACTTCGGTCAAGGTGTGCTGGACTCAATTGACAAGGATTGTCAGTTTTCCTGCAAGGTCTGGGTTTCTTGCCATCTCACCTGGTATTCTGGAATCCTCACAATGTTGTATTGGAGAAATTCATGTTAATGGCATAAAACCTCAAAACAAACTTTTTTGTATTCCTTTATCAGATGAAATGAATGATTAAACTTGACATTGGATTACTTGTTATTTGACCAAGTTAGGCATTTCTTGCAGGGTATGCTAAACTTGCTCTGCTGATAAAAAAGCTGTCATGATATATGAACACTAAAATATTGGTGAAAAAGTTTCTATCTTAATGATTTCTGGAGTTGTTTTGCTATTAGTGAATTATTTGTCATTTGGAGGAATTAGTTAAAACATTTTTGCATACACAGAAGCTGTTGTGCTGATACGAGTTTTACCAATCATATTTATATCAATTTTCTATGTGTTGTCAGGCTGGAAGAACAACGTGTGAAAAGAGAGCATGTAATGTCCAGTGTACTCATCCGAGACAAGACGTATGTTGCCCAGTATGTGATGACTGTCTGTACGAAGGACGACAGATCAGAAATGGTGACAAATACACTCCAGATCCATGTACCACATGTTCATGTCGGGTAGGTTGAGATAACATTTATTTTGTACAGGCTTTGGTTTATTGTACATAAAATTGTGTACAGTTCACTGGAGAATTAGGATTAGATGTTATAAATAAATCTAATTTATTTCATAATAACTTGATTTAATATTAGTCAAACACACATATTTTGGTTTGAATTGTGCAAACATGTTTTGCAATTATTTTTTTAAATTGAACAAAAGCAACATTTATTAAGACATGTCTAGCAACTGAAATTTTCTTACTTGAACTTTCTAAGATTTCTACCATAATTACAGAATGGTAATGTGAGATGTGAGACACAGTCCTGTCCTAGATTGACCTGCCCAAGGACAGAGAAGTTACCTGGTCAATGCTGTGATGTCTGTTTAGGTAAGTCTTAAGATTGAACTGCTCAATGGCAGAGAAGTTACCTGGTCTATGCTGTGATGTCTGTTTAGGTAAGTCTAGATTGAGGCCTGCTCAAGGACAGAGAAGTTACCTGGTCTATGATGTGATGTCTGTTTAGGTAAGTCTAGATTGAACTGCTCAATGGCAGAGAAGTTACCTGGTCAATGCTGTGATGTCTGTTTAGGTAAGTCTAGATTGAACTGCTCAATGGCAGAGAAGTTACCTGGTCAATGCTGTGATGTCTGTTTAGGTAAGTCTAGATTGAACTGCTCAATAGCAGAGAAGTTACCTGGTCAATGCTGTGATGTCTATTTAGGTAAGTCTAGATTGACCTGCCCAAGGACAGAGAAGTTACCTGGTCAATGCTGTGATGTCTGTTTAGGTAAGTCTTAAGATTGAACTGCTCAATGGCAGAGAAGTTACCTGGTCAATGCTGTGATGTCTGTTTAGGTAAGTCTAGACTGACCTGCCCAAGGACAGAGAAGTTACCTGGTCAATGCTGTGATGTCTGTTTAGGTAAGTCTTAAGATTGAACTGCTCAATGGCAGAGAAGTTACCTGGTCAATGCTGTGATGTCTGTTTAGGTAATTCTAGATTGAACTGTGTAAGGACACAGAAGTTATCTATTGAAAATTACAATGAAGACGGTATAAAGAATGCAAGTACATTCAGTGCATTAATATCTAATACAGCGAAAAGAAGTCTTCACAAATTAGCCTTAATATTTTCTTAAATGTCTTTATATTCTCTTATACTGTAATTTTCAGTACAGACAACACATTGATGTATTATAACCATCTATAACAAATGATCAATATATTTAACTTGCACCTGTTTCACCTTTAATGTATTATACTCACAGTGGATAATTTGATCATCTTTTAAGCAAAAAAGTGGATATTTGCCACAGTTGACTACAGTAAAAATCTTTATTTACTATAATACAAATCTGATACAGTAAACAAGTTTGTTACATGTGTATTGTTTACAGCTGATTACAGTTTATTATATGTCTTTTCAAAGGTTGCAGATATAATGGTATATACCACAGAGATGGAGATGAATGGACAATAGACAATAATCCATGTAAAACCTGTACATGTCGAGGAGGTATTGTTACATGCATTGAGATGCAGTGTTTTACAACCTGTGACAATGCTATCACCTTACCAGGCCAGTGTTGTCCTGTCTGTCCAAGTAAGTACATGTGCACTTTATAGAGTAAATGTTAAGATAGATATTTACTGAGTTTTGTAGATGCTTTAAAAAATTTATGTTCCTTTCATAATTGTATAGAGGTAAGGCCAAATAAATAGTCATAGTCAAGATAAAACAGTTTTCCTGACACACTGCAAGGAATGCTGTTTTTTTTTCAACTGTGAAACAGATTTAAACATTACCAAACATTGCATTAGTCTGTTGGAAAATAGAGGGAAGGTTGCCAAAAGACAGAGGAGAGTGTAATGGATAAGTTTACCATTGCAGTAGGCCACTACATATTACTCTTTGTTCATGAAAATTCCAGAATTGAAAAAATATACTAATGGTACTTCTGTTTCTTTCAGCCTGTAGACATCGTGACAGACTGTATAGTGATGGTGACAGATTTAGTCCTTCAGGGGATCCTTGTGATCTGTGTATTTGTGAGGTCGGTAAAAAATATAAATTAGATGAATCAAATATTAGTTAATACTGGAAATTAAAAAGACCTTTAGAAAGTTGTTACAGTATAATGAAGATTTAATTTAATTTTAGTTCATTTAATTTAAATTAATTTAATTTAATTTGTAATTTAATTTAAAATATATTTTTTAATGGTAAAGGAAACTTTACAATATAGATAAGTTCTAAAAGATACTTAGGGCTATTCCAGTAAAATTTCCCTATGGGGGGGGGGGGGGGGGGGGGAATGCCAATAAATTTTTGGGGGTACCACCAATAGAATTTTTTTTAACATTTATACACTTTTTATAGTGCTTAACAATGTCAGGAAAAGGCAAAATACCCTCCACCTACATAAAAATAATAAAGTGGAAAATTTTTCTGGAAAAGCCCTTAACTAGATGATACTCTTAGTATAGCATGTAAATATACACTCCTAATTTTACCTTTAACCTTTTCTATTATGGAATAACTTGCTGCCAGTGTTCTTTCTTTATAAGATTTTTCACAAATTGTTTAGGGTGGAAGAATGAAATGTCATTACGTAATGTGTCCAGAAACATCAAACTGTCCAGCTGAGCAGATAGTGATGCCATCTCCTGGACAGTGCTGTCCAACTTGTTCTGGTGGTAAGTATATTTCCAAACCTTGTTACTGTGTTACCATTATTTTTGCTTTAACATAAAGTAAATAATTTTAATACAGTGGATATAAAGATGATTGTGATTGTAAAAAAAATCTTACCTGGTTCCTCTAAACCCTATCAGTCTTTGTCCAGACAAGATCACATTATTTAAGAAATAATTCAGGGAGGCTGCGTTTTATTTGTTTACAACAGGATGACCATTTATGTCGCATAATTTTATCCTGAGGGTCAGCAATAACAGTACATTCAGTATATTTATGCACCTATAGCCAACACCATTTCGCCATAAACTGGCTGTTCCGCCAGTGTAACACAATATATTGCAACGGATAATTATAGCGTGTGTCACTATGCATAAGATTAATACATCATATGCAATAGCTTTCTGGTGGGAGTTACAGTTTTGTAATTGGAACAGCTCTTTAAGAAACACCCTCCTCGTCACGTGTTGCGCATACGTAAATCATTTTATTACCAAGATTGTGGTCTCAAAACGTTTAAAGCATGTTGTATTAGAATTTCTTTGAACTGATTATGATTCTTGCATGCACCTGCAATGTTGTAATTGGTTGAAAAAACTTTAAAAAACTCTACTATTGAGCATGAGGTCTGTCAACACTGAGGTATCAGGGTTCACCACAGGCTGTTTTAGCATGGAGGTCCGCCACGCTTGATTTTTTCACGCCACGCTTCATTTCCAAGCGCCACTTTAAAATCCATGTACGCCACAACTCATTTAACATCACATTGCCAGTTTCACTTTTTAAACTGCGAGTGTATTTCCATCGCTTAATTTTAAACTATAAAGAGTGACCATCAGCCATGACACGTTTAACGTTTATTGTTAAATAAACATCCTAATTAAGCATAGTTTCCGCCCAATTGATTGTTACCTGTGAAGAATCGGATGAAGAAACACAGGTAACATATCGATCGCCATTTGTGAGAATATTTAATAACGCATCGGAGACGGAACAAACTAAACAGAAATCCGTACACATACGATAGCTTTAACCTACGCGAACAGGGATGCGTTTGTTGCTGAAATGGTGCGGCAAGAACTGAAAACATGCGTACAATATGCATCTAGAAGCGTTACATGGTTCCCCGAATAAAAATGTATATAACCAAGAATTAAACTTATTATATCACACATGAACATTTTATTGAATTTGTAACATTTTAATTGATATTTTTATGAAACGGAGATCAATTCAGTCACAAAATAATAAACAACAGCAATTCTTCTGTCATGTTAATTTCAGTAATCTAAGCTCAGTTGCAGCAGAGACAAAGCATTGCATGTCTCTGTATGCACAATTTTTTTATGGAAGTACTGAAATTTTCTTTAAAAAAAGAAAATTATTATGGACATAGACATCAAATACTTCTTTAGAAAATATTAAAAGTGTCAAGGATAGAGGGTTTTCACCATGTAAAAGATAATAACCAATATCCAATCCCAAATTACACTGCAAGGAAACACAAAATTGTATTTTATCAACCAAAGGGAAGACTATGATAAGGTGTAGGGCAAGTTTTGTAAGCTCTTCAATTAATGAATCTATTCACAATTATGGAAAGAAATAAATTTATTAAATAATATATGTTGAACATTTACCATCTAAGGATGCTGGATAAAAAAGATTAAAAACATACGGTGAATATTAACATATTTATTTTTTGCTTTCAATTGGTATTAGAATCGACATGTCTGACGAGAACGGTTCCTCCACCCTTGAATTTTTTTCTGTGGTGAACCCTGGGTATAGAGTCTTGCTGTGGGCAGGGTGTACTTGACTCCAACCTTATTGACAAAAATTGCAAGGGTTTTTTTCTGGTACTCTGGCATCCACCCCCAATAAGAATTGGATGTCATGATATAGCTGAAAAATTGCTAAAAGTTCCGTTAAACGTCATTTAAATAAGCAAAAACAAACTGATTGTTTATGCCAGTTTCAGCAATTTATCAGTTACATTATCACATCCAGTTTTTTCTTTGAAAGGGGGGGGCCAGAGTACACTGTGAAAACATGACTGTCAGCAGGATAATAGGCAATCCCAGAGTTGAGCACGTCCTGCCTAATGTCATACTCAGACTGAAAACACAGTGTTGATATGCAGGTTATCAGTAGATCTATCTGAACTACTCTGCCCCTATTTCAAATTAGGAATGTGTAATGTTTCAATAAGTTTTGGGTTGAGTTTCTAGTTATTTGTTTTAGGTGGACAAAACTGTACTAGAAGAACATATGGTACTATAATCAGACCCAGACCTAATGATCCTTGTCTAACTTGTCAATGTACTGTAAGTTATATATGATGCACATCTCTTACAATAAACAGTTTGTGGATACAGTGGTTGAAATGTAGATATGCAGAAAAGTTTGTCTATGAAAACATAACTCTGGTCTACAGCAAGTACATGTACCATTACACTGCAGAATGTTCTTTTTGATCAAAATTTTAAATCTTTAATGAATTTTCGGTTTTATGTTTTCTGTTTGCAATCCATGTACACAATATGCATGAAATAAGTCAATTTTGTGCAAATACTTGTTAATAGCTCTTGTATAAACAAACAAAATATAGTTGATAATTGAATGCTACTTATGTACAGATATCAATTTCAACAATAATATTACAAGTAAAGATTCAGGTAAAACTTTCTTTGTCAACGTCTTCTTATCATTTTATCTTATATTATCAGAGTTCTCTGAGCTGGGTGTGTAAGAAGGAGGTATGTCCATTGTTAAATTGTCCACCATCTGTACAGATGAAGGATAATGATGAATGTTGTCCTAGATGTCCACGTAAGTTTTTCCAAAACTCATTTCATCAGTAGTTTATGTCTTACATTGTAGTCAGTGGAAATGCTAGTATTTCATTATTATTGAAAATACATAAATCCACTACATCAGACAAAGTTTGTTATTTGTCACACATACTCACTTTTATTATGTGTACAATTAAATCACCTGTAGCCTTAATAGAGTCAATAGATATCAATGCCCAACTTTCTTTATTGGATGATTACTGTTTTCTGTCTTCAAATTGTGTGCTATACAAGTTTTGATATGTTGATAGAGATTAGTTTAAATATTCATATTTACCTGACTCTTAGAGACTTTCTATACAGTTTTTGCAGGGCAAAATATGCACTATGTAGTTTTGAATTGATCCCTGCCAACTAATAAGTTTATGCATTTTGGGTTCTTTAGGTTATTAAGTCATTTTTAACTATGAGTTTAAGATCAGTGTAATGTTGTGGTGTACAATTTATAATACATAAATTTAAAAACTGTCTACAATTTAGTTTTTAGCTTTTCTATATTTTTCAGCGTGCCGAGATACAGTTACAGATAAGTATTATAGAGTTGGTGAGCTGTGGACAGGCCGAGATAATCCATGCCTGCAATGTAGATGTTTAGTAAGTACTTTTTTTAAGAAATATTTGCTGGTCCACAGAACATGCAGAAATAAGTACTTTTATGCGAACCAATATAAGAATCTTTTCCATGCTAACACACAATCGCTTTTAACATTTGAATATTGATTTTAACTCTGATACATGAAGTGGCAAGGTATTATGTTATACCCTCCATTTGAATATGAGTGTCCATCCCTCTGTCCGACCGTCTGTGCGTAACCCAGTGTTAACCAGATGATAACTTGACAATGCGTCAATGGATTTT
Organism: Limnoperna fortunei; assembly: GCA_944474755.1. Lineage (NCBI taxonomy): Eukaryota > Metazoa > Mollusca > Bivalvia > Mytilida > Modiolidae > Limnoperna > Limnoperna fortunei. The sequence continues at coordinate 39,111,743 of OX104118.1, read as the reverse complement.
GTTTAAACTGTGCACAGTTGTTAATTACTATAAAATAAAGATCAAGTTCAATTTTCATTACAATCCAATTTGTAGTTTTCGAGTTTGGCCAATTAGAATTTTATTTGGTCAACAGTTGCGGTTTCCCAAATGATAACTTGAAAACATGTCAACAGATTTTGTTTTTCAAATGTTGCACAGCTGTTAAGTACTATAAAATAAAGATGAAGTTCAAATTTCAGCACAATCCCATTTGTAGTTTTTGAGTTTTTGAGTTAGGCCAATTTAAAAAATGTTGTCAAAATTGGCAATTTTTTAATGTTAACTTCAAAAATGGATTTTCTTAAAACTTTGTATAGCTGTTAAGTACTTTAAAACAAAAATCAAGTTCAATTTTCAACACAATCCCATTTGTAATTTGTGATTTAGGTCAATTTAAATTTATTTTTATAGGTCCAATGTCATGATAAACTTGTGAGATGGACTGTTATCACACTCAGCTGTTCCTATAGGCTAGTTTGTAATTCAGTAAATGTGTTCATGGATATTGAATACAATACAACATTGCATGGTATCATTTAGTATCCCATTATATGCCCTATTTTTTGTGTCTCTGAAATCTATTTTAGTCCACCAGATCACGAAACCATGATTTATGCTAAAACCTCAAACAAAACAAACACAAACAGTCGAGAATCAATAAAATGTGTTTTTGAAAGATTTACCTTTTTAAAATTCATCATTTATTTCTTTTATTTACACAGGATAAAGCTGGCAGTTTGGATTGTCGATTGATAGGTTGTCCTGCCTTGTCATGTAGATCTGATGAGAGAATTGTCAAACCACCAGGGCAGTGTTGTGAAGTTTGTGAAAAGTATCCAGACACTCCATGTTTGTATGAAGGAGTCTCAAGAGAGGTAGACTTTATTGACTGTCTTTGTAGTGTATAACCCCATTTGTCTTTTAAATGCAGCCCTTTTTCTGTCTGAAGAATTTCGAAAAACATTTGCCTTAAATGCATGGACTTGAGCCAAAAATGTCTAAATATTTTCTTGAATGTATAAAGTGCAATAGTGTTTACAGATGTATTTAAGAAGGATAAATGTGTGCATTATACACACAAAAAGATATGTGGATATTAGTGGAGGAACATTAATAAGTATGAAACCACCTTGTCTGTAATACTGCACACTCAACACAAGTGTGAAGGATGGCAAAATTCTTCTGGCAAAAAAACAACTTTTCTGTATAGGTCAGGTTGTACATTGGATATTTATTGGATCATTGTTTTACCTGAATAATTTTTATGACAATTATCAGATTTAGGTGGACTTTTTTTTTGGTCATTTATGCATTTAAGGTGCATTCTTGTTATATTGCCACATTTTGAACCAGGCTTATTAGTATACTATCAAATAAATGTCATATTTAAAACAATAATTACTTCGTTAATTTAGTAACAATAATACAATGTAATAAATAAAAATAAATAAACACTATATAACTGATATTTTTTTAGTCTGGAGAGACTTGGAAACAAGATCCATGTACAACATGTAAATGTTTCGGAGATGATGTCAAGTGTACTAAGGAGCAATGTATTGATCCTGCCTGTAGCCTAGACGAATCATTAGTGGTACAACCTGGAACTTGTTGTCCTGTTTGTGTACTCCGTAGGTTAAAACACATCTGTGAATTAGATTAAAGTTATAAATGTTTCTGGTAACATAACCAGAAGTTTGCTTGGTGTCAAAAATTCACTATCTTAGGTGCAAAACTGCTAACTGTTATACAACCTTTACATTATATTAACAGTCCCTACTTTCATTCAAGCTGTGTAGCAAAAATTATCTGACAGTAATTGTTTAAGGAACTGTTCCATTAAGACAAAAATGGTATCTAGGTAAGTAACTTCAAAATGTGGTTAATAATCCATGATTTTTCCATGTTTGAGTATTTGGATAGGAATTTTTAAACTGTCAACCCATGTTGGCAATTTTCAGTTGCCTTTATTTGGTACCTAATAAGAGAAATATATATTGTATATGGTGTAATGATTCACATCATAAGCCATTTCCTAGGGCATATTGATACAAAAAATGATATGTTTAAAACTGTTCTTGACAATCACAATGCTGGACAATAAACATGAACCATGATTGAGTCTGAGTAAGTAATGGCCAGAACTGTACTTTTAACATCTGTGATGACGGTGTGTTTATACTGACAATTAAATATGTAATATATTCTGTCTCCAGGTCAAGCAGCTGTGATTTCCTTTTTAAGATCTACATTTATCAAGGCAATTGCAGAATTAAGTTTGGGTTTCGATCAATTTGCTAACTGTGATAGCATTTGAAATTATTTGATGAGTGGAGCATTTTTCATGATTTATAATGTTTATGTTTTGTTTTTTTTTTTTCGTGTTGACAACAGAACCAGGAAGTTGTATTGTATATGGAGATCCTCACTACCATACCTTTGATGGAACAACACTTCATTTCCAAGGCAACTGTAGATATATCATGGCAGAAGACTGTGACGGAACTGGGGATTTTAGGTACTCCGCTTAGTGACCTATGAATTTTTCAGTAATAAAGAATTCTTCTGCGCTACAATACAAATGTTAATGTGATCTAAGCTCCCTCAAGGCAAGAGGGAGCATACAGTTGCCATATTGTTCATCTGTCCATCTTTAATTTCATGTCCAGCCCTAACTTGATTTTTTAGTGACATATATCAAATAATGTGGCACAAGTGATGATCATATTAAGATGTCAAGTTGCTTTCAACATTCATGTGGCTAACTTGAAGGTCAAGGTTACTATGCTGCATTGAAGCAGTCTGTTTCGTGGTCCATTACTTTTTGCTTATTGGAGGATTTTCAAACTGGAACAAGTGATCAACCTGTCTTGTTCAGCATTGAGGTTGCTAACTTGAAATCAAAGGTCAAAGTGTTGGAAATCTGTGGCCAGCCCATTATAACCTTTGGCTTTATTTTTAAATAATGAAGAAAATGATACACATCAAAACAAATTGGTGCATGTCATTACCTTGAAGCTCAATTTCACTATGCAGCTTTGAAGCAAAGTTGTTTTTGACCCCTTACTCTGTTGTTTAATTTTGGGTTTTAAAATATGATTTTACAATCCTATGCCTAAACAACCAACATTTCACAGGGACATGTAGCATGCAAAATTAAGGTTGCTACATTACATTTCAAGGTCACAGTTTTACCTTGAAGCAATTCATACCCACCTTATAACTTTGTTCTTGGTGTTAGGATTTTAAGATTGCTTTACAATAAGAAAGCATCCATCAGTTTTACTGATACCCTTGTTGGAAAGGTTAACTGGCAAACAACGTTTTATCAGTATTATATTGTTTGAGCATGAATTTTAGTCTAATTAAAGTTTTATTTTAAAAGCATTTTTGATCCACAGCAGAGAAAAAAATAATGCATAAATGTGTATTGGGTGGTTTAGGTACATTAATAAGTCTTAAAATTTTTACATTTTGTGTTGATTCAGCCAGAAAAAGATAGATTTTGTAAGTTTGAATTAATTTTGTTGAGGTTTTATGATTCTGGGATAAAAATTTAATAACTTTTTTTTTCAAAATAGTATTTCAAAATTTACTTTTCATATTTTTCTGTCATACAAAATTTGTTTACAGCAACCTTTGCCTGTGAGTATTTAAATCATTGTTATATTTTTAGGGTGGAGGTATCTCACAACAGTAGAGGGTTTACAGGTGTATCCTGGGCACAGAACTTCACTGTTGTTTTAGGCAGAACTAGGATAGACCTGCTGCAGAATTTTGACATCAAGGTATGTAAATGCTGATAGTCATCACAACCATAACAATTTAACACTCCACTTTTTATCTCATCCTCATTGGTTACAGTTTTGTTAAGTTTTGTATAGTGAA